>CM070751.1:8624850-9039850 GCA_036346245.1 Bonia amplexicaulis
ATAAATGATTAAATGCTATATAGTTCCCAATACCTTGTTAACTGCTTGACGGAGAGGGGATATATACTATTTTGGGTGCCTTCTGTTCAATTCACACTCAGTAATTCCACAATCTGATCTTGGAAAACATATTTACCCAATGATTCACATGGAGTAGTTATGATACTTTGGAGTGTTATGGGCCAGGTCATGCGTAGTTGATTTGGCAGCCTTGCCTCGATGGCGACGTTAAAATCAGTGACTGTGTGCTTGACCTTGTGATTTCTTGTTGGCGATGGCTGCTTGCAATCAGTTTTCTTTTTAAGGTCGTGCATATAGGATAGACCATTGAATGGAGGAAACATATTTGCTGCATAGATTTAGAATCTTGTTGCATATGTTGCGTCTGCATAAAAGTATTTAGCAGTTTCGAGCATTACTGCTTCCTTGTTTGCTGCCTTTTGAATGTGATTGTGTTCCTGGCTTCCTGCTTCTGGTTTCACTCTCAATTTCCATATTCTTATTCAGCACACGTCTGTACTTTTAACTTCTATCAGCTGCTGTGAGAAAGTAGCTTGTGATAGTAGGTTGTATCCAAGCTAGTTTATTTGAATGCACTTTTGGTCATGATATTGCTGTCCTGCTGAAAAATATTGCTGTCTTTGGTGGTATCTCTAACTTCTTTCTTGGAAGGCTTTAGTATGGTAGAGTGAACTTCATGGGAATGTGTCAAATGAGAACTACTGAACTAGTCTTAAAATTGGAGAATGAGATTTAGCAAGCTTAGCTATTAGGAGAACTGTAATATGCTAGAATCAACTGCAAGGGAACGTATCATATCCATGCTTGTCACGGCGTCGACGCCTGGAGGGGAGGCGGCGGGGAGGGGAGGAGGCGGACGGGAGAGGAGGCGGCGGACGGGGGAAACGGCGGCGGGGAGAGGAGGCTGCGCGGGAGAGATGAGAGAGAGGTCGGGAGAGACAAAGAGGAGGTTTATGAGGGGAGGGGACGTTCGCGTATGGCTTTAGACGGGAGAGAGAGAGAGAGCTGATCATATGTATGCACAGGAGACGCTCGTATGGTGTTCACTGCGGTGTCGCCTAGGCGTCCTGACGCCCCTCACTCGTCGTGGTCGCCAGTTCTGCCGTGGCAACCATGAAAGGTTCCAAAACCGGGCAGGAAGAAATCCCGGTCGTGGCCGTGTGATAACAGAACCGGTTACCGGTGATTCTTGGAAAACCGGTCACAATTTGAAAATCAAAATTTGAATTTTGAGATGTTTTGAAACCGTGTAGGGAAAACCGTACGTGAACCTAAAAACCGCCAAACTTGAAAATAAAAATTGATACCTACGGTTTTTGGTTCTGGTCATGGTTGTCACTGCGTCGCCTTGGTGTCCGGGCAGGGAGGAGACGCTGGGAGGAGCTCGCCTTGGCGAACCCTAGATTCACCGCCAGTCTGTGTCCGCCCTCTCCTCTCGGCCACGCTCGTGCCTGCCTCCTGCCGCCGCCTTCCTCCTCTGCTCCGCCGGCCGGTGCGATGTCCCACTGCTCCCGCCACCGGGAGGGAGGCGACGGGGAGGTGGCGGCGAGGGAGGCGTCGGGAGGAGGCTCTGGGGAGGAGGTGGCGGGGAGGGCGTGGGCGGGGAGGAGGCGGCCTGTGGAGGGGAAGGGCGTCGGGGATAGGCGGTCTTGGGAGGCGGGAGATCGGCTCGGGAGAGGCAGTGAGTCGGAGAGAGAGAGAGAGAGTGGGAGACGGTTTCTAAATGTATGGGGGGAGACAACGCAGCGGAAGAGAGTGAATGAAACTCACCGTATACAACGTCGAGACTCGAGAGTACGTAGGTATACATGTCGCCGTGCTGTCGCCTAGGCATCGTCTAGGCGTCCCGGCGCTTAAGAGGCACCGTGGTCGCCAATCACGCTGTGACAACCATGTTACCGGTCTCCATCAGTAAAAACGGTAACCGGCGGTTACCGGCCAGTAACCGCCGGGATTTTGAACCCTGCAACCATGATATTATCGAATGAGAGCTAGTCTTAGAATGGAGAATGAGAACTAGCAATCTTAACTATTGGATTGAATCTAGATGGTTCAGATCAACAACTAAAAATCATCGATAGTTCCCGACATATTCCACTTTACACTTGTGCTCTTCCTCTTAGTGACATGAACAATTCGCCTTTATATACACCATTCAAACTTCAAAGTTGATATAGTCGTGGAGATTAGAATTCTCATGCTCGTGTCTTAATGGCGGTTCCTACCTGATACGACACGATAGTGCAGATAAACATGAAAATGGAGATGGAGACAAATTTGCATCAGGCAATTTCTGCATATGGGTTCTTTGCAACTGTTTTCATTGCCTACCAAACAATGATAGGTAATAGGTTCACTGATTTGTTTACTTGTATGCTGCAGTGTTCTGTCAGTTGCAATCGAGGCGCTTACTGCCTTCATTAGAAGTTTTGTTTCTCCAATTATCGCAACTGCTAATGGTGGAATCCTGCTTAACCCTGTGCTGGCCTACCTTGGAGGGTGCGTAAAAATTACTGCTGAATTCCTATTTTAGTCTGTATTTTATGGTGGCTAAGTTTTAACCTATATGATGCAGGGCTTTATCCCTTATATCTTCGTTGAGCTCTAAGCAAGTGCCAAATGTCAAGTTTGCACTGAACCTCTTCACAACTAGAACATTGATGGCGTATCAGTCCCTTTCCGATCCAATGGTTTATAAATCTGAACACCAGCAGATGCTTCAGCTATGTTCAAGCCCATTCAGGTGGTGTACTTGTTGAGAAGCATTGTTTATTATATTTATGCTTGACATGTTATTATGCATTAAAACAATATAGTGGACACCAACACTTGTTATTATAAAAAAAGATCAAAACCCCCTTGTGATTGTTTGGGAAATATACAAGCCTCCATAATTGATTTTGTGCCACCGATTCCCATAATCTTGTTTTGTTTATTTGAGTCCGTCTACTATCAATTTTGTGCAATTAACCTCCTCTATTTTTTATGTATTCTACTAAGAATTGTTCAACTAAGTCCTTTTATCCATACGACTAACAGATTGATGATGTGACTATAAATTTGTGCCAGTGTGGACTGCTAGTTGAAATATTTTAAGATGACAAGGTATTAGCAGAATCCTCTGACATGTTTGAGGAAACTTTTACCAAAATACTCTAATTTTTGTTATTTTCCCTCTATTTTGAGAGTTCACACAACTCTTGAAGGGAACATGAATCATCAATCAACCAAGGGATGTGAAAATAGATGGGTATTTACAAGAAAGTGCATTCAGAACTCAAGTAAAAGAACTAGTAAAGGATGTCTGGATGTAAACCCAAGCCCTCTTGCCTCCAGTTCATATATCTTATTTGAATAAGAGAAACTTCAACTGGGGCTGCCTGGCATACTTGAAGTCTTGAACAGCAATGAACACACTCAAACAATGCTGCTGGGACTCAATGCCGCTGTGCAATTTTTGGCATGAATGTTTTTGTCCTTAACACTACCAACATTTTGGCATTATTGTGTGGTACAAGAATTGCTTTCTAAAACCTTGGATGATTCTTTAGTACGACAATATTCTGGTCTTCAACGCAATTCTGGCTTTTCAATTACTCTATATGAATTTCTTTAGTACGACAATATTCTGGTCTTCAACGGAATTCAGGCTTTTCAAGTACTCTGTGAATTGCTTTATTCAGATACACTCCATCTGAACCTGCCTATGTGAACTCATTCCTTATTGGTCATCCTTTTTCTTGGCATGTTCTAAAACATTGAAAAATTAGGGCATGCCTTTAATCTTTCAATGTTTTCCAGCCAATATACAATTCTATTTTCTCGTTCTGCAATATTATATTATACACCTTTTGTTCTGAGTAAATCTTCTGGTTGATGAAACTAGTGACCCTTCTGGATGGGAAGAAAGCTCATGCTTGAAGTTTTTGTTAGATAAGAGAGATGCTTCTTTGGGCCCGTGGATACCTGGAAGGTAGTTTGTCAAGTATGGGTTCTCGCTGTACTGAAGTGTAGCGAATTCTCTGTTCTTTTATATTTTTAATGGTTTATTGGTTATCAGGGACTCATTTGAGGATGAACTACGAGCTTTTGATGGTGGTGTTGATGGATTTCTGCCATGTGTGTGGGATGATGAAATCAGCAACTTTCCTCAGGTAGCTATCTCGTGAATACTCGGTCCAACTATCATTATGCCTATGCCAGATTAAAACCCTGATATTGTTGACTTATGCATACTACCACTGAAAATTGATAATTTTCTTCCTTTACTACACTTCTTTTATTTGGACACATAATAAGGAAAGTTAGCTCCGTAACACTGCAAAGATGTATAAACTGGAAAATAGCATCCAATCTGGGGACAGAGGATGACAAGTGAGTTGTGAAGTGTAGGCTGGTTTGTGGGTGGGTTCGAGGGAAGAGGATAATCGCGGTGAGTAATCAGACATGGTCCTGGACCTAGGGTTCAAAAACCCGGCGGTTATCGGCCGGTAACCGCCGGTTACCGGTGGGGGCCGGTAACCGCCGGTTACCGGTGGGGACCGGTAACCGAAAAAACTGGCCGAATTCAAATTTTGATTTTCGAATTTTGATCGGTTTTTTCCGGTTTTTCTGGTTACCGACTGGTTTTTCCAGTTACCGGTTTCAAAACAACCCAAAATTTAAATTTTGATTTTCGAAGTTTGACCGTTTTTTTGGCCGGTTTTCCGGTTACCGTTACCGCCACTGGGCGGGTTTTCTCCTGGTTCCGAGATTTGTATCCTTGCTTGGACCCCTACGGCGTGGTTGGGAAGCCGTGGTGTGGCAACCGTGCGGCAAGGGCAAGGGACGCGATCGAGAGAGAGAGGGAGGGAGGGATGGGTTTTCTTCTTATTTCTCAAACTTGCGCCTGATCTCTTTATATAGAGATGGCCCTAATGGCCTAACATGATAACTAGCAAGCAATCCATCTACACTAACAAATCTTATCCTTAACTAACTTGAAGGTACATCAAACTAATTAACTTGAAGGTAAAATAAACTAATTAGAAGGCAATAAAAAGGTATGGCTTATCCCTTGTCTCTAAGCCTGATCGCTTGCCGCGGTAGTTGGCGCGGCTGGCATGGTGCTGATGCCGGTGCGGTTCCTGGCCCGCCGTGAGTAGTGCAGGCCCCACATGACATGAGTTCTAGGACCACCTGCTAGTTTTAAGTTACAGACTGATGTTATTTTGTACTGGCATTATCTTTGTAGTGTTATTGAGCAATATTTAATCATTCATTAGTAATTTTTAATATGTTACATTAAACTTCAGTCAAGCTTCTTACTGTTGAATGCTCATACATGTGGGTGCCATTGACTTTTAAAATTTCACTAGTCAGGTGCAGATTCTGAATGGACTAATATATGTTTTGTCTTTCCTATATGAAGCCAGAATCAGTTAGCAAAATGCTCGTTAATCAGATGCTTCTTTGCTATGGTTCCATCTTTGCATGTCAGGTGCACTCTTGACTTCAGGGATTCATTCAGTTTTTTAATTGAAAATGCTGCCTCTGTTGAATGGTGCTTTAGTTATTATTTGTTAATATTCCTACTGACAGGACAATACTGACAAGACAAGACTCCTGAACAATCTTGACCAGTGCCTGAAGGCTGGGAAGAAGAACTCTTGGTTTATGTTTCTTGTTACAAATGCTTGTGTTGCTCTATTGTCTGGGCTAAAGGTACTTCCAGTGTTTGTTATAGGCTGAGATCTGACAATATCATTTATTCACTAATTTTCTAAAATTAACATTCTGTCTATTCAGGAGTTGCTGACTTTCCGTGGAGCTCAATCATTGCCAACTGATATATTAAGTATGGTCCAATTAATTTTCAAGGTAATGTGATACAAAATATTTTAAAAGCTGTAATTATGAATTTTCTTTGTTTTTGCAAATCTTACATGACTGCTGCATCAGGGCATTCTAGCAGAGAGTGAGATTTCTACAGCACAACGACGAGCAGCATGTGAGGGTCTTGGTTTATTAGCGCGTATTGGGAATGATATCTTCACCGCAAGGATGGTTTGTCTCTTAATCATGGTTTTATTTTTGCTGTTAATATTTGTTAGTGTTAATATTTATCTGCTTTATATTTCTTTATTGATTTGGTACTTCGATCAAAAAACATTGATCGTTTCCTTCGTCAGTAGATGTTTCTGTTCTTTGAAAATTGAAGATATTTTCATTTTATCTATCGTATCAAAATCGACGTTCTTTCACGTTTCTCTAGTTTTCGAAGGCATGCTTCTTTGTTGATTCTAATTGCAGTTGTATGAATATTTCCCTTGTAGCATATGTTTAGGTTGTTTAATGTGGTGGTTGTATATGTACCTAGCCTGCGAGCTTTGACAGACCCTTGTCAGATGATAACTGGCATGCCACAGTTTCTAAGTTACTTCTGCAGACCAGAAACTATTACTGTGCCAATCTGCCAACTTCTATAACCAAAATTGGCATTGACAACAAAAATTATGGGTTCCTCCCAAACTAGCTACTGTGGTCTATTTAAGAAACACTGATAGTCGACAGAGGCCAGTTGTGGAAAATAAAACATGCTACATTTTTCAGGGGTTTAAACAATTGGATTGAACTGTGATTGAATTTTCATTTGGACAAACTTGCTGAAATTCTGGCTGGAAAAGTTGATGTTTGTATGTGAAGCCAGATTTTTATGCCATTTATGTATGATTCAAGCTCTTATGTTATTTTCCTGCAGTCTCTGCCTAGTGTAAAATGTCAGAAAAAAGGGCATCCATAGCTATAAGCATCTTATTTCATCAACTACTAACCTCTTGGAAGCAGCAGCTTGAAACTCTCATGTGTGGGAAATAGAAGCTAGCATTTATGTAATCACATGCACATCTTTATACCCATCATTGTGTTGTGGCCAGTGGTTGGGTATGGATCCGAGGACCGAGGGTAGGGCGCTCGCTCTCATCTAGCCACCGGCAGAGCTCTTCCCTGACGTGTTAAGAGAGGCTCTGAGGCCTGACTTTAGAAGAAGGGGGAGAGTGAGACTTTTTTCTCGAACACGCAGGAGAGCTGCGTATCATTGCATTAAGAAGGGGAAAAAGTCCATACAGAAGAACTTTACAGACTCAAAACACACACACACACACCACAAAAGCTCTAGGAGACTAGCCTAAGAACAGAAACAAGAACAACCTCGACCAGAGGGGATCTAAACCAAGATCTGAGGCGGGGCAGTTAGGTAGGAGATACCCTTTGCACCGGCCATACTCCAAATCCTCATCTCCTCCATGACAAAAGACACAAGGGTCCTAACTTCCAGCACAACCCCATCAAACACGCAGCGATTGCGAAGATTCCAAAGAGACCAAGCCCCAAAATGATGATGGAGTTAAGGCCTTGCTTGGACACGCCATGGACTGCGCTGTGAGATCTGGACCACAAATCTTCAAAGGAGAGCTCTCCCAGCTGAGGGGAAAGGTTTTGTAATCTGACCTTTTGAAGCATGTCAAACCAAAATTGGCGGGCAAACACACATGAGATCAAGAGGTGGTTAATGGTTTCCTCCTCTTGGTCACAAAGAAGGCAGCGAGGGGGGTGTTGCAATCCCGGCGTGCGGGCGATCCGATCCGGCATTTATCGTGTGCGACCGACCAAAAAAACGACATTTATTTGGGGCCCAAGATCTCCAAATTCGCTCCCGGGGCTAAATTCAATGCCTCACTGAAAAAGCCTTCATAAGTGATTTTCTTGAATAAATTCCATTGGCGGTGCGCCAAATGTGTTTATCTTCAAAAGCGGGCTGCAGCTCCACCTGAGAGAGGAGATCCCAGAGATTCAGAAAATCAACAATGGCTCCGACCGCCATGCTCCTATCAAATCCATGATCCGGTTGTGCCCGTGAGTGCCTCCTCACCGTCGCTTATTGACATGTCTCTTGGGAACCAAAGCAAAAAGCGAGGAGCCAAATCGGCGATCCTTTTCCATGGATCCATCTATCATCGTCTGAAGAGGTGCGGCGCCATTCCGACCTCGGTGTAGATTGCAAGAGAAGAAGGACCGAACACAATGGTGAACCTGGATCGGAAAGGGGGCCCAAGATCTGTCAGGATCAACCTTCTGAAGCCAAAGCCATCTAATTCTAAGGGCCCATCCCATGCGCGGGAGGTCAGAGATACCGAGACCCCCGAGATGAAAAGGCCGGCAAGTTTTGTCCCATGCCACCAGACAATGTCCTCCCTTAGTTTCTTTTACGCCTCCACGTAAAACTTCTCTTGATTTTGTCTATTTCTTTAATAGCCCATTGGGGGAGGTCAACTGCCATGGCCAAGTAGATCACCATAGAGGTTAACACAAATTGAACTAAGGTTTTCCTGCCCACCCTTGTTAGCAACTCAGCTTTCCACCCCGGAAGACGATATGCAATCTTATCAATAATAGGCTGAACTTCAGCTCTTGTTAGCTTCCGTAGGGAGAGGGGCACACCAAGATATTTGCAAGGAAAATTCATCACTTCGCAGGGAAGATGCTCATTGACTATAGCAATATCTGTCTCAGAACAGTGGATGGGGAATATGTTGCTCTTTTGCATATTGGTTTTGAGGCCGGAAGCTTCCCCAAACAAACGAAGAAGACCCAAAGTGACTTCCAAATCCATGGCGTCTGGCCTAAGAAAGATGACTAAATCATCGGCATAGAGGGAAATCCGGTGTTGCAAGGCTCGAGTAGAGAGGGGCTGAAGGAAGCCCTCTCTAGAGGCCTTAGAAAACAGGTGGCTTAAGATGTCCATGACAAGAATGAAAAGCATTGGGGAGAGGGGATCTCCTTGCCTCAATCCACGCTTATGAAGGATGATCTCCCCGGGAATTCCATTGAGCAGGACTTGCGAAGAAGAAGTGCCCAGCAGCCCACAAACCATGTCGCACCAAATGGAGCCAAAACCCATGTTTCTCATAACCTCAAGGATGAAAGACCAGGAAACTGAATCAAAAGCTTTTGTGATGTCTAGCTTGAGGAGTAAACAAGGCTGCCTTTGATGATGAAGAAACCTTGCCATCTGCTGCACCAACATGAAATTGTCCTGAATAAACCGCCCTTTTATGAAGGCACTTTGATTTGGGGAGACCAACTGATGGAGCCGGACAGCAAGTCTATTGGCAAGGATTTTGGTGACTAATTTGGCAAAACTGTGCACCAAGCTAATGGGCCGGAAATCCTTGACATGCAAAGCCTCAACTTTCTTTGGAATTAGAGTGATGTAGGCTGAATTGAGCAAACCAAGATTGCCAAAATTTCTACTCCAAACTGCTGAAAAGGCTGCCATAAGATCAGGACTTCAAAGTTGGCCAACAAGCTTTATAAAAACGACCTGTGAACCCATCGGGTCCTGGCGCTTTATCCATAGGAAGCTGGCAGATGGTTTTCCAAACCTCATCCTTAGAGAAAGGGGCCTCAAGTGCTGCAAGATCATGAGACATGAGGTGCATGTCCTCAAGATTAATGGTGTACTCTCTGTCTAGACTTAAACCAAGGAGGTTATTGTAAAACTCAAACACCGCCCGCTCCTTTTCATCATGACTGGTAAGCATCTGCTCTTCATTAACAAGTCTGGGAATGAAGTTTTTCTGCTTGCGGTGTCTAGCAAACGCATGCAAGAGGCCCGTATTTGCGTCCCCCTCATGCAGCCAGCCAATTCTCGAACGGCTTTTTGCAATAGTGCGAGAGATAGAGGATAAGGCTAGGGAGTGTTTCATAAGGTTGCAGCGCAGCCAGTCCTCTTCTCCTGATAGATTCCGAAAATCCTGAGCAATCTCCAGCTGGTGAAGCACTTCTCTAGCAAGACTAAGCTGCAATTTAATAAGACAAACTCTTTTGTGACTCCAACTTTGAAGTGCTCTGGCAGTTGCTTTGAACTTCTTGTCTAAAGAAGCAAAGGGGCAGCGGGTCACAGCAACAGAGGACCAAGCATGTGCAACAGTGTCATGAAAGCCTTCCACTTTGGTCCAGAAGGATTCAAAGTGAAATCTCAATTTGCCCGCCCTGCTGTCATGCAAACCCAAAAGGAGAGGGCAGTGAATCAGAACCATTTGTGGAAGCACTTTGAAGCAGAGAATTGGGGAAAAGGGACTCCCAATCCAAAGAGCACAGCACTCTATCCAGCTTGACACGAGTTGGGGGTTCGTGACCATTAGACCAAGTGAATTTCCGTCCACTGAGAGGGAGATCAATCAAGGCCAGATCATTGATAAGACGTCGGAATCTTCCCATCATTGCCCTATTCAACAACCTGTTCTTATCCTCCTGCTTCTAGATAATATTGTAATCTCCCAATATCATCCAAGGACCTTGACAAGTCTCACGGATCTCTTAGCTCCTGCAGGAAGTTGATTTTTGCATCATTTGATTGCGGTTCGTAGACGCAGGTCAGCCACCAAGCTTGGCCTCCGCTTGGGCAAAACTTCACCGAGACACTGTAGGAGTCAAGTCTGAGGTCTCCAACAGGACCAAGGCCATGCCTCCAAGCCACGAGAATGCCACCAGAAGCGCCAACCGAAGGTAAAGAGATGAAGTTGTCAAAATCTGAACCTAGCAAGGAGAGGACCGACCCCTGGGAGGTAAAACCCATTTTCGTTTCCTGCAGACAGACCACATCCACCCGAGCCGAAGCTACCAGAGTGCGAACAACATCTTGCCTAGGTTTAGAATTAAGCCCTCGGACATTCCAGCACAAAATGTTGGAAGGATTCATTGGAACACAACGAAGGACGACCAAAAGACTGAGAAATCGAAGAAAAGTCTGTCAAGTCAGACTGACCTCCTCTACCGGTGGCGTCCAGCCGAAGAGGGCAGCTAAAGCCTGAACGTTCGAGGCTGAAAGAGGCTGTGAAAAGAGCTTGTTGTAGTCCTCTAGCGCTTGCGGATGGAGTTCTTCTCGATCGTCGCTGATGTTCAGAGCTTGCATCACTTGCAATTTGGCACGGCTGGCTGACACCACGGCCGGAGGTTCAGTTCCAACTCCGGAAATGCGGCGGCTGCGCCGAGGAGGGGCACCAAGAGGGTGAGGGCGAGGCTTCGCCATCAAAGCGCGCGGATTGGGGAGGAGCAAACTCGTCTTTTTTGTGAGGTTGGAGATGAAGGAGTCCCCCGCCCGCTGGGGAGGGGCTTCTTGACGAGGAGGCGGTGAACCATCTTCTGACAGGGCAGCCCCCACAGGCAGGTGCTTTGACCTCAGGCGACGGCGGCGCCGGACATAGACCTTGGAGATGAATCGTGGCGTACTGCCCGAAAGCCTCTTGGCCAACGGGGGTGGTGCCGGCATCGCTGCCGGTAGGGTGTCAACAGAAGCCACCGAGAGCAGGGGAGGACCAACAGGAGGAGCAGGGGAAGAGCGCTCTAGGCTGGGAGCCACAGGGCCAGCCACCGCGTTCGCCTTCTCCAAAGGATCAGCTGGGACAGGGGAGGAGGTCGGGGAGACAGCGCATTCAGCCTTGATTCTGGAGATCTCTCCCGATGCCGCCCTCGTCTCGGGAAGAGGCGGTTTAGAGCTGTTGCCGCCAATAACTGTGGAGGGAATCGAGGGGTTCGGGGAGTTATCACAGAGCTGAGAGGACTCCACGAGGCCGACTTTGGATGCCATGTGTCCAACATGCAAACCAGAGGTCCCTAGGCGAAGCTTGACCGGGATGCGACCCCTCGGGAGGTCCCCGGCGCTCCTCTTCGCCGGCGAACTGCTTCGGGACTGCTGCGGAGGCTTTGACACATGCTGTCGAAGTCTGTCCGCCGCCTGACCGATGATGGTCGCAACACGATCGATGATGGTCGCCGCCTGGTCGATGGAGGCGGCGGAGAGCGCACGACGGAGGGTCTCCTCAGCTTTGGTGACCTCCAGCTCGGAAGCACGACCCCTACGTCCAGAGGAGTGACGTTGGTGCTTTCGACGCCGCCGAAGCCGATCATCATCCGTCGGCCCAGACGAAGAGGTCAGGTCCGCCTTCGGAAATGAAGACGGGGAAGCCTCCGAAGTCGGCGAGAGACGCCGCCAAACCGAGATACGTCCCCGCGACGAGGGAGCACTGGGGCAGGCAGAGGAAAGGTGGCCAAGGTTCTTGCAACGGAAGCAGCGGACCGGGCGACGACACTCCGCCGCGCGGTGCGAAACGGAGAAACAATTGAAGCACTTCCCGTGAAGGTCTGCCGGAACCGGACGTCGAGAGTCGCCAGGTGGGTGACGGACCCTTCTCCGAGGCCGGCGACGACCAACCACCTCAATCCAACCTTCTTTACTCGGGTCTTGAGGCAGCACCCGATCATGAAAAGATTCAGCTCGGTCGGCAAGGGAGCGAGACGAGCATGGCACCGGCTTAGGCACCGCCGAAACCACGCCGGCCGATCTGGGAGAGGACAACACCACGTCGCGGAAGGACGGGAATGAGGCAGGTCTGGAGACAGCAGGGGAGATGGGAGGAGAAGCTTCACTCCATCGCTCCAGCTTCGAGCGGCCGACCGTGGGGGAAGTCGGCGCCTGGGGAGAGGAAAGAGAGGCCGGCGCTTGGGGAGGCGCGGACGAGGAGGTGGCCGCCAGGTCCGGGGTGGACGTCGGTGTGCTGGAGGTGGCCGCCGGGTCTGGGGTGGATGTCGGCGTGCTGGAGGTGGCCGCCGGGTCCGGGATGGACGTCAGCATGATACCTTTGTCTTGGGGGAGAGTGAGACTTGTTTGATTGTTTATTGCTTGATGATAATAGGTACAATACTGTCTCTTTTATAGGGATAGGTAGACTTGACCCCTAACAAACCTATCCTTATATTAAGGAAACTAATCCCTAATACATGAAATAATCTAAAAGGAAACAAATCAAAATTTCGAGGAAACTAATTACTATATTCCTAATCCGCGATTAACTGACAATGCTACCAAACTGCCCAAACATGTAACAGCGCTACAGTACCACACGGCCACTGTTCACCGCTCGCTACAGTACCTGAGCCGTGCCATAACACCTTGCCGATGCTCTTCCCAAAAAATCCAATTTTTTTTGTAGCTCTGGTTCCTTTGTTCTATCCTCTTAATTGATTGCGTCCGAGTAAATCTTGTCATGTAATTTATACACTTCTTTTATCACTTTACGTAACTTATACTCTCCAGGTTTGGTCTGGATGAGATGGTACATTTGATTTCCCCCCTAATATATTTCTCATTTCTTTGATGCTATTGTAAAGGAAGTGATTTTTTCAATTTGCTAGGCTCGTTCCCTTCTTGGAGAGCTAATAACACCAACAGATCTGAGCTATACAGCATCGGTTGCACTTTCATTGGGCTGCATCCATAGAGCGTAAGTTTTCCATATCTCAAAAGTCTCCTGCTTATTGTATTAATTTTTTCCTCTCCCTCGAGCTGACAGTTCAGGCTCACCTCGAACAGACAGTTCAGGACTTCAGGCTCTATAGGGTGCAACTGTGTATGTGCATGTTTTTTTTTTCACTGATGATATTATGTTCATTATTCCCTATTGTTGACATGCCCTCAGATACCAGTGCTCTAGAAAGCCATAGTGCCTAGATGCCGACTAGTCGGGCTAGGCGCCCACTAGGCGGCTAGATGGGCAATGCGGGAGGGTGACGCCTACCGCCTAGGCGGTCGCCTTTTAGAACAGTCACCTTACTTTGATATGTTGAACATTGCATGGTGTTATACTCAACAAATATTTCGTCGTTTGTGTTGCATAAGTACAGATGAGTTAAAACCCAACAAGCTTGGTTAGGCTCAGAGCTTTACCTAGCTTAGAGGCTTGATTCTTGTGAAGTTAAGATCATCCCAATTTTGTAATTTGTAGTTTTATTTGTTTATTTACTAATGTAAAAGACTCAGGTGGTGAATTGTTGAGATACGTTCTCTCCTTGCCTCCCCCACTCCAGCTTCTGAAAAGCTACTAACAGAAAACAAAAAAATCTAGGGAAAACTAAATCCCTAACTAACTCGCAGCAAATTTATCTCCTAATTAAACCCCAAATAAACACCCTGTAGCCTGTGCGCTCTTGCACACACACACAAAAATCCTACTGCCCTTTCGTCCATAGGGCAAGTGCCCTGGTAAGATCTTGTTTGGGTCTCTTGGTTATGATCATCTTCGTGATTTGGTTACATTTATTATGTCTTGCTAGCATCTTGTGGGTGTACCAAGTTGACCGCTTAGTCTGTTGAGTGTTTTTTCTAGGGTATAGTCTTGAGCACAAGGGTTATTGATGCTGCGAATTGTCGCATTCGCATTTCACGTGATGCCATTTTCGCTGAGAACTGGCCAGTTTTCTACTCTCCTTTTACTCGATCTTCATCTTCAATAGAATCCATTTCTTTTCTCTATCTTCCTCATATTTCTTCATCAAACATGTCACCTACTATTAAGTCACCAACGCCATTTATTTCTCCTCCAACTCCACCTTCTACTGTATCTCCACTTGCTCATCCAGTTTCAGACACCTGCACCTTTCCATTCCACTATAGTCACTGACCCAAAGTCCTTTATGATCCTCAGTCCTTCACTCATCCATGTTCTGTTTTTTTGGCCGGTACTTGCTTTGACAATTCACTTACGACATCTAGGTATGATCTTTGTGATCGTTCTTCTATTTAGGCTCCAGACCAAGGATAGAAATCCCGGCGGTAACCGGATTTACCGGTGGGTACCGGGAAACAATTTACCGGCTGGGTTTGTTTAAATTCAAAATTGAATTTTTGAACGTAAAAGTTGGATTCCGTAACGATGTTTACATTGTTTAACACTAATTTAATGTATTAGGACCTCCCGTGCTTGACTTGATGCTTTTTGCTATGAATGTATTAGGAATTTTCAATTATTAATTACCCATAACCGGTTTTTAGTGGGTTTTCTCCGGTTTTTTTGGACGGTAACCGTCCGGTTTTTCCGGTTACCGGTTTCAAACACAGTCCAAATTCAAATTTTGCAATTCAAATTTTGTCTGGTTTTTGTCCGGGCTTTGCGGTAACCAGCCGGTTACCGTTACCGGCCCCCCGCGGGATTTTCTCCGGTAGCGGGATTTCTATCCCTGCTCTAGACATATATGGTTTTCCCTATGTAGGTGTGGCATATGGGCCTTGTACTTATCAAGAGATAGCTAGTATCCCTATCGTAGCTCTTCTTGGTTCACTATGGTCACCTGTTTTGTGTGCTTTGGTATTTGAGGGTGACTTTGTCTCGCCGTCTGTTCTATGCACATTCGAGTCAGCTCCATTGTCATGCTCTACTCAGGCGAGTGATCCTATTGATCTTTACTCCATCACTAGTTATTGCATCTTTCTTGATAGTTCACTCATTACATGGAAATCCAAGAAACAAAATGCAATATCACACTCTAATGCTGATGTTGAGCTTCGGGCTTTTACTACTACTACCACCTCAGAGATTGTTTGTCTTCGTTGGGTATTGGCTGTTCTTGGGGTCCCATGTGATGCTCCAGCACCTCTACTCGGCGACAACACTGGCATTATTTAGATTGCCATCGGAGCTTCAATGTGCAGACTTCCTCACCTAGGATCAAACTCAGTGCCTTAGGCCCCCCCGACGCACCTTGATGTCTTGATGTAGATAGGCCCATATAGCCCATCTAGGATGACTTGTCCCATGGCCCTCCTTTATGTATATCCGATCTGATTGCTGATGGAGTTGTGAATAACCAAAATCTCTCTCTTCTCACCATACCCTTGCGTAATAAATGTCTTTGGTAAATGTTGCAATTAATATTTGCGTGGTAAATAGGATTGGTGAGAGAGAATTCATTATGCATTCAGCAGTATGTTTGGGGATGATTGAAGGGCACCATGGTCTTTTCATCTTCTCCTTAATTGTTGCGCACACAGCTAGAATGACTTATATTTGCACTTTGGGGGGAGTAATTGTTTTGGAGTATTTTTTTTTAACATTCTTTTTTGCTAATGAGTTGTAATGAGCATATCCTGATTCCTTAGTGAGCTGGGGACGTGCTTGGTTTGGCTCATTAAAAGATATGACATGAAAATATGTCTTGAACTCTGCTTGTTTGCTCTTTGAGCTGAGGCTTAATTGAGATAATTCTGAAGTTAAGCGGAGAAGATACGAGCCATTAGCTTTTGCTCACTCATGCACGATTCAAGATTACAGAGCAGCAAAAACGAAGTTGGTTTTTATGGAAATGAGTTTTCATAGTATTGAGTACTCATCTAACTTTGGAGTTAATCATTGTGTTCAGTGGATCTACTGGACCTGCATGCCTTTCTGTAGTTTAAAGACATAGTGTAACAAATAATCTTTCATCTCATTGTGTATGATTTATTTAGTTTTGTGTTTGCTAATTGTCTGGGGTTTTGGGATTTTGCACATTTTTCGTTCTGTTGAAGAATGCTATGCTCATTATGACTGTTTTACATCTGGAGGTAGTTGTAGCGGTGTGACTGTGTGAGCATGTTTAACACGTGGAGGTCATTCTGGTGATGCACATTTTTGTGGCTGCAGGGCAGGGGGAATGGCATTATCTACTCTGGTTACTCCAACTGTGAGCTCGCTGTCTCATTTGAGTAAGAGTTCTAATTCCAACCTGCAGTTGTGGTCACTGCATGCTCTTCTTTTAACCATTGAAGCTGCTGGCTTGTCTTACGTCTCCCAAGTTCAGGTATTGATCAGTGCAGTCTTATTTTCTGACCTGTAGTACGTTGTACAAGCACAATTTTTCTGGAACCATAAATTGCTTGAGTTCAACCTTTACGAATGCGTGGAGGTAGTGGAAGATACACTGGCTGTGCAACGGGGATCAGTGCCTGTTCTTATACCATCTTAATTACCTTCACATTAGATTGTCATTTGCACAAAGAAATATTGTAATGTGGCAGTCTAGTGTAACTAAAAAGTATTGTTGTTTTCTCCTTGAATCATCTTCCTTACATAACTCACAAGCTGACCTTGTTATTATGCTGTTGTGTTCCTAGTAACAAGATTTACAAAACATCACCTATACTAAGTACATTTTAGTGAAACATTTCACTTTACAAGGGGTATAAGCCACAAGGATTTTAGCTAGGCTCTTGACCATTTTCTGGGCAGGTTTGAAAGGGCTGTGGCTTATTGGCTTATGTATGGAGCTACAGTAACTCCATTTCAAACGGTGCATTTTTTAAGGCGGAGTCTACTAGTTGATTGTAGTACACGCTATACCGACTTCAGCTATACCGGCCAAAATCGCATGCGACTGTCTTCCTCTTTATAATCTCTCTTGCGAACAGCCAGAATTCAAAAGCCAAAAGCCATAAGGTACAGCCCTAAAGAACCCACCCAGACTCAAGGGAAACCCAATAGTGGAACTTTCTATTAATCCTGTTGCTTGCCACACTGGCTTGGCCCTGGATTTTTTCAATATTATCCCATATGAAGAGTAACATATAGACATGAATTCTACATGACATGAACATCATAATGGTGCCACCTAAGGAAAACAATTTCCCTTCACAGCCCTTTCCTTGTTAAATTTTAGATTGTTTTTCCACTTTCTATTCCTGACGGGTGTCCCTGGATACTTAATGAGGAGGCATGCTTTGCTGAAATTAATGAGAGCCATATAAGCATCCTATGTAGTCCTGAGTCCTGACTGCATACAGATTGAAAATCCCAGTTTCGTCGAATTAGTTCTTAATGTCACCTTCTGTCTTTATTTGGTCGCAACAAGATTTCATTGTTCCCTTGTACTGCTCGTTATAAATTTATAATGGGTGCTTTGATATCTTGTTACACAGGGGACACTTTTCCTTGCTATAGAAATTCTTCTATTGGAGGAAAATGGATACGTGGATCTTAGGCAGGAAATAGGCCATCTTATCAATGCAATTGTAGCAGTTCTTGGTCCTGAACTTGCTTCTGGTAGCACATTCTTTTCACGCTGCAAGGTTGGACTATTATACTGTACAATCTTCTAGTAACTCCTATTCCAGAAAAAAAAAGTTCCAACCTGCTTTTCCAGTGGATCCTGCTATAATTACTCCCTCCATTAATAAATACATGTCATCCTGGCCTTTTAATTTTGTTACTAGATACATGTCAATATGTCATTCTACCATTTCTATATACATTTATAGCAGATTTTCCGTAGAGAAAACTAGTGGCTGTAGCTATGGGAAAGTATAATATAGAGGGTTTTAAATAAGGTAAAGGTTATCTTGGTCATCCTCCCTTATGCCTTAGCTCTTGCGCAAGAAGTTAGGATGACATACATTTAGTAGTGGAGGGAGTACTTACTGTCTTCAAAAGACATGAACTCTAGCTTGTAACTATTTTTCTTTCTTTTTTTTATCTCTAAAGAACCTGGTTCATGTAACTCATTTTTTAAGTTCAGTCTGTCATTGCAGAGATAAGCTCCTCGAATGAAACAGCTATACTTCTAGAGTATGTAATGAGCATAAACAACTTCCCTTTTGTTTAACAAGCAGTTGGTTCTTTTATGTAATGATTTACATGATATTTAATGAAAATTGCAGATCAGTTAGGTTTGCTCAGCAGCTTGTTCTCTTTGCTCCTCAAGCTGTTTCTGTTCATTCCCATGTTCAAGGTCTTATCCCGACGCTTTACTCAAGACAGGTAGGTAATGCTGTATATATTACTTTGCTATTAGCATTTCCTTGCTCTCATTGTGGCATATTTTTATTACAGCCAAGCCTTAGGTATTTGGCAGTGTCGACACTACGTCATCTGATTGAAAGAGACCCGGTAAGGAAGGCAAACTGAAACCTTTTATTTAGTACTAAAGTTCAAATGCCTGGCAGTCACTAGTATCATTTGCATGCCGGTAAAACGTAGTTTTCATATTTCACCATATTTTCATATGCGGCATTTCTGCTTATATATGCCTATGGAAATGAGAATTTTATTTCTGAATGCCATATATCAATATATTTGGCATATACTCTCAAGCTTTCTTTTCTGATTTGGATGTAAAAGCAACTGGTTTCATAAATACAATCTCAGTTTCGTTAGTGCTGGCTAGTGATTACCACATTTTTTAAGCTTTAAAACATTACTTATTTAGTGCAACAAAGGTACACTGCCAACATTTTTGTTTATTTTTAAGAGTATTTAGATTAGGTATCGTAGATCACATTTGTCAAACAAATCAGTATTTGCCTTCTAGATATAATTCATGAAATGTTGAACTGGTCAAAATCCAGTAACCATGTCACCACATACTAATCACTACCAATTCTGCTATTTTGGATGTCAATAACTTTGTATAAAACAAGATTTGAGTTTTTTTGGTCAAACGCAAAATTTATTATCTCATCATATTTTTCAAATGGATGCTTGATTTAGTCACTGATATCAGTTGTTTCTTTTTAAATTTGATATACACCTGGTTCATGAATCAATTAAATATATCTCTTCCACTTGAATAATTTGAATTACCATTCTGATTTTTTTGATAACATTCTCGTTACATCTTTATGGCACAAATGCTATGTGATTTTTAGCCAGAATTTTCTGTTCTGGAAGAGTTCCATGCAATTACTTTTTACGTGTCTCTGTCAGGCTGCAATGATCAATGAGAACATCGAAGAGAATCTGTTCAGTATGCTTGATGAGGAAACTGACTCTGAGTATGTTTTTTACATATGTGGTCTATACTGTATTATTTACCTTATGGTAAAAAATGTTACTCATGAATTATTAAAATGTTTTGACCACCCCACTTAGTATTAGTTGTGAGTTGTGATGTTATATTTCCATTTTGGATGTCTTATGGTATCTTGAAATATATCTTGCTGTCTCTCAGATGCATCACCATGCTGTGATGCTGTCCTTTTGTTGCATAACACAGAGCTGACATGATTGGCATTGTTATATTTGGCAGTTTTTTGTGACATTGGATAGAAACCTTACCGCTGTAATCAGTATTTACCAATATAAAGGTGGACTGGTATAACTGTAGGGATGGAGTGTGCCATTATAATGGTGCCAACATGGCACATTTCGGCACCCACCTGTAGTTTCATACCACCATTATGTTATGTTTTGTGCCACCTTTAATTTAATGGTTGTACATGGTGTGAATCACTGACATATTTTGGGTTAAGAGTTCTATTAAGTCATTATTTGGGTGGGATTTTCATTGTACTTTTGTTAACTGGTTTTTTTCACTGAGCAGTGATTCTGGTTTGTGTGAAGTATGCTGTGTCATCTTGATTGCTAGGATTGTGCTGATTATGGCGGACATTTCAGTTGCTTGTCTCTATTGTGTCAGTGTGACTGTGTTGAAGACATCAGTTTTTTTACCTTGTGGAGTCCTCAATATGACATTGCCAATGTGGATCACATATTCTAATAGCTGTCTTCAACCTGCAATTAGGATTTAGGACGCAATACATTTCATAATGTGTTCATGATATTTGTTATGCAAATTTGCACTGGTGTTCAAATATTATTGAGTAAGGTTATAAGTGTTAAGGATATTAGAAATAGAATAGGAATTGTATTATTCCTTTCCTTATATGCCTCGCTTTCTTTATCCGTATATGGCATATTCCCTTGTAATATCTCCTTGTACTCTTTATATATATTGCCCATTGGGCTTCTTCAATACATACAATTTTTATAACATGGTATCAATAAGCACATTGGTATTTAGTATGTTTCACTTGAAATTTGGGATGCAATAAATTTCATAATGTTCTCATGATGTCTGTGATGCAAATTTGCACTGGTATTCAAATATTATTGAGTAAGGTTATAAATATATTGGTAACTGATAGCTGTATCAACTTCATTTAAAATTTGGTAGCATCGTTTGTTCCAGCCAACTGAATATAGACTGCTGAATTGTATGAATCTGTTAGTCCTGTGATTTTCGATTATCTGGTACGAGGAAACTGGTCATGCAGGAAAATGCTGTTATATTTTTGGTAGTCTCATACCCGAGTTTCATTTATTTGTCTTCTATTTGTGATTCCGTAATATTTCTTCACTCTTCATTACTTTGTCTGCTATTTTTATTCAATTTAATTTTTCTTTTGTGTAATTTTCTGATGTACTGTGAAGTGCTGTTAATATTTAACATTCAAATGTGCAGAATAGCAACATTGGTTCGTGCAACTATTATTCGCTTATTGTATACGTCATGTCCGCTACGCCCATCTCGGTGGTTGGCAGTTTTGCGGAATGTGGTATGTTCAATACATACTTTGCTTTGAAATTTGATATCTTTGTTTAACTTCTGTGGTTTGTTGTATGTCATGAACTTTAGTTCATAACGGGATGAACATCTGTCGAAGGGAGGTTGGATAACGACGACTTGAGGTAGAACGACACTAGGAGAAGAAGGGCACCGGTTAGGGGAAGGAACGGATCTAGAGTAGCCAGCCAGGGGAAAGACCAGAGCTAGGAATCGGAGGGGAAAGACCAGAGCTAGGAATCGGGGACTTGGGGAATACTTCTTCATTATTCATTGCTTGATGATAATATATACATGCTGTTCTTTTATAGGGATAACTTGACTTGACATCTAAGAAATAATCTCTATTATCTATCTTTAAGGAAATCTATCTTTAATAGATAGAGTATAACTATAATATAGAAAACCTATATAATAAGGAAACTAATTATTTTTATCTCTATCCTAACTAATCTGATCCCACCACGTGCGTCCGCTACAGTACACGGGTACTATGCATGCGCGTGAACAGTGTGTAAATAGTAATCGGCACGTGACAATGTATGTGGAACTTGTGAATTTGTAATGGTTGGCATCAATTTTTTCCCACCATAAACACAGACATAGAATACCATTATGAAAGAGGAATGCAATTACTGTCCTAAGTTTATATGCTACTACATAATTGATTGGGAAGACATTCTTTTATCACATGTTGTTCCAATTATTAATTTTGCAATGAGTATCAGATATCATATCTCAATTGGAATACTGTTCCTCTGTTCAATTTTTTGTATGCAAATTCATGTAGATTGTTGCAGGTAGCATGGTTCCATACTATTTAATTCTAGCATCTCTTTTCTCCATAGTATTCTTCCTCTTTACATGCACACTGATGATAGGCTTCTGGTAATAATAATATATGCCTGTTGAACCTTTTCTTGAGTGAACTGTGGATTGGTGACTTTTGGTACTTACATAATGCATATGGTATGCATGACGATCACTGGCTCATTAGTTCCGTCATTACATTAGTACAGGATTCTTCAACTGGAAAATCATTTCTTTGGAATTGGTAGACTTATGTTGTTATTTTTCGATACCATTCAGGTTCTTGCTACATCAGTTACAAGAAACACAAGTGAAGGTCTGTCCAGTTCTGGACATGTCCCCCTTGACAGTACATCTGAGAATGATATATATTATGGAGAAGATGAAGACACCATGATTTCCAGCCGAAAGCAGGAGCAAGTACACTGGTCTGTTTCTACAATCAGTCAGTTTCCTCAAAGAAATAAGCACCTGAGATACCGCACCAGAGTTTTTGCAGCAGAGTATGTCTGTTACTGTACATGATTTTTGCTTCTATCATGTCCAAAATATCCTGAAGATATGTAATATTTTTTGTTTCTCACTTGTTGATATTACAATGATTTCTTTTTTTTTGGTACGCAAACAGATGTGTTAGCCATGTACCGATCGCAGTTGGAACAGAATCAGCTCATTTTGACCTCTCGTTGGCAAGGAGTGCAATAGCTAAAGGGACTTATCTATCAAATGACTGGCTAGTTCTTAAGCTACAGGAGTTGGTCTCGCTTTCATATCAGGTCCAAATATAAAGCAGATTTTACATTCAGACCTTAGAACTATCAAGTGAAGCTTTGAGTCAAATTCTGCAATTGAAAGCTGACAACTACATTTGCATGGCAGATAAGTACTGGACAGTTTGAAGGAATGCAACCTATAGGCGTGCAGCTTTTATGTTTGATCATGGACAAGGTATCTGAGCTCTTATGGAGATATTATGGCCTTGACATAAATACATAATCTAGTCATGTAGTGTAATGTTATCCACTCACTTTTATAGTTAACTAGTTAAGCGCCCGTGCGTTTCTACGGAACAAAAACATTCAACAGATATGGACATGTAGGATTTAGCATAGTTTGTCACGCGAACACCAAATTTAGCCCCCGAATCACCGTAATTCTATTTGTAGCCCCCTCTTCGAGCACGGAACTACGCATGTGCGACATGTGTAGTTGTGCGGTCGGGGAGCGCACGACTTAAACTGTGTACTGGTCTGGTCGTGAGCGTGGTTGTAAGCCATGGTCGTGGTCATAAGGCGTGGTCGTGGTCGTAAGGCGTGGTCTTGACTACTCTTGAGCGTGGTCTAAGTCGTGGTTGTGAGCGTGGTCGTATAAGCCATGGTCGTGGTCATAAGGCGTGGTCGTCAGCTGTGGTCATGAGCGTGGTCGTATAAGCCATGGTCGTGGTCGTGAGTGAGGTGTTGGATGGGGAGATGGAGATGAAGAGGGGTGGGAGATCGTAACTGATGCTATAACTGATGCTAGAAGTGGAGGGAGGGGTAGTTGATCTCCAAAGAGGGGAGGGGAGGAGAGCGAGATAGATGGTGAAGATCTCATTGTTTAGATCAGACGGCTGTAGAGAGAGGAAGGAGAATGGAGCTACTACTACAACTCAAACTTTTAAGTAGTAGAGATTCAAGGCAAATACCAGAAACTTGCATTAGAATATGTTGCCTACATGGCTTGCCCACATAACATTTTTTTAACTTGTCCACGGTGCATGTTTGTTGCCATTAAAATGCGATGAAAACTACAATAAATAGTATGGTGAAGCTTTATATTATACGTGTCCTGAAATGATTTAGGCACCTGAAAATCACAAGTCATGACCGATGGTAGTGCTTTGTCAGCAACTACTCTCTGTACCATTTAATTAGGGACACTTTATAAACGAAAATAACCAGAGCAATCATATCATTAAGCTATGTTTTTGGGATTCTATGGACTGTGTTAAGGGTATTAGAGACAGAATAAGAATTGTATTATTCTTTTCCTTATATGCCTTGCTTTCCTTATCTGCATATGTCATATTCCCCTGTAATATCCCCTTGTACTCCCTATATATATTGCCATTGGACCTCTTCAATATACACAATATTCATAACATGGTATCAGAGCTTAGGTTGAAACCCTAACCTCGATCTACTTCCGCTGTTGCTGCCCCCGGGAGGATTGATCTCCGCTCCCGGGGACGGCCACCTCGTTAGGACGCCGCGCCATTGCTCGATCTCTGCTCCTCGGGGCGCCGCCATCGGGAAGCTGCAGCCGGCCCTGCTCACCCGGCCTGAAGCTGTCGACGCTCGGCTCCAGTCGCTGTCATCTCCGGTGCCTTCGACGCCACCTCGGATTCTCGACGACGGCCGCCTCGCGTTGGTGACGTCATCGCCCAGGCTACTCCTAAGACCAATGGTGTACTCCGCGCTACTTATGGAAAATACGTACCTATAAAAACTCTCCAAGAAAGGGTTAATTAAAAGGTGTTGTAGAGTAACTAAATTGCACCCTTTAAAAACCATTGCAAAATTCCAAATTATATTTGGAAATTGAAGAAATTATGACTACATATCCCTATGTATGGCCTTGTATAATAACACATATGCTTGGTTAATTAGAGAACGACTAAAATAAGTAGCATGATTTACAACAGTAAACAAAAAACATTGCACAAAAACAGGGGGCCCCTTGTTGCCACGGGGACTTGGGCAGGCGCCCCTGCAGCCCTGCCTTAGGAACGACCCTGCGTGGGGGTTGGGAGTAAACAGATACAAGTCTACTGAGGGATTAGTGTTGAGAAGTATCGGAAAAGTATCAAGCAAGTATTGGAGAAGTGTCGGGCAAGTATCGATAAGTATTGGAATTTTTTTTTTGAAAAACCAAAATTTCCCAATACGTTTCAGATACATATAAGGGAGTATCCGATTCGTATCAATATCCGATACACTATTCAATAGTAATACTTGATACTAATACAATGATTTTTCAAAGTATCCACACAACATAGCAACTATACATGTCTTTTTCTTCGTTTAGAAAACAGAGAATGGGAGGAGTCAGCCATGGATGGGCTCACACCGGTGAAGCTCAACACTGATGAAGGGTAGGTGGTAAGGCTCGGGCGATGGAAAAGGGAATGTGGAGCTCATGAGGAGATAGTAGTGGGTGGTTTAGGGGTACCCACACGGGTGAATGGTTGCACAAATCATGATTTGCTGTCATAACTAAGTCCACAGCAGTTGCTTGCACAAATCATGTGGTAGTCCTTATAACTGTTCCACTAGGGATATGGAGTATGTATCGAGAGATGTTAACGATCGATTTGCTGTTTTTTTGTTGTATGGTTTTGTCTGTTCTTGTGATTATATTGCGTCTTTAATCCCCTAATCTGCTGTTTCAAACTCATCACGAGTCTTTTATGTTTATTGTATTTTAGTTTGGCATGACTGCGGATCCTGAATTTCCTGGGCATATCTTGTTGGAACAATTTCAGGTGATTCTCATATGCCCTCTTGTTCTAGTACCTTTTTTTTGTAACAAAAAGAAAATCTTGATGGCCTGTTCTTACTGTGTAATTAAATATATGCTCGAACATTCTTATCAATACTGATAAAACTAGCTACGTTGACATGGTTTAATCATGTAATTGATCCACTGTTTGATGCTGCTCTTGTGTACTTTGAAATGCAGGCTCAGCTTGTTTCTGCTGTTAGAACTGCCATAAGTACTGCTTCTGGTCCCCTTCTCTTGGAGGCTGGCCTTGAACTTGCTACAAAGGTCTCTACCAAAGAAATTCCTGCCCTACCCCTTTCGATAGTTGCACACCACAAATATTGGTTGCAGATTATGATTGATAAAATCTATCCTTGGCAAAACCAGGTTATGACAAGCAGCATAATTGGTGCGGACAGAGTAGCTCTTAATCGTTTGTTTTTGCTAATATCCCGTCCTCTAAATGACATAGAGGACCTATTTTACCCATCTTTTGCCGACTGGGTTGTGTGTAAGGTATTTCAGTTCTCCCATATTGTCTTATGTAGCGATATATCTCATCTGATTTTGTTTTGGATATCTGCTGCTGTCCAAAGTTTCTGATCTAGGTTGTGTGATCTGACAGATCAAAGTGCGCCTTCTTACTGCACATGCTGCCGTAAAATGTTACACCTATCGATTCTTGAGGACAAAGGAAAATGTTCCTGATGAACACCAGCAATTGGCACCTTTACTTGCAAATAGCTCAACTCTATTAGGAAAATATTGGGTTGGAGCACTCAAGGATTATATTTCTATAAGCTTTGGTTTGCATTCAAGAATTACTGTAAGCCCATCTATGAAACTTCAATTATTTGTCCCCAAAGATTTTATAATGGCTTATATTGTCTTCTTTTAAACAGCACAAGCCATTCCTTGATGGTATTCAGTCATTATTGGTCTCGTCAAAGGTACATAAGTATCTTGATGAAGTTTGGGCACTGATTCTTCAAGCAACAGCTCTTGATGCAACTCCTGTGGAGTTCAACATGGATGATTCTGAAGATATGCATGAACATACATTTATCTCTGGACGTAGTATGGTCAAACTGGAAAGAAATGAATTTCAGTTTCTTTGGGGACTATCGGTCCTTGTGCTATTTCATGCACGCCAATCAACGATGAATAGCACTGTAAAGATTAAACTTGATTGTAGCAATGAGAAAAAGATTGGTGACTTCGTTTTCCATGGACTAGATAATCCAAGACCATGTGATCAGGTCTTACATGTGTTATTGTCCCTCACAACAGAAGTGTTTTTTAGCAAGGATTACCTTTTAGTGGATATTTGCCAGGAACTCCTCCAGGTCAGTGCACCCTACTGTTACCTTCTTGTTTTTTAAGCTGTATATTTCCTTCCACCTCGAGTTAGTCCACCCTTATCCATCACGTAGAAAGATCTTATGGATAGGGAACAAAGTTGACGAAGAAAAATTGTTCCTTTGAAATGTTTAGATCCTAAAGTGAACTGAATATACCGAAGTTAAGAGGACAAAAATTGTACTTTTTCCTACTTTTCAGCCAACTTAAGTGGGCAAACACAGGTTTGGTGAGGTGCGTTGTCCGCATGTAATGTAATGTGAAATGGTGGTTAGGCTGGGTTTGGTTTTGTGCCTAAAATGCCAAGCTTGGCATTGATACTAAGCCCCAAGCCGTGCTGATTTTCGCTTAACTAGGTCAAGTGGGATTAGGCCCTTGCATTTCTCAACGGACTGACCAATACAATTTTTATTGAAGACACGGACCGACCAATACAATTTTTATTGAAGACAGATCTGATTGAAGATCTTATAATCAGTTCCTCTCATGGGCAGTTGATTGGTGGCCGCTAGTTTTTTTTGAAGGTTAAAGATCACCCCTTCATTATATTAAGAGTGTAGTTTGAATGATTGCAAACTCCTATTCTTTTACGATGTAGTCCTCAAAAGGGAAAAGAAATTTCATCATTACCATTTGAGGACAACTTTGTAAAACAATGGAGTTTGTAATCATGCAAATTTTAATAAAAGGGCTGACCGTTAGCCTTGAAAAGAGAAAAGAGGGATTAAGATCTCATCTCTATTGCCTTGTTAGAAATATAGGTATTGAATTGACATACTCCCTCCATTTTGCAATATTTGCTTATTTTCTTGGGAAGTGTTATTTCATAATGTTTGTCTATCGAGGAAATCAAGAGTCTAGTTATTGCAATATTTCAACTCGCTACCCCTACTTCAATGTGGTTTAGTAGTTGTAGTATGTCATTTAATAAGGTTATGTATGGTCTAATATCATGAACTATTTATTTCCACGCCTCCTTGGTCTGTAACTTTGTATGCATGGTGAGCTGGACAAATATTACAAAACGGAGTCTTACTTTTGTGGACTAATGGGCTAATTTACAGAAGTACTAGTACTCACTAATCCAAGGGAAACAAAATATGGGACTAACACTATACTGACACCAACACACTGATGTGGACAGTGGCATTGGGTAGGGATAAAACTAGCTTAACCGGAGATTACTTGACGGATCAACTAGCACCATGGAGGTTACTCTACGGATTTGTGAAAGAAGAGCTTTGCTTAATTCTATGTTCACATATATCAATCAAAAGCTGCTCAACACATTACATTTCTTCCCCTTATATAGATAGGGAAGGGGATTACACTTGATTACTAGGACTCTTAGGATAACTAAATACCTGTTATGATAGCAAACTAATTAATTTGAACTAAATTATGAAGAAGATAATTAGTCATATCATTTTCGCAACCTCTAGCAGCCTGAGCAATCTTCATTCAAATGACCATGACCCCCTCCTTGGAAGTCCAAATGGCACACCGTTTGTCACGTTAATTAGCAAATAGACTCATAAAGCTTTCCATACATGTAGCATGACAACTAAAAGTATTCAGACTGATGCATACTTATCTCCAAAGTTGACGGATTAGGACTGCATCACTTACACCCTTAACATTGATAAATATTATTTAGCACTAATACTTCAATGCTCCAACTGTAATCTTTCAGTGTGCCTTCTGAAGAGTGTTTATCATCTAGGTTTTGATGATTGTGGAAATAGGATGCTAAGATATGTGTTACTGTTTTATTTAATTGTATCATATCCCTCAAAACTACCTACATTGACAATTTGTATCAATGCAGGCTCTTACATATGCTGATTGCTCAAGTGCTCCTATTGTATGTCTGTTCTCGCAGGTAATATCACATTGGTGTTAAGTTACTCCAAACCCTTATTGATATATCATTCACATTTCAATGCCCATTCATCATTAGTAGTCCTAAATGTGGATGCTCTATCCTCCGATTGTATAGTGTGTTTGAGGATATATGATTATTAGTGCTTGCGTAAGGTAGAGGGGACAAGAAAACATGAGAAAATGCAGAGAAGATGAAAGTTGAAAAACAAGTTTTTGAGAAAACCACCAGAAACCAGCACCGATTTTTAAAAATAAACAAGAAATTAAACCCTGAGACTAATAAACAATACAATACATATTACTGAATTTGATGCTGGCATAATGGTCATGAGTCATGACAACCTGGTATTGCCTATGTTTGTCATTTTTTTTGATATGATAATCCTGGCTAGTCTTTCAGTTGCCTCATTGGTTTTTTATTGCAGAAATTCATTTATCTCCTGTTGGCTCTTGCCTTTGCATTTCATTTGGATTTCTTGCTGATGCTTACTAAAATTTTCATTACTATTGCTTTTTTCTAAATAAAGGATTTGCATCATTATTCACGTGTGCTAAAATGTTGTGGGAACATTGCACGCTTCTGCCATATCAAAATGGGAAAATTTCGTTTATGCCATTTGTTGCGATCAGGGATAGAAATCTTGGTACCGAAGAAGTTCCTGCCCGACGACCGGTAACTGGCCGGTTATCGGAAAAACCGGAAAAAACCTGGTTGAAATTCAAATATCAAATTTTGAATTCAGGATGTTTTAAAACCAGTAACTGTTCCGGTTACCAAACAAAACCCGGAAAAACCACTAAAAAACTGGAAAAACCGATAAAAAACTTAGGAGTACAATAATTGATGCACATTTAGTTCATACAATAGGTAATATAGTATAAAAAAGGCCTAAACCAATCTAGAAAGTGCATTATGCAGTCATAAATGTAAATTTACATTTAAAAAATTTTGGCTGGTTTTTTCTCTACCGGTTCCCACCGGTTTGCCGGTTACCAGCAGTTACCGGCCCTGTTTTCTCTATCCCTGGTTGTGATACACTTCTCACTTTTGCCACTAAATTTTCCGACCTCTTATGCCACTGTTCCGTTTGGCACATGATTAATTTTGCTATTCCAACCCCCATTCCGTCAATTCAACGACATTTGACTGTTAAGAAATATGCAAAAAATTCAGAAAACTAAAGAAAAATACCATCAATCATAGAAAATTCAGAAAAATATCAAAATTAATTGTGAACAAAATTCTTATAATTTCACAAAAAGTTTAACACTAGCAGAATGTTAAGGATGTTCCCTTCAATTCTGAGAAAGGTTGAAAAGTTTTACTCGGTGTAAAATTTTCCTAGTGTACTCTTTCACCAAATTGAAGATTTTTGTTTACAAATGATCGACGAGTTTGTCTGTATACTCTAATACTTCTTTTGGTATTTTTATGAATTTTCTATGTTTTCTTGTATTCTCTAACCTTTTCTGATTTGTTTACAATTTTCTTAACGGTTAAACCATGTTGACTTGGCGGGAATTGGACGGTAGTGGCAAAAACAAACATGTACCTAACAGAATAGTGGCATAAGTGGGAGGCCGTAAAATTTAGTGGCAAAGGTGAGAAGTGGACAGCATCTAATGGCATAAAATGGAATTTTCCTATCAAAATTGCTGTGGGTTTGAAATTGGGAGTATTTGTTTGGGCTTTTGTTCTTTATCTTAACATGCTTTGGTAGGCTACTTGGCTACAGTTTTTGGGCAATTTTGTTAGGCCCTCATTGGCTTAGCTCCAAGTAGCCACAGCTTATTCTCGTTGGGAGCTGGAGGAGCTGCAGGGCTCCAGCTTCTCCACAAAGGCTGGGTCTTGTTGCTGTTATTTTGCTATTAAGAGATTAATTGTTGTGTATTCGTTTGGCCGTGTGTAATGCTTTTCTTTTGAAGTTGATAGTGCCTTCGACGCCATTTCCACTTGCAACTATCAAGTTTGCAAAGTTGGGGTTGAGTTGGATCAATTTTCTTCTAGAACAGTCAAATTGTAGTATCCTATTGTGGAAGAATTGTGGATTCTACCAAATGTATAAAAAAAACATATGTTTCATTATTTGCAGTAGAATAAATCGATTCATTGTTCATATGCGTTGCTAGAATGGGCAGTTTGGCACCCATATTTTGCGCATGAAACATGTTCCATATGGAAAAAAAATTATAACATTAATGTTTATTTTCATATATGGATTACTAATATCGGAGTTTTTGTTAAATACTTAAATATGACCTCAGGAAGATAAGCTACGCCTATGCCAAATCGGTTAGAATCAGTTGAATCAAATTAAGATGGGATTAGAACGTAGTCTATCTAGATGGGATTCTAAACGATTATACTACTGATATGGTTGGTGGTGTTAGAATAACGCCTGTATTCATCATGAGGCCAATGGGCCAATATATATATGTACAGGTCTGACATATATGTAGGAAACCTCTCATACAATAGGGTAAATACACATGTAATACATATCTAACAGCCCCCACAAACTTATGGTGGATCAACAACATGAAGTTTGGAGAGGTGAAAACTGTGCTGGGCCCTGGTTTGTGCCTTTGTGAAAAAGTCTACCAACTGAAGCTCGGAAGGCACATACTGAAGAGCAACAATCTGATCCTACACCTGTGTCTGCATGTAGGAAGCATCAACACCAATATGCTTTGTAAGCTCATGCTTCACCGGATCTTTAACAATGCTAATAGCACCTGTACTGTCAGACAAAAGAAGGGTCGGTGCAAAAACAGAAACGCCAAAGTCCTTAAGTAACCACCGTAGCCAAGTAACCTCCGCAGTCAACAAAGCTATAGCTCGCAACTCAGCCTCAACACTCGAACGAGAAGCCGCTGTCTGCCTCTTAGTCTTCCAAACAATGAGAGAACCACCAAGAAAAACGCAATAAGCAAAGAGAGATCGGCGATCACAGGGATCACTAGTCCAGGTAGCATCAGAATATGCCTGGAGCTGTAAAGAGCTGGAGCGAGGGAAAAAGAGACGACAAGAGATAGTTCCACGAAGATATCGTAGAACACGAAGAAAATGACTATAGTGGAGCTGAGTGGGAGCAGAGACAAACTGACTCAAGATATACACAGGGTACGAAATGTCAGGATGAGTGACACTAAGATAAACAAGGCATCTAACAAGATGACGATAGCGAGTAGAATCAGCAAGAGGCTCACCATCAGTGGGATGAAGATGAACATTAAGCTCCATGGGAGTCTCAGCTGTGCGCTGATCAGTAAGAGAGGCACGATCAAGATCCTGGATATACTTTTCTTGGGACAAATAGAAACCCTCAGGAGTAGAAATAACCTCAATCCCAAGAAAGTAGCGAAGAGGACCTAGATCAGACATAAGAAACTGCTCATGAAGACGCTCATTGACAAAAGTGATATACTGAGAATCATCTCCAGTAATGATCATATCATCAACATACAAAAGGAGAAGCGTCCGACTACGAGAGGAAGTGTGGATAAAAAGAGCAGGATCATGAGCACTAGCCGAGAAACCAGCCGCAGTGACAACAGAGGAGAAACGATCAAACCAGGCACGAGGAGCTTGCTTGAGGCCATAGAGAGATCGGCGAAGACGACAAACCATACCCTCGAACAGAATACCCAGGGGGTGGCTGCATGTAGACCTCACGCAACTCGCCATTTAAAAAGGCATTCTTGACATCTAACTGAGAGATAGACCACTGTCGAACAGAGGCCACAACAAGAAGAGTGCGAACGGAGGTCATGTGAGCGACAGGAGCAAAAGTCTCATCATAGTCACGACCATGCTCCTACTGAAAACCACGCGCTACAAGATGAGCTTTGTAACGCTCAAGAGAACCATCAGAGCGAGTTTTAACCTTATAGACCCACTTGCACGTGATAGGAGTAACACGCGCAGGAAGAGGAACAAGATCCCACGTGCCAGTACGCTCAAGGGCAGAGATCTCCTCCGCCATCGCATGCTGCCACTCTTGATGAACAACAGCATCATGATAAGAAGTCGGTTCGACAAGAGCAGTGGTAGCAAAACCAAAACGCTCAGGAGGCCGAATCGACTGGCGATCGCGAAGAGCATAACGAAAATCCCAAAGGAGCTGACCACGCATGTGGAGGCGCATGTGCTGAAACCAGTCCCGATAATTGAGACCATCGAAGATCACCGGGCAACGAGGAATGTAAACAAGGCTCGCAAAGAAGACATTTTTTGTTGATTTGGTCGGTTTACAAACCGATCGAGAGAGAGAGAGGGGGTTTGGCCACCGCCGCCAAAGCGAGCAGTGGAGTCAGCGGAGCGACGGCGGTCTCAAGCGGGGTCGGCGGTCTCGGTGAGTCGTGAGTCGATCGGAAGGAGATCGACCTCACCGACGGCGGCGGTCTCGGCGGGGTCGGCGACGGCGGTCCGGCGGCCGCGACACCGAGAAACGATGACGCCGGCGGCGATTGGATCTGGACGGCGGTGTCCGACCTCACCGACAGCAACCGGCCTCACCGACGGCGGCTCCGACGAGATCTCGGTGGGGACCCCTCTTAGCGGCGGTGGATGATCCGCCCAGAAGGAGGCGGCGTCCCGATCTGAGCAACGACGACGGTGACGAGTGACGGTGGAAAAGAGGTAACAAGCGGCAAGCCAGGCAAAACCCTAGGTATGACGAAACCCTAGGCTCTGATACCATGTTAGAATAACTCTTGTATTCATCATGAGGCCAATGGGCCAATATATATACATGTACAGGTTTGGTATATATGAAGAAAACCCCTCATACAATAGGGTAGATACACAGCTATGTAGTACATATCTAACAGGTGGTTGGGTACAGGTCTGAGGACCGAGGGTAGGGTGCTCGCCCTCATTTAGCTATCGACATGGCTCTTCTCTGATGTGGTAGAGACTAGAGAGGCTCTGAAGCCTGACTTTGGAAGAAGGGGGAGACTAGAAACTTGTTTAATTGTTCATTGCTAGACTTGATATATAAGAAACATATCCCTATATTAAGCAAATTAATACTAATAATAAGAAACTTATCCCTAATACATGGAATAAGTCTAAAAGAAAATAAACCCAAATAATAAGAAAACTAATTATTTTATTCCTAATCCGCAATATACTGCCAATGCTATGGCTTGTCACGCCATAACAACTACAAGGATTGGAATTCTACCCTGAATGGGATCTAGAGTGAGATTCGGATCAATTTGGTCCTGTAGAGTTGCACTCCTATTTTCTAGGATTCGAGTTGGGACTTTAACCACCTCTAATGAAACTATTGTTTCCTTGTGAAGATTATCAGACTGTGCCCTGACAAGTTTTTCGAGGTGGAAGCCTTTGTCCTTGCTGCATTAGAGTTTTACTCTCAGTATATTTCCATGATACTTCAAAGGTAATCCTCACCACAATGTACTAAATTCCAAACCCCATTTTGTGTGCTCCTGGTTATTACTTTTGTTCCTTTAACAACTAACATAATGTTGGCAATGGGTTCTCTCTCTCTCTTGTCATTGCAGTAGGGATGAAAGTTCTCAGGAATTTTCAAGTAATACTTCGATTTCTGAATTATCTGTTGCATGTGAGATGATGGCTTGTCGAATGAAAAATAAGGTAGTGATATGAGGCGATCTGAGCTACTATCTTGATTATATCTAGTGTAAAAATGCCTTATTGCCTTTTCAAGTACTTTTGCGATGTGTGGAATCTAATAGCCTGTTTCATGTATCAGCATTTGTGGAAGTTGATGATGTTACTGGTATCCACATCACACCAATCATTTCAACAAGTCTCAACTAATTTATGCTTGTCAAGTATCATCTCCTTCCTGCAAAATATCTTGCCTTCCATGAAGAAATGTTTTAGAGGTACCATCTTCTATCGTGTTCTTGAATTTACCTGCTGATCCACTTTCTCTAGGAGAAAATTTTGCAGTGTCCTTACAAAATCTGCATATTTCAGAATTTCCCTTGCAAGACAATAAATATCTCAAGTGCCCTTTGGAAACTAGTGAAAATCCTCTGTATCCATCGGGTCGAGTAAACCACTGAAGAATGGTCAAACCTGTCTGAAAATAGGTGTATTTATGTTTGTTAGATAACCTGAAACACAATGTTTGCCATAAAAAAGTAGCTTATAAGGTACCTACCCCAAAAATTGCGGGAACAAAAAGGACTTATTGTGGCTACTGACCAAACAGCATATGAAGGGACTAGCTAGAGAGCCAACGATAGTAGAGAGTGCTTGTGTATGGAATGAGTGGACCTAGCCCCTCATACCCCTCTTAGGGCTTTATATACATGGGTGGGATTGGATGGGAAATCCCTATCCTATCCCCTTAATAATTACAAAAGGTAGGGGTACATTAATACATTCGTTTATACACATATCCAACTGTTGTGGCTACTGACCAAACAGCACGTGGGGACTAGTTAGAGAGAGCCAACGACAGAAGAGAGTGCCCGTGTATGGAATGAGTGGATCTGGCCCCTCTACCCCTCTTGGGGGTTTATATACATGAGTGGGATTGGATGAGGAATCCTTATCTTACCCTCTTAATAATTACAAAATGTAGGGGTACATTGGTACATTCCTTGATACACGTCCCTACACTATTGGGCCTATTACATATTAGGCTAGTTGTAAGGCCCTGCTACAGAGGGTTGTGTCACCCCTATAACAATACTTCCTCGACAGCAAGCGCAGATGTCCGGATGGGCGAGCTGACGTGAACAATTGACCCAGGCTGACCCAACCCCCGTCCTCCGACAGCAAGCATGCAGGTGCCGATGAGTGAGCTGATGCAGCTGGTAGCTCCCAATCCCTGGGGGTGTGGACGTTGTAAACCTCCCGGAGTAGGATTGTTTGACCGATCTTGACGTGGTTGTGGCATCTCTTGGCAGAGGTCGAGACGACGCACGTAGGTTGTGCCCCAGCTTTGGGCGGCTCGTAGACGCAGGCCGCGAAGTTCCATACCGAAAGCCCGGGTGCCACATCGGGTTGGTGCCTCCGACGTAGTCAGAGAAGGCCTCACCACTATGTCGCACGTGACATGGTCGCCAAAAGTGCGACCACTTGGTGGTCGTTGGTATGGACGAAGTCGCGCCCCGCAGCGGTCGGACGAAGTGTCATGAATTCCCGAGCATGAGCGGTCGGACGAAGTCCTGACGACGTCTAGGACCACGAGGTGGTCGGACAGAGTCTGCGACCGCGAGGTGGTCGGACGGAGTGTACAAGCACGAGGTAGTCGTACGTCGTGGTGTTGGCGAAGTCGGCGGCGAGACGAATCACCGACGCGCGTGGCCTGTCCCGCACCCTTCGGACTCGGCGTCGACGAAGGCGTCAGCGTGCGCAGCCCGTCCTGCACCCTTCGGACTCGACGAAGGCGGCTGCGAGATGAAGACTTACTGGCGAGTGCAGCCCGTTCTCCACCATTTGTACTAGGCGTCGACGAAGTCGGCGGCGAGATGAAGCTGTGGTGCGCGCGGTCCATCCCCCTTCGGACTTGACGTCGCCGAAGTCGGTGATGAGATGAAGCTGACGCGCGCACGGTCTGTCCCCCGCCCTTCGGACTCGGGGTCAACGAAGTTAGCAGCAAGATGAAGTTGACGCACGCGCCGGATGAAGTCCTGAAGCTGACGCGCGCACGGTCTGTCCCCCGCCCTTCGGACTCGGGGTCAACGAAGTTAGCGGCAAGATGAAGTTGACGCACGCGCCGGATGAAGTCCTGAGCACGAGGTGGTCGGGCGAAGCGTCCACAACCACGATGTGGTTGGACAAAATCACGACCGCGGGGCGGTCAGACAAAATGTCAACCATGAGGTGGTCGGACGAAGTCTCAACTACCAGACGGTGGAGACGCGCTCCTTCCTGCACAACCATCGGACTTGGAGTCAACAAAGTCGGCGGCGAGACGATGACGTGCGCGGAGCCGAGGCCGACGAAGGCCAGAGTGCCCATGTATGGAATGAGTGGATCGGGTCCCTCATACCCTTTTTGGGAGTTTATATATATGAGTGGGATTGGATGGGAAATCCCTATTCTACCTCCTTAATAATTACAAAAGATGGGTATATTGATACATTCCTTTATACACATGTTCAATTGTTGTGGCTACTGATCAAACATCATATGATAGGACTAGCTAGAGAGAGCCAGCGACATGAGAGAAAGTGCCCGTATATGGAATGAGTGGATCTGGCCCCTCATACCCCTTTTGAGGGTTTATATACATGAGTGAGATTGGATGGAAAATCGCTATCCTACCCCCCTAATAATTACAAAAGGTAGGGGTAGATTGGTACATTATTTTATACACATGTCCTTATACTATTGGGCCTATTACATATTGGATCAGTTGTAAGGCCCCGCCACGGGGTGTTGGGTTACCCCTACAATAGGGCTCGTCCTTTATAAATATGAAACAATCATTTGGCAAGACAAAAAATGAAGAATCATTGTTCTAGTCTAAGAAATGCCTGTTTGTTTTGTAGAAAGAGCTGAACCAGGTGATGAGCACACCAATCCTAAAGTTGCCTTAGGAGCTTTGGTTAGTCTGGTGGCATACTTCTGTAAAGAGTGTGGTAATAGGATCTCGATGCTGGAAAACAAGATTTCTGATTCCTACAGGCTGTTGGCGAAGATACTCTTTTTCTGTTTGGGAGAAGCCATTGCTCTTGCACAACTTATTCATGAGATTGGGTATGGTGCCAATAATGATGTGCTCATATGGGGCAGCTTCAGGCACTGTATACAGGTTATTCAGGGTTCACTTTGTAGCACCAATATACAGGTAGATAACTGGCTTTTGATTACTATGTGCACCTAAATTGTCAAGCCTTGTTGGTAGCTAAGATGATTTCACTAAGCAGGTGCAAATGTTGGGTATACATGTGCTAAAAACCTGTGCGCAGAGAGAGCTAACTGAAGGCTCACAAACAAAGACACATTCTTTTATGATGATACTCGGGGAATTACTGGTAGATGTGTTTTCTGTGATGCAAGCTACATTAAAGGTACTGGTTGGAAGCTTTATTAATTTTGAGGTTGTTGAAATTCCTAAAAATTAGATGGCATTCTTTGACAACTTGCTTCCTCCAGAAATGTTCAAGCAAGGAATCTGTCAATATCATTGATGAATGTTTGAAATTGCTTTTCTTCTTCCACACAATATCACAATCAAAGAAATACCAGCAAGATGCTACAATACTTCTACTGGATGCCTTAATGATGGTTTTCTATTTGTCCAGTGATAGTGGTTCACAGGTAGCAAATGATTTTTTTAAAAACCCTTTTTTTCATGATGTGATCAGAAAATATACTGTTGTGTCTGGTGTTATTGATCTTTGTCTATGCCGATCATTTCAGGAACTTACTGAAGTAAACACCATCTCCAAGAAGTTGTTCTCTCATTTTATTCAGATTCCATCTGCTGCCATACAGATCAAAGATATAATGTTGTCAGCACCACCTACAAAAAGACAACAACTTCAGGTACTTTGCATTAGTATGGATACACATGTAACTGTAGATCTTTTAGATCCTGATGTTCATGTTGATTTTTGAAGATCTTCGTCATCCTGCCGCCATCCATCCTCTTCCTTTATGCGCATGTAGAATATCTTCACCTATGCTATACCTTTGTGCTAAATATGCGACTCATGCTGCTTTCTTACAGTGGAATGTTGGTTGGGGGCATTTCTGCACTATAATAGTCAAATAGCTGCATTTTTTGCATCATAAAGTACCTATTGCTCTTGCATATTCTGTAGGATATGATCCGAGCTTCAGTCAGCCAGGGTCAGATAATGGCGCCGGTGAATATGAGGGCACAGTCAGAGCAGAATGTTGAGGATAGTAGCAATCAAAGACCTGGGTCCATAGCCATAGTGTCCGATGCTAATGCACTTGAAGGGAAGGATGAAAAAGAACTTAGTGATGATGACTGGGACACTTTCCAATCTCTTCCGGCAACTGCTGCCAAGGATGATGCAGATTCTGCTATAGTTGTTTCACCTATTCCCAAACAGGGTTCTGTTGCAAATTCTCATCAAGAACAGATCCCTCAGGGAAATAGTAATCATGATGTTAGTGATACAGAAGCTGCAGCTGGTGCAACGGAAGGCAGAAATTCTGTTGATAAGGAATTTGAGGAACCCTCTGCTTCACAATGCTCAAGTACTGAACAACAGGTCAAGAGCGAATTCCCAGAGTTATCCTATGAAGATGATGAGGAAGTCCCAAAACATCCAACAGTTGATTGTGCAGAGCCATCTGCTCATATTCTAAGGAAAGAAAAGACACGGGATGAATTGCAGCAGGATCATGACGACCCATTTGGCTGTAAAGAAAGGAAGAGTGACCTGGACTTACCAGAGGTGGGCACTGATCCAGCAAGTGACGAGAACAAGGGTGCCTCTGGAGAAATTGTAAGGTCTGAGGGAGATGCCCTAGATGAAAACATTGCCTCTATAGATGATTCCACAAGCAGTTTGAACAATCTTTCAGATGTTATGGATGATGAGGCAAAGAAGGTTAGCGACATGCTATTAATTGGTGATGACAAGTCTGCGATGGATAATGAGGATTGTGGGGAAGAGTTAGCACCTTCCTGGCATGCTGCTAACATAACGGATGCCAGCATGTCGGGAAATGTTACCAGCACGAGTGAAGCAGACGGACATCCTGATAATGTCGACACCAACCCAGAATCTTCTGAATGTGAAAGCGCATAGTCATAATTGTGAGGAACTTCCCTGTAGACCACCCAGATCTGTAGAGAACATTGTATAGCAGGATGCTTATCAGAACTCTGGAAAAATTGGGCTCTTTGTAAGCACTTCCCAATCTGATGCTTGACCTTGGGTTCAAGTTATATTGTTGAGTGCTCACACGTGCTGTCCGAAAGATTTGTTTGCACCGAGATGTGGTGAGATAATCAGCCGTGCTCCACGATATCTGTATTTCGAGCAAATGAAGAACTAGCTGCAGTTCAAATCTTGTTCCCGAGTTACACTAGCTTGACTTACACGGGTTGCATGCTTGTACAGACCGGTTCTCATGTTTGTGTTGGGTCTTGGGTGCATGCTGTAGAAACTGTGTATCGAAACGTTCTTCTCGGGACACTCGAGACAGGTTGTATACGTGTATCTAATGTTTATGTTTGGTATCCAGTGTTTGACCTCAATGTTTATGTAGGGTGCAAGGGCGCTATCTCATGTTTGTTTGGAAACATGTTGTAGATCAAAATATTCTTTCGACAGCCTGGACATTCGCCATTCGGTACGTTTATATGAGGTCATTGCGTGGATAAAATTTACTGAACGTGTCCATTCGATATAGGAAGTTGTTTAAATAGAAGGCAAATATCATGATTCTGTACTGTTTCTTTGTCTAAATCTACTCTCCGACAAAAAAGAAGTGTCACCATAAAATGCATGAGGTTAAACTATATTAACTAATTCGAAAATATCGTTATGAATAGAGCTTACTATAGGTCATAAATCTTCGTGGACACGTCTCTTTAAACTTGAGAATCGCGTGTGGACACGTCTCTTTAAACGTGAGAATCGCGCGTTTAGGTTCTAAAACCAAAAAAGCTATAATTTTCTTCAACGTGGACAACTTTAGACTCGAGAATCCGCTGCAAAAAATTGCTTTATTTTTTTTGACTTTTAGAAAAGCCTAAAGCCCAAAAGAACGGTGCCTAAGAGTAAGTCAATGTGTATCTTATCTCAAATTACTAATGAAGTAAGATTTGGACGTCTGTTTACCCACTTGTATAAGTGGAGATAAATGACACATATGCAAGTTTAGGGATTAATGTGTGTATTTTCTCTTACGAACTGCAAGAAGAGAGTGTATTTGTCTTGAAAAATACTTTCCTAGTATTATAATTTAATTAGTTTGAAGTACCAACAGAAATTATAAGTCACTGTTATGCTTTGGAGACATGTCAATGTCTAAAACAAAACATATTTGTGACTTTAGGAAGCATGTCATTTTGGGAGTTGTGGGGCCACAGTTGATAAAAACGGCTCGGTTTCTTTACGGCTCTTCAAGGGTATGAAAGAGTGGCAATTTGGTCCTACGCAAAAATGTCTAAGTGGGTCAGGTTGTTTGGATACTTCAGCCTTGTGCATGCACATAAGCACGAGTGTTCTGCAAATTTCATCTTATGCCCACTACAGACAAAGTGCAGGCACCCATTATATTTCTTCCTATAGGCACCCATTATATTTCTTTCTTTTCGTATAGGGAGGGCTGCATATATAGGATTTTTTTAAATAACCCTTTTTTATTAAAAAATACAAAATTATACCCGTGTTTTTATTTTTTTTACAAAAGTAACCCCTTGTAGCTCAACTATTGGGCGACTAGACCCTGTCACCCAATGACCTAGCGACACGCTGGTAGTCGTCCAACGGTTGGGCGACAGAGATGCAGTCGCCCAACGGTTGTCCAACAGTTCGGCAACTGGAGCTCAGATTAAATAATCTATTTTTTATTCGGATGTGAGATTGAACAACGTCTGTTGATGGTGTTGTTAGATTATAAAGTAGTGTGGAATATTTTAGGTAGTCAGTTGTATGCCATATGACAAAGAAGTTAACATTTGAGGCCTTAATTTGTAAATAAATATAATAGAGTTTAAGTACCAATTTCGTTGTAATGGTTCGGAATTCTTGGATGAAAAAAGCATAATGCATAAAAATCTTGTTGTATAGTGCGAATACACCCGAAGGTAGAAGAGTGATGAAATGTTCTGACCAAAGATAAGTTAGGAGACAAGGAACATGTAATATATTGGAGTTCTTGAACCGCCGCGCATACGATGTGGTTACATGGCATAGTTCTTTCGGTAATTGCTTAAGTAAACGTTGATACTACTATGGTATACTGTGATGGAAGCATCCGACTAATGCTATAATACATGTATGTTCATAAAGGAACAATATGGCCGGTAGGGGTAGCTACGAAATGCCTCGAACTACTACATGGATCGTGGTCCTTTACCCTTCCTTGCGAGCTCAGCGTTACACACCTTGCCCACCGCCCTCGCCTTGGACGTCAGTTCACGCTTTCTCTCGTGCTCTCTATGCCTGCATGCCTCGAGATGAGCCCATGTCTCTCGCCGAATATGGTCGCTGTGCTCTTCGTCGTGGCGGTGCTCCTCTAATCTCTCGCAGTCGGTCTTGGCGTCCCACTCCTCGCAGTCAAGACGCCACTGGTCGTGCGGGTGGATCTTTCGGTCGATCCAACTGCGGTAGGCACATAGCGGATCCGAGACTACGGGTAGACGGGAGAGGATTTTAGTGCGCACTTGAGGAGAGAAATGTTACGAGAATAAGTTATAGCAGGTCCTTACCAGCTGCCAGTAGCGGCTTGTGTCCCAACGACAAATGAGATACTCCGATGCGTAGTTTGCGCAACCCCAGTAGCACATGTCGAGGCTGAGCCACTACTTGGACTTGAAGAACTTGCATCTATCCCTACACCAATAGAGGGACGGCGTCTGCCCCTCGGGTGGTTCTTGCAGTGAGTGCTCGGTTGGAATGTTGAGTTAGGGATTGCTGCTACGGGGAGCATTGTTGCAGGGAGGTGGCCTTCTAGCATGTTCCCTTTGTTCGTTGTGAGCTGCAGCAACCCTTGCGAGCCTGCAGATCTCATCCCACCAAGGTTATTAAGTCGTAAAGTCGAGTCGAGTCGTGTTGCTACCGACTTGGAGATTAGTCGTGACTAATCCCGACTAGTCGTCGACTAATCTACTACTACTTGCTTGTTGCTTCTACTACTAACTGCCTTCTATCACCACTACTACTTGCTACTGCTACCCAAGCTCAGAGTGGAAGAATACTCGGATCTTGCTTTAGAAGAATGCATCGAAATTGAGTCTAAAACAGAAAAAAAACTAGGATCAAGATCTAAAATAGAGCAGCAAAATAAAGGAAGAAGATGGGAGTAAGTGGAAGAACAAAGCGTCAAACGGATGAAGATCAGAGCAAGATCCAATTAGACGTTCGACTCGCGCTGGCTGACTAGTCGGCAAGTCGACCGACTAGCGCAACTAGTCGAGTCGATGGCACTAGTCGGTGCCTGTGTGCCGACTTGTCGACTAATCGACGATTAGTCGCGACTAGTCGCGCGACTTAATAACAAGGCATCCCACTAGTTCTCCATTTTGAGCGAGGTATTGTTGTAGTCGTGATTTAGGAGTACACTGTTGGGGCAGTACTTAAATACTGATGCAGTTCAATGGACGCGGTTAGAGCGTAATTCGGTTGAAGCTAATTTGGTGTCTATGAGGCAGTGGGCCCGGTGAGGAACCGTACTGCAGCCTTGCATCGCGTCGCTATGCAAAGCTATGTCGTAGTGCAAAGCTGCCTCGTTGGGTCACATCGTGCTTTACAGATGCGTACTTAAATCGTCTTTCTTTGTTTAGAAAGTACTTACACATGGTGTATTCATGATATTTCAAACTAACCTTCCAGGTAATCACTAGTCTTATGACGAGTTTTTCCAACATCTTCTAGTGCCTTCCCTACAAGCTCCATAAAATACTGGTTGTCGGTTATTTTAGAAGTTGTACTCGGATATAATGACTAATCTATTGGTTATTCTGGATAGTATGTTATTGAGTACTTGGTTATTCTGGTAATCTGGATAGTATGTACTTCTGGAGTAGTATGACTAATCTATTGGGTCATTCGGTCACATCCTACGTAAAGCTGGCTCGTTGGGTCACGTCACAGCACAAAGCTGCTTGGTCAGGTCACATCCTGCGTGAAGCCACCTCGTTAGGTCACGTCTTGCGCAAGGTGGCTCGTTTAGTCATGTCATATCCCTACACAAAGCTGGCTCAATGGGTCATGTCGTGTGCAAATCTGGCTCGTTGGGTCACGTTGGTGCGAAAAGCTACCTTGTTAGGTCACGTCGATGTGCGAAGCTGTCTCATTTTGCGAGGGAGGTCACATCCCGCTCTGATGATGGAGGCGATGTCGTTGCTCTGTATGGTAACAGATGACCCGCTGTGTCAGAAAGCACGCTACCTTCCCCTGTGGGCTATAAAATGAACGTCCAACCCCTTGAAAGTAGGAGCACTCGACCCTACCAACTATTGGAAGAAGAATCTTCTCCATCCTATAGTAACATACCATGGCAAACATCGAGGGGCCACGCCTATGCAAGATCTTTCCCTCGAAACGAAGGAGGACTTTGGCCCTAACTACCGCTTGATTCCAACAAGCATGCTCAACCAGTATGGCCGAAATGCAGATATAGAGAGGACTCGGTCGTGCAGGTCTTGGACTGCCAGTTCGAAGGTGGATGATGTTTCTTCCGATGCGTACACTCTGCGGTACAATTAGTCAATAGTTTATTTTCTATCATTGCTAATAGAGCTTCTATGTTAACCTTCCTTTCCAGCATATGCTAAAATACAACTTTATCCGCTAGATCGATCCTCCCCATGAACGCCATGTTGTGACATACATGGATACATTGTGGAACCGAATATTAGAATTGGAGATGTGGATTGATAATCTCAATGAGCAGAACGATACATCCGCCAGCAAATGCAGCACGAGAGGGGCAACGAGGAGGCCGTCAACATAGGAAGTTCCTATGATCCCACATGCTGCTGCACGAACACTAGCAGCACATGTGCGTGCCACTACAATGACGGCCAATCACGTCCAAGATGGCCCCCTCTACAACACTTCATGTGGGTACCACTAGGCACCTTCTACCAGTAGCCATGCCCGGAAAAACTTGTACCACAGTACTCTCCCCTGTTGTACGCGGTTATATTCAATCTCCTAAAGCATGTAACTAAATGGTGAACGCGTCATTGTGGTTTCCATTTATTGAGTGGATTGTTCCAGCACTGCGCCGCGTGCATTAAGCTAGAGGCATTGACATGCATTGAACAAACGCACATCATATAAAGGAGTACAAATAAGAACGCAAAAATATTACATACATCACATAGTAAGTACAAATTTAAGTATTACAGAAACAACAAAAGTACAGCCAGCACAGGCGGACGACACCTACTAGGCCCCCAATAGCACCCCCAACATCCCCTCCCTTATCACCACGGCACACTCCAGCTCTACGTCCTCCCGTACGGCCCCGTTTGGGCCTCCTCCTCAGTGCTGGGTGTCAGGGCCTTGGCCCTGATAGGGAAAGGTGGTCAGGAGCCCTAGTCTAACGAGCTCCCAAAGCCGAAGGGGTGGACAACACTGATGGCTGTGTGGGTACTAGTGGACCACTAAGCTGTGACCCAAAGAGAACCTTAGGAGGTGTGGGCTGAGGTGCCGAGCCCACCTCCTTGTGGTAGCAATCCACAAAGTAGTCATCCGTGTCTACGTCACCTGCGGAGGTCCCAAATCTCTCAAGAAGCACAAGACCTGTAGTGTAATTATCATTAGTTCTTCAAGTAAAGCGATGCGAGCAAACAAATGGAGATGCAATGTGCCCTCGACTAGCACAATGGCGCATGCAAAGCAATCCAAAGCAAAGTATGACACGTTGTACATGGCTTGTGTGGGGATGCCAGAGGAGTCCATAGGACCCATGGACTGTGGCGCTTGCATTGTACGGGGCTGTGCCCAGGCTAACCCTCTAGCCTTGTTAGGCGGCGGCGGTGTCAGATGTGCCCTGGCTGACTCTCTAGCCTAGTCAGGGCATGCCGAACGTAACCACGCTGACCCTCCCATGTGGTGTGCTACCAAATGGGATTGCACCGGCCAATGTAGCAAGTGTCGACCAGGCATTAGCGTGTGTAGGATAGTATGGCGCAATAAGACGAGGTGAATGATTGCCTGTGTTTTTTGATACCTAAAACAAATATCAAACCAGAAGAATAGCAATCTAAATTACCAAGTGTAGATTTCGACCATAAGTCGTTTGTCTGCTCGCTTGACCTCCTTTACGCTTGCTCGATGAACACTTCGATCGTTCGACCGCTCACTCCAACCGCACGCTACGACTGCCTTTACACATGGTCGAAATCTCCCTCCGCTCGAAAGCTTCAGCCACTCTAATGCTTCGACCACTCGAATGAGAACACGCCGAAGACAACATCGTGTTCTACTCGGTTAGATTGAACAGATGACCGTAAACACTAAGCTCATGGCACGCAAGATCATGATGTGTTAGAACACCGCCGAAGACACAAGAAATCAATGCTCAAAAAACACGTCGCTGATGACAACTAACTTTTCTTGGAATCAATCCGATCTATTACTTATGGATTATATTCTATGGCTACAAAGCGTCCTCACGGCACCCCTAAAACTCTAGCGCAAAGAGCGTCGCAAAGCCACATCTAAACACTTAGCCTCTCCCTTGCTTTTATGTGCTAGAGCCCTAAACCGGGTCCTTATCAAACTGGACCCGAAACCTTACAAACACGGTTTTACAATATCTCTAATCCTTCCTGTTATAGACTCCTTCCATAACGTTTCCATTCTCACCACATGACAAAGCCTCCAGGACAGCACCTCCTGTATCTTCATCATGTGTTGAAGCCTCTAGGACCACACCTCCGATATCTTCTCTACGCATCATCTTTACGTGTTGAAGCCTCCGGGACCGCACTTCCCGTATCTTCTCCACGCATCATCACATTTGATCTCCATGTGCTTCAGCATGTGCCCGATCACCTCGCATGATATCCTCCACCGCTTGGACCTCAAATTTTCACATCCTAGTCCCGGTTCTCCTCATCACCGACCATGATCGTCTTCATGCCCACCTGCACATGCAAAAACCAAACAATGTTTTCCACTGGCACAATTCTTCACAACTTGACCATCATCAGCACATACACGTATAACACACCCTCATCTATCCATAGATAAGAACCAAACCAACCACGAATACCGACCAGGTCGTTCAGGACCACAATTTTCACTCTCTCTAGAAATCACCAACTTTAGATCACTCATCACGACCAGTCCAACCGCCAAACATAGCCAGTCAGACTGCTATCTCAAAGCTTACTCGAAGACTACGAGTACCAATCACATACCACTAGTCTCCGACAACCGATCGCTGACCATGATCGCGAAAACCACGACTATCGAGAACTGAGTCCTTCCGATTATCGAGTACCACGACCATCTGTCCACCGAGTATTTCCATCTTTCGAGTACCGAATCGTTCAAGTATTTTCCCCTGAGCACTGTTCACCGATCATCGACCACCATGCACCAGCCAGTCATACCATTGGCCTAACACGAGTACTCGACGTACTCAAAAATAGCAAGAATTGATGTACTCGAACTGATCATGAAGTCTACGAGTACCGATTGTGAAGCCTTCGGCAACCGATCGCAAAAGCCTAAGACTACCGATCGTGAGGTTTACGACAACCTATCGAAAAGCCTAAGATAACAACAGCTGACTACAAAGTCTACGACCATTGATCAAAAAGTCTTTGACTATCGAGTACCGACCAGTAAAGTCTACTACTATCGAGTATCAACCAATAAAGTCTACGACTATCGAGTATCGACTAGTAAAGTCTACGACTATCGAGTATTGATCAGGAACTGCAGCTACGACCATGGAAAAATACAATAGCAGATGATCTTACGACCTTCGACAGTTTCACTATCGCTTACAACCGGCTAAATGTTGCTTGCGACCGATTCATTGTTAGAGGTCGAAATCTACGATTACCTGTCATGGTCGTTCTGCCGTGGTCAAAATACAGTGATTGATTTGCCGTGGTTGAAGCCATATGTGGTCAAAGTCAGACGTGATCGAAACCAGATGTGGTCGAAGTCGGACATGGCCGATGTCTAAGGTAGTCGAAATACCATGGTCGAAATACCATGGTCGAAATACCGTGGTCGAAGTTTGACGTGGTCGAAATTCCATGGTCAAAATCTGTCATTTGGACCTACTGATCGGACCAGCCATCACAAGGCCAATCGAACTAGCGATCACAAGGCCGATCGAACTACCGCCCGGGGTCGATGCCAGACATGGTCGTTTTGCCATCTTGAAAACTTAAGCACATAAGCACATCGACCAGAACTTTCATGAATGCAAATTCTAATAAATCCAAATGTCAATTATTCATTATCAACAAAATGCATGATCATCACATAGTCTAACAATCTCCCCTTGATGAATACATTGACAACACTTCAAAAATTCTTGAATGAGAGAATTTGCGAAAGGAATAGACCACAGCCAAAAGAGCACAGAAAAGCTAAGAAAACTCCCCCTCAACTCCAGAGAGCGATTTTTGTTTCAATTTTTCGTTCTCCCTAAACTCTCAGAAAAATCTCCCCCTTTCTTATAATTGCTCCCCCTTTGGCAATGAAATCATCAAGAGCTCCAAAGAGAGGATAATTCTAAAAAGGAGCAAAGAGAGAAAACATCAAGAAGCTTTGTAGATCATCCAAGTCACTTTGTATTGAACTAAGAATGTGTCCAAGTCATCTTTTTTGAGTAGAGCTCCCTTGATCATATAAAATCATATACCATAAAGTAAGTCTAAACAGGTCTTTAGCATGATTAAGCAAATTAGATTAATGACATGCATTACGAATATGACCAAACCGATCTATAAAGAGTACAAAGAGATATCACACCGAGAAAAGTAAGCCTAAAAGTGTAGCAAGCTTTAAATCTAGTCGAACTAGCATGCTCATATAAGCAACCTATTGCTCCACACTCATTTTTTAAGCATGTGGCATGCTTGTAGCATACGTTTTTTTTTCACGATGCCATTTTTGTAGCACATATCGTTTAAATGGTGGTATGCTTGAAGCATACTTCTTATCGATCGAGCACATTTTGTGTCTTTCATTTTGTTTAACCATGGCATGCTTGAAGCATATATCTTTTCAATCTTCTCTTTCTCAATTTGTTATTTTTTTATCATAACATGCCAACATGAATGAACATAAAGAGGTTGCAATATGAAACATACTAGCCTCATGACTAGGATTTAAAAGAGGACTCACAATCAAGCTAATCATTTGTGATGAATATCACAAGGTGCTATCTACAATCAATTTAGTCAAAGTTCTCAGCCATGTCATGTTTTAGTTCAAGTATAACACATTGATTACAACCTGTCACGATCAAGGCTATAAAGTAAATGGGTAAATATGATAAGACAGCTCTACTACTCTTTTGATATCAATGACTTGGACTGATGTATTATTTGACAAGTATAATCAACAAAGCGTCTGAATATTTTAAACAACAAGCTCCCACTCAGAATAATCCCAAAAGATGCAACACACCCAAATTACTTCGCAAGAGATCAAAGCGAGAAGAATCAAGTGGCTTTGAGAAAACAATGAGCAAACTGAAAATCTGACTCAACCATGTGTGGGACAACATCACCTTTTCCACATGGTCTAATCAGAAGATGAAATCTCTTGGGAGCCATCAAAGGAAGTGAAGAATCATCGGGTATTCCAATTGAGCAATGGCGTAAAAGACTGGAACCCAATGAGTGCACGTTCTTCATCCCAAGTTAGCTGGTCTTACATCAAAGAAAACGTCGGTCTCACAACACTAGGATTAGTGAAATAAGACTTCGGAATCTAGTACTATGACACACAACGAACAGGAGCAACAGTAGACACTGATTAAGATTTAAGTGAAGTATTAGCATATGACAAATTTCAACCAGACGCTCGTTGAGAAGCTCGTTCAACCACAGGGCGGTCTGACCTCCTTTGGAGAGCTGGTCTAACCACCGATCGGTCGGATCACATGGACATCACTAGTCGAAAATGATCCAACTGCTTAGGTAAAGCTGGTTTGACCTCTAACTGGTCTAGCTGAGCAGAAAACACTGGTAGAAAACAATCAGATCTCCTGTGTAAAGCTAGTCTGACCGTCGACCGGTCTGACTGAGTAGCAAGCACTGGTTGAAACCGATTTGAGCGCCTTTGTAATGCTTTTCAAAACATTGATCCGACCACGCTGTTCCAACCACATTGCATTTACCAGGTTCATTCACTAAATTCTTAGACTGAGCCAATATTTTTTTTCAGCAAAATCGTTAAGTTGTCTAGTCAATACTTCTACTTCTATGTTAAGCTTAGGATAGTTAGAGTAGGAAAGTGTCTCATGATAAATCATTTGTTGAATTCATTCCTGAGATGAATTAAGTCTAGCTTCAATCAATTCACATCTTTTACATGGAGAGGATTTGCTAGACTTAAGGTTCTTAGCAAAAAAACATTGAGCTAGCGAGCAAGCGACAAGAGTAACTTTCATCTTTTTCAAATTCTTCTTGGTAACAAGCAAATCATTAAAAATATAAGCATGGATAGTTATACCAAGAGCAAAGCAAGCATGCAGTTTCTCATGTTCGGTATTAAAAGAATCAAATTTATCCATGTAACTTGTATGAATAGATCTAACATTATCAAGCTCAATTAACAAGTTAGCGCATGAAGAACATGAATCATCATCTAGAACCAAAGCTCTTACCCTAGCAATTTCTAAATTAACATTTTGAACAACAAGATTATTTTCTTTCAATTTCTTTTTGGTTTTTTCAATTCAATAGCAAGTTTAATCAAACCATTTTGAAGCTCATCATATGATGGTCCTACCTTATCGGGATCACTGTAGTTGTCGTCACTCCTTTTCATGAAGCACATGCCTGTGAAGCCAATGTTCTTCTTTTTCTTACCTTTAGTCTCATCATCGTCGTGGTCAACGTTGTCGCAACTGTCATATTCCACATCACTCAAATCAAGACGCTCAATGGCCGATATGATCTGTTCAACAATCTTGCGACGGAAATTGCCACCCTTGGTGTTATAGTTCTTGGACGGATGATGATGATAATTCTTGTCTTTCTCGATCACCTTCCCCTGGAGCTTGGGGCAATCCATCTTAATGTGGCCTGGCTCGTCACACTCAAAGCATCTGATTGAACTTGAAGCGTCTCCTCGCCTCCTCATCCTCACGTAGTTGAGGGCCTTGTTACACGTGAGGAGATCAACACCAAGTCGTATTCAGGGAGCTGCTCGAATTGCTCCTCTGAAAAGGAAGACAGAGTAGACAAAGAACCACAAGACAAAGTACTTGATGAACCAGCCTGCACATGGTTAATTACAAGTAATAAAGATGAAGATTTCTCAATCCTAGATGGCAAAGGTTCCATCTCATAGGTTTTCAATCTAGAACAAAGATCATCCATGGTTAAAATACCTAGATCAACAATTTGATTAATAGTTGTGATAACCATCAACCACTCATAACCTAAAGATCTCAAAATTTTAGTTGCATTATCTTCATCAGTAGGAATAACATTAACACCACACAGTTCGCTCATGATTTTTTTCAAAAATAAGCAAATAGATCATCAATAAATTCACCAGGCTTCATAGCAAAATCAGAATAACTTTTTGATACAGATTCTTATGCACTTTCTTTATCTTAGTGCTTCCTTCATGATAATCGCAAAGAGTTTTCCATATTAAGTGAGTAGAATTAATATGAGCTATCCGATCTAATTCTTTGTGAAAAATCCCTTGAAATAACATGTTATGAGTTTGGGCATTTAGATCAATATCTGTTTTATTTAGAGTCATAACAGTAGCAGGAATCTTGTAAGGTCTAGAAACCTTATTCCAAACATCACTACCTTGCGTCTCAATGTACGCTTACATCCGACACTTCCAAAAAGCAAAATCAGTACCATCTAGCATGGGGGATGGTTCAGAAACCTCTCTGATGCCATCGTAACTGGCTCTGATACCATTTGTAGGATCGTATGGTGCAATCAGAGGGGGTGAATGATTGTGTACATTTTTTATACCTAAACACAAATCTCAAACCAAAAGAAAAGCAATCTAAATTACCGAGTGCAGATTTTGATTGCAAGTCGTTTGTCTTCTTGCTTGACCTCCTTTATACGTGCTCGACGAACACTTCGATCGTTCGACCGCTCACTCCGACTGCTCGCTACGACCGCTTTTGCATGTGGTCAAAATCTCCCTCCGCTTGAATGTTTCAACCACTCGAACGCTTCGACTGCTCGAATGAGAACACGTCAAAGACAACACCATACTCTGCTCGGTTGGATTGAACTGACGACCATAGACATCGAGCTCGTGGGACGCAAGATCGTGATGTGTTAGAATGCCGCTGCCGACATAAGAAAATGATACTTAGAAAACACGTTGCTGATGCTGACTAGCTTTTCTTGGAATTGATGTGATATATTACTTCTTGATCATGTTCTGTGGCTACAAAGCATCCTTAAGGCACCCCTAAAACTCTAGCACAAAAAGCCTCTCAAAGCCACGGCTAAACATTTAGCCTCTCCCCTGCTTTTATATGCTAGATCCCTAAACCATGTCCTTATCAAACCGGACTTGTAATCCTATCTCCTCCAAAAATCAAGGGACCCAAAATTCTTCCAAACACGGGTTTTCCAATATCTCTAATCCTTCTTGTTATGGACTCCTTCCATAATGTTTAATGTTTTCAATCTCACCACATGACGAAGCCTTCAGACATAACCTCCTATATCTTCATCACGCATCATCATCATGTGTCGAAACCTTCGGGACCGCACCTCCCGTCTCTCCTCGACGCATCATCCTCACATATTGAAGCCTCTGGACTGCACCTCCCGTATCTTCTCCATGCATCATCACCTTTGATCTTCATGTGCTACAGCATGAGCCCGACCACTTCGCGTGACATCCTCGACTACCTGAACATCAGATTTCCCCATCCTAGTCCCAGTCCTCCTTGTCACCGACCATGACCGTTTCCACGCTCACCTGCACATGCAAAGACCAAAGAATGTTTTCCACCATCACAATTCTTCACAAACTTGACCATCATCAGCATAGAAATATATAACACACCCTCATATATCCATAGACAAGAACCAAACTAACCACAAATACCAATCAGGCCATCTACGACCACAATTTCCATTCTCTCTAGAAAAACTTAAGATCACTTAGCACGACCAGTCCAGCTGTTGAACATAGCCAGTCAGACCGCTATCCCAAAGCTTACTCAAGGCCTACGAGTACCGATCACATACCACAAGTCTCTGACAATCGATCGCAATACCTACGACAACCAATCTCTAACCACGATCGCGAAAACTACGACTATCGAGGACTGAGACCTTCTGACTATCGAGTACTGAGTTCTTCTGACTACCGACTATCACGACCATCTGACCACCGAGTACTTCCATCTTCTGAGTACCAAATCCTTCAGTACTGTTCCTCCAAGCACTGTTCACCGATCACTGACCACCATGCACCAGCCAGTCATACCAATGGCCTAACACAAGTACTCAAAGTACTCGAAGATAGTAAGAATTGAAGTACTCGAACCCACCATGAAGTCTACCAGTACTTATCGTGAAGTCTTCGGCAATCGATCGCAAAAGCCTAAGATTACTGATCGTGAGGTCTACAACAACCGATCGAAAAGCCTAAGATAATGACAACTGACTGCAAAGTCTATGACTACCGATCACAAAGTCGTCAACTATCGAGTATCGACCAGTAAAGTCTACGACTATCGAGTATCGATTAGGTAATGTATCTACAACCATGGCAAAGTACTGTAGCTATGACCATTGATCGGTTAGTGCAGCAGATGATCTTACGACCTCTGATTGGTTCACTGTTACTTATGACCGGTTAAGTGTTGCATACGAGCAGTTCACTATTCGCGGTTGAAATTTATGATTACCTGCTGTGGTCATTCTGCAGTAGTCGAAATACTGTGGTCGATTTGCCCTGGTCGAATCCGGACATGGTCGAAGTCGGACGTGATTGAAACTGGATGTGGTCGAAGTCGGACATGATCGAAGTCTGAGTGGTCGAAATACCATGCTCAAAATACTGTGGTCGAAATACCATGGTCGAAATATTGTGGCTGAAGCTTGACGTGGTTGAAATGCCATGGTCAAAATCTATCGTTCGGACGTACCGATCGGATCAGCCATCACAAGGTTGATCGGACTGGCCATCACAAGGCCGATCGAACTACCGTCCGTGGTTGAAGCCAGACATGGTTGTTTTGCCATCCTCAAAACTCAAGCACAGAAGCGTATTGACCAGAACTTTCATGAATTGTAATACCCTGATCGTCGTTACGGCGTAAGATTTTAAATCAATCGTGGAATCACCGGTTTTTCGGTAAATCGCGGGAAGGGAAAAATATAAATTGTAGAATATTGTTGTAATATCCCGAACGTCGTTACGGCGTAAGTTTTTAATCAATCGCGAATCGCTCGGTTTTGATGAAGAATCGGAAGGAAAAATATAAATTGTAGAATATTGAAAAAATAAATAAAATAAATTAAAATAATTAATTTGGATATTTTGGGCTGTCCGGAGGGTGGGCGACCGATTTGGGCTGTCCACCCAAATGGGGCCCATACCCTCCCAAACCCTAGCACCCCTTTATAAACCCTTCCTTGGCCCCTCTCCCCTTTTTCCACCCCTAGCCGCCCCACCTAGATTTCGCCCCTCTCTCTTGGACAGTGGTCTTGTCCCCAGCGCTCTTGATTTTTGTTGTGCTTCGCCGTCGGATCGAGGCAAGTAAACGTAGCGGTGGTTGCTACCGCTTTAACCCGTTGTTCTTACTACTTTCGTTTACATTATTATCGTAATTTGATACAATTTCCATGATTGCATGATATTTTAATTGTGTAATTCTTGCTTAATGTTATAATGTTGATCATGAAATTAGCATGTGGTGGATGTGAGTATGTTGAGAGCGTGATAATGCTCCTTGCGGATGAATTAATGTGATTAATGAATTTTCATATCATTCAATCATTCATGTCATATCATATCCTTTGTGTATGTGGATGTCGCCGCTTATAGCGCGATCAGACCGCAGATCTGACGTCGTATATTGCCGTGTCGACGCACCTCTTCGCCGCGGGAATCATCGTATATTACCGAAATACGATGCATTGCACTTCCTGCCCTGGCAAGAGTAATGTGGAGCATAGCATTCATATGCATTCATATGCATTGCATTGTGGAATGATCATTTGCATACGTATGCAATATAATGTGGTGAAGTTATGTTGTGGAATGTACAACTTCATAGTTGTAATGTGGAATTGGCTCTTGTAAGCTACGGACGGAATGAAGGTTGTGGTTGTGATCGTGGAATGTGGTTCGTCCCTTGTGTGATTGTGATGGTGACACGAAACTCTTTTCTTTTGCTTTATCTGTTTATAGTAATTGTGGATATGAGAAGTATTATAGTATTGAAGTAAGACATACATATGTTTTATTGCCTTTGGTAGTGGTAGTGGTTGAGGATTTAAAGTAGTCAATCATGAATTAATTTGTTAATGTTTTACCGTCATTGATAGTGAATTGAGGTCAAGAATATATGTGTTGTTAATTGTGGAAGAATAAATGTTGTTGATTAATCTAGTGTGGTTTGTGGAGGAATAAATGTTTCTTTTGCATTTAATACGGGATAAAAAATGATTGTATTCATATGCTAATTAAATCTGAAATTTAAGAGTTATGATTCAAGAAAGTTTATGGTGGTTTAATATTTATGAACATAAACTGTAATTGTGGATGTATGGAATTATAATGATGATGTTTAAATTGCTTGTAGTTTGAATAACTTGTTAAACAGTTTGCTTGCTGAGATTTTTATCTCACTCTTGCTTCCCCCTCCCTACAGGTGGACTTTGAGCATGCATTGGGAAGGGTAAAGCAGCACCGCACAGATGCACTTGTATTATAATCTTAATGATGAAATAAAGTTGAAAGAAATCTAGTCTTTGTTTAGCTATCTTATTGACAAATGTTTCTTCTTAGCAATATTAAATTTGTGTACCGTTCCTATAGATATTTTGTTATAGTTGATTATGATTATTGAATTGTTATTATTCTGTTTTTCCTTAGTTGTTTACGCTTCCGCTTATACTATGTTGCGTAGTATTGTTGCTAGTTTTAGTTTACTTTTATAAATTGGCTAGTTGTAGAGCAGCAATAGTAGCATTCCGGGGCATTGTGGGTCCTGGGGTGTTACAATTGTAAAATAAATTAAATAAATTAAAACAATTAATTTGGATGTTTTGGGCTGTCCGGACGGGTGGGCCAGCCGCTTTGGGCTAGTCAGCCCAAATGGGGGCCCGTACCCCCTCCCGAACCCTAGCACCCCTCTTTATAAACCCTCCTTGGCCCTCCCTCTTTCCACCCCAAACCAGCCACCACCACCCCTTGGGTGCCCCCCTTCTCCCCCCTTGCTGCTGCCATGGTGCCAAGGAAGAAAAGAAAGGGAAGAGAGGAAGGAGAAGGAGAAGGAGAAGGAGGAGAAGGAGAAGAAGGAGAAGAAGAAGAGGAGGAAAAATTGGGGAAATTCTTCATCTAGGTAATTTTTCCTCATCCCAAATCCTCTGTTTTATGGATTAATTAGGGTTCTTGGCACGGAATTTGATGGTAGATAATAGATCAATTGCCCGATTAGAGTTTAGTCGCGAGCTGATTTTAGATCTATTCGCGCAGCGCGGCTTGTCTTGAAGTTTTTATCTAGAAAACGAATTTTCCTGCGGGTCTTCCCAAAATGAAAGTCGTAGAGGACTTTCAGATGCATCTCCTGTATTTTTTTTAAAAGTTTTCTACCGTGGGATCTGGGAGATACGGAGTCGGCAATACCGCTGTCCGGTAGGCGGACAGATTGGTACAGTCCGACGGTAATCCGGGGTTTAAAAATAGTAAACGAATTTTCTGTCCTTGGCCGTAGTTGGGAAAGTTCTAGATAATTTAGAGATCTAGCTGCTGTATAAATTGGGAATTTTTAGGCCTCTGTACTGTTGTGGGAACGCGTTTGAACGCGGCTGCCCAATCTGCCAGAGCAGAGTGCTTCCTCTGTTTTGGGCATTAAATTACTCCTAGCTGTGGTTAAAATAAAAATAGGTGTTCTGCATGAAAATTGTAGGTTTTTAAGTCATGAATCCAGAGAGGTATCATTTGCTGTTTTTTGATCTATATTTTCAAAGATACAAAATTATGAAGCAGCGCTGCTGCAGAGATTAAATTATTGAATTGTGGAGCGGAGAGGAGTTTACGCGGGTTCGGGTCTCTAGCGTTGTTTTATATATTTTTGTCGTGTTTGTATGCTGTGTTTGAGTGTTGAGAGTTGTCTTATGGACAGGTGGTCTTGTCCTTGAGCGCTCTTGATTTTTGTTGTGCTTCGGTTCGTCGGATTGAGGCAAGTAAACGTAGCGGTGGTTGCTACCGTTTAACCTGTTGTTCTTACTACTTTCAATTTACATTATTATCATAATTTGATACAATTTCCATGATTACATGATATTTTAATTGTGTAATTCTTGCTTAATGTTATAATGTTGATCATAAAATTAGCATGTGGTGGTTGTGAGTATGTTGAGAGCGTGATAATGCTCCTTGCGGATGAATTAAAGTGATTAATGAATTTTCATATCATTCATATCACTCATGTCATATCATGTCCTTTGTATGTGGATGTCGCCGCTTATAGCCGTGACCGTACCGGTACAGTGTCGTATATTGCCGTAATATGACGCACCTCTTCGCCCGCGGGAAGCATTCGTATATTGCCGAAATACGATGCATCGCACTTCCTGCCCTGGCAAGAGTAATGTGGAGCATAGCATGAGCATTCATATGCATTGCATTGTGGAATGATCATTTGCATACATATGCAATCTAATGTGGTGAAGTTATTTTGTGGAATGTATAACTTCATAGTTGTAATGTGGAATTGGCTCTTGTGAGCTATTGACGGAATGAAGGTTGCGGTTGTGATCTTGAAATGTGGTTCGTCCCTTGTGTGATTGTGATCGTGGCATGAAACTCCTTTCTCTTGCTTTACTTGTTTATAGTAATTGTGGATATGAGAAGTAATTTAGTATTGAAGTAAGGCATACATATGTTTTATTGCCTTTGGTAGTGGTAGTGGTTGATGATTTAAAATAGTCAATCATGAATTAATTGTTAATGTTTTACCGTCATTGATAGTGAATTAAGGTCGAGAATATATACATTGTTAATTGTGGAAGATTAAATGTGGTTGATTAATCTATTGTGGTTTGTGGAGGAATAAATGTTTTCTTTTGCATTTAATACGGGATAAAATGATTGCATTCATATGCTAATTAAATCTGAAATTTAAGAGGTATGATTCATGAAAGTTTATGGTGGTTTAATATTTATGAATATAAATTGTAATTGTGGATGTATGGGATTATAATGATGATGTTTAAATTGCTTGTAGTTTGAATAACTTGTTAAACAGTTTGCTTGCTGAGTTTTTTATCTCACTCTTGCTTCCCCCTCCCTACAGGTGGACTTTGAGCATGCATTGAGAAGGGTAGAGCGGCACCGCACTGGTGCACTTGTATTATAATCTTAATGCTGAAATAAAGTTGAAAGAAATCTAGTCTTTGTTTAGCTATTTTATTGACAAATGTTTCTTCTTAGTAATATTAAATTTGTGTACCGTTCCTATAGATATTTTGTTATAGTTTATTATGATTAATGAATTGTTATCTCTATTCTGTTTATCTTAGTTGTTTACGCTTCCGCTTATACTATATTGTTTTGTAATTGTTGGCAGTTTATTCTATTTTCGTAAATTGGCTAGTTGTAGAGCAGTTTTAGTAGCATCCCAGGGTATTGTGGGTCCTGGGGTGTTACATGAATGCAAATTTCAATAAAAACTAAATATCAATTATTCATCATCAACAAAATGCACGACCATCACATGGTCTAATAGCGTGTCAACCTCCGGGAGCTTCGTGCACGACAACAGGCTAACGACACGTGTGGCTACAGCATGCACACGACAGAAAGCCTGGACCACCTCATCATGTGTGAGCTTCACACCATCGGTGATCCTCTGCAGCACAGAGCGAGAGTCCCTCACAATCATAGCCCCAAGGTCTGCCTGCAAGAAAAACACGAAAGGGTAAAACCTATAAGTGAGCTTGTCAGAAGCGAAGTTTTTGAAATACGATGTAATGTACTACGAGGTGCACATTTCGTAGTAAGTGCACAGGGTATGTGTCAACCGTTGCTAGGATTTGTGCTGCAGGTAGGTCGATAGTAAGTACTAGCCTAGTACATGTTCGAGGAGCATACCAGCGAAGGTACTCATTATATGCATTGTGGTCGTAGGGGGTGGCCTTCTGCATTCAGCCTTGCAGCGCGCCCTCCCACTGGCCTAGCCATACATCCATCTTCGTCGTCCACTCCGTGCTACGACGGACTCCCTTCCTGGTGTGCCTACAAGATGTAACATGTAGTTAGAAGTCGTGGCAATGAGATGGCAATAAAAAGAGGGACATCTATGCTGCTAACTCACACGTGGACTATTGGAACCACTTGGCGTAGGCTGAACTGGCGCATCACATGATGCGCCGCGTAGTCCTTGGTGATGGCCCTAGTGTAAATGACGAGGTGCGCATCGACGGTGTCGCCATGGCTACTGGTGAACAGCACCCAACCAAATAGCCACAACAAGTAGGCCTCCAGGTGTCGCGACACCTGGTGCTCGTCGGTGGCCGGGTCCATCCGCTCAACCTGAGCACAAGCAAAAAGTTAGTAAGACCTTAGTATGGACAGGAAAGCACCGCGGTCCGAACAGGAAGGGCATCAAACACGTACCCAGAACTGCGAGAGCCACCGCAAGGGCAGGCCATGCGTCAGTGCCGGTGGGAAGACGTAGTACCCCTCCGTAGGCCCAAGCGGAAGGACTTTGTGAAACCTGGCCAGTAGGTCGTTGCGTCAGCCAGTAGAAACATCATTGCATTGTTTTTTCTTTTATTTCAAATTAAAAGATTCTATTTTAATTTACGGGGACATATAATATGCTACGCTAGGGTGGCTTAGTGACAAACCTCCCGTCGATTAAAGCTAGTTACTGCATTTAAATTTGGATTTTCTATTGTACCCATCGTTTGTTATTATTTTACTGATGTTACAATTTGTGGGCTTATCAATTGAGTGTATTAGATAATTGTTGTTGTTGCCCAGGTACTATTTATGCATGCATCTATATGCATGTATTTATGTGGATATATTTACATATATCCCCATATACTTTCATGTATGTTTCCATATATTTATGTATATATAACATATTGATTTTGTCCCCCAGCCGAGCCATTAGTCTTAGCCCACTACTGGCCCACTCTCTCTCTTCCCCTTTATCTATCTCAATCCATCCTCATTCGCACCGACACTACTCTATTTCCTCTGCCCCGATACGCATCGAGTCCCTATCTGCTTCTACGCACACCGACATCGCTTTTCTCTCTCTGCTCGAGCTCTCTTCTACTCTAAATAATTCTTAATGGGTTTGAAGAATTTACATGACACTGACAAAATTAATTAAGTAATTAAGTATGCGACATAGTGATTTAAATGGCAATATACTAGTTTTAATGGTACATGTGAATTTTTGATGTACTTATGACATTAAAGTCATGCATAATTAATCATAAATGTTGTCTACTAATGTTTTGCATATTAACATGACTACCAAAAATTTTCAGAGTACTCTAACATGCCACGGGATCCTCCTAGTTAAATATGTGCAATGAAATAAATTAATTATACACACATTTCTCCTCCCTTTTCTTTCTTTCTCCTGTCTTCATGCTTTTCTTTCCTATCTTCTAACTGAAGTTATACTATTCTTTTCTCTAACTATAATTTTCTATGGATGCTAGTTATGCTCTTCTTTACACTAAGCAAAATATTTACTTGCTACAAAAATATAGACTAAATCATAACAAAATTTTTACCTTATAGAAGAATCTCCCCTCGCAGAACTAGCTGAACCTCCTCTCCTTCTGCATCTCTTCTCCTCTCCTCTCTTTTTCTTTGATTCCTCTCCTCTCTTCTTCTTCCTTTTCTCTCTTCCTTTTCTTTCCTCTGTTCTTCCGCTCGGCATTGTCGTTGGCAGAGAATGAAGAAATGGTTTGGGCCGATGAGATATAAGCCTGCTGTCGCCGAACAGTTAGGCGACAGGAGGTGCTGTCGCCGAATGGTTGGGCGACAGCACTTGTCGTCCAACTATTGGATGACTGCATTCCGTTGGGCGGCTAACTGCGTGTCGCTCGGTTCCAGTTACCTAACGGTTGGGTTACTTACTTTTGTAAAAAAAATAAAAAAGTTTATTTTAAAAAATTCTGCATATATATGCTAGTAACTATGCATGGTGGAATCATCAGCACTTGCAACTTGTTCACCGACCATTTGATAAGAGGGAACAACATTATTCTCCTTTCTATCAAGGAATCCTTCTGTTTATCAAATGCTCCTAGCACAAAGTTCCTAGCAGTATTTTCATTTAGCAACTTGTGCTTCTGGCTCTTGCATGCATGCATGATTGGTTGGGCTTCCATTCAGGGGCGAAACTGGGCCTCGGGCTGGGTAGGCTATAGCCCGAGGCCCAGCAGTGCTATTACTATTATCCCCTTCTAGTATATCTTTGCTATTGCAGCCCAGCCCGAGGCATAAAAACTATCAGCCAGTAGCCCAAACAACAAATCAGCCCACCAAACAAAATAGCAGCAGCCAATCCATAAGGCAGCCATCAACACCAAGTGAAGAAAACCCTAATCCCCATTCCCCAACCCCCAGCCCCAACCGCGGAGCCGCCCAATCTAGATCTAAGTGTTTCTCAGCCATCGGCTGCCGCCTCCCCTCCGCGCGCCTCCACCGTAGGCCGCCGCCCTCACCTGCCCCGCTGCACGCCGACGCTCCCTCGCTCCCAACGTAGGCACGCAGCAACGCCGTGGTCCACCACCCGGTGGCCGCTGCCCTTGTGGATCTGCGTGGGCGCATGGCTGCGCCTCAGGCCTCCGGGCTCTAGGTGCTCGTGGACGGTGGATCTGTACCTACGCCTCCGCGCCGCCCTCCGGCCTCCACCCTAGGCCCTCACCCTCATCGTGGAAGGTGGACCCGCTAACCCGCAGTCACAATGAGCAGAGCTAGCTAGCGGTAGGCGGGCGAGCGTGGGGAAGAGGGGGCAAGGCGGGCGAGCAGGCTGGGTGAGGTGGGCGAGGGACGGAGGGAGTGGATATTTCAGAGTGTAGCGCCTCGTGAGGAAGCGGATATTTCAGAGCGGAATCGGGAATCAGCGTAGTGCCGAGCAACCGAGCAAGTATGGAGCAGGAGGAGTATTGTGGATTTTCTGTATTTGATTTTGAAGAAATTATTTCAGTAGAAATTATTTTAGTATTTTAATAGAAATTATTTTTATGTGTTAAAATTGGTATAAATGATGAGTGAAATGACATGTGTTCAATGTTTTATATTTGCTATTTAGGAACTAACTATTAAGGTTTAAGGATACAAATTGTCGGCTTGTTCATTGTCCGCGTGAGGGATGGCCTTGACTGTGACGCCCAGGAAGTGGCGTTCCCTCGCTCTCACCGCCGCCAGGTATTTGGTCAATTCGGGGTCCTTGGCCTGGTAGGATTTATCGACGTGGCTCGCTACCAGATGCGAGTCGGTGTGGACAAGGACCCTTCGCACGCTAAGAGCTTTAAGCTTCGCGAGGCCAAAGAGCAGCACCTCATACTCGGCCGTGTTGTTGGTGGCTGGAAATCCAAGACGCGTCGAGTACAGTAGGTGGTGACCCTTCGGGGTAGTAACCACTGCGCCCATCCCGGCGTCTGGAGCGTTGTATGCCCCGTCGGTGTTGAGCGTCCACACCGGGTCCTCTGGTTGTTGCACGTGTTGAGCCGGTGTCCACACCGGAGCTAGGACTTGGGACTTTATTGCTGTTCGCGAGGCGTATGTCAAGGAGAACGGTGCAAGCTCAGTCGCCCACTTGCCAACGCGCCTCGTAGACTCTTTGTTGTGCAGCATCTCTGCCAGAAGGAACGAAGATGGCATAGTGATGGGATGGGCAAGGAAATAGTGTCAGAGTTTTCTCGAGCCCATGACCAACGCGTAAGCCAACTTCTCGAGCTCAGTGTACCGTGTCTTGGCGCCCTAGAGGGCTTCAGAGACGAAGTACACGGACCGCTGAAGGGCCCCCTCCTCGAGGACAAGGACAACGCTAACCAGTGTGGGAAGGCTTGCGAGGTGCTTCTTGAGATCGTCGAAAGCCTTCGCACAGTCGTCATCGTAGTGGAACCCATCGTAGCCGCGAAGGGTCTTGAGAAATGGCAGGTCTCGCTATGCTGCCTTGGATAGGAAGCGGCTTAGCACAGCCAGTGAGCCTCTGGACCTCCCTCGTCGTCTTGGGTGGCTCCATGGCGAGAATCGCGTCGACCTTGTCGGGGTTCTCCTGAATGCCGCGTCTGGACACGAGGAAGCCTAAGAGCTTTCCCGCCGAAGACGCACTTGTTTGGGTTGAGCTTGATGCTCGCTCTTCTGAGGTTATCAAAGGTCTCTTGAAGATCCTGAGCGTGGGAGGCGAGGTGCTTAGTTTTGATGACCACATCGTTGATGTAAGATTTCACGTTCCTCCTGAGCTGGGAGGCCAACGCTAGCGCGACGAGGCGTGTGAAGGTTGCCCCGCATTCTTCAGACCGAAGGGCATCCTGACGAAGCAGTACGTCCCTATCGGCGTTATGAAGCTGGTCTTGTCCTCATCGTCCTAGGCCATGTAGATCTGGTGGTAGCCGGAGTATGCGTCCACCAACTGGTCGATGCGTGGCAAGGGATAGTTGTCCTTTGGACACGCCTTGTTGAGGGCGGTGAAGTCGATGCACATGCGCCAAGCGCCGCTAGCCTTTTTCACTAGCACTGGGTTGGCGAGCCAGCCCGGGTGCTGGACTTCGCGGATGACTCCAGCCTGGAGGAGCTTTGCCACCTCTGCCTTGGCCGCTTGCTGTTGCTCAATTGACATCTGCCGGAGCCTTTGCTTGACCGGCTTGGCATCGGGGCGGACTGCTAAAGTATGCTCGATGAGGGCACGGTCCACGCACTTGATGTCATCTGGGGACCATGAGAAGATGTCCGCATTGTCCCGAAGCACCCGGAGTAGGCCTTGCTCGACTTCTGGGGGGAGGCCCTCGCCAATGGACACACACTGTCTGTCGTCGTGCAGGGGCACCCTCTTGACTTCGCCATGCGGACAGGTCTTAGGCGTCCATCCTGGGGCGGAGGGCGTGTCTGGCTTTGGATTGTCGGTGAGGACATGCACCCTGCAGTGCAGACCCCGAGCACCAAACTCTATACACTGGGCGAGGTCCTGGTCACCGAAGGTGGTGATGATACCTTGCAGGCTCGGGAGCTTCATGCATAAGAAGCCATGGTGCGGATTGCCCCGAAGGAGTTAAGGGTTGGGCGTCCCAATATGGCATTGTATGGGTACGGGATGTCGACGACGTCGAAGGTGACATCTTCGCCTCTCGCGTTGTCACCTTGGCTGAAGGAGACTTGTAGGCATACCTGACCCAATGCCTTCAGCAGCTGACCCCTCGAAGCCCTGCAGTGGGATTCCCGAAGGGCCCAAGCGACTACGGGGTATCCCTATCAGGTCGAAGGCCGCCTTAAACAGAATGTCCGCGGAGCTGCCTCCATTGACCAGGACGTGTTTGACATTGCAACCTGCAATGGCGGCCTGTATGACCAGGGGATCTTGGTGAGGGAATTCCACACCCTCAGCGTCAGTAGGTGCAAAGGTGATTTCGTGCCACGCCCACGCCGGCGACGCTTGTTCCGGGTACGCCGCCACATGGTGTAGCCTCCACGCGTAGGCCTTCTACTGCCGCGCCGAGGAGAACTCCAGTGAAGAGCCCTTAGAGATGACATTTATGACCCGGTGCTGTGCTCCCTTCGGGGCCTGAATCCATAGGAGCCCTCCGGGGGTTGCTGCATGTGGGCCACCACCGGAGGCCCCGCTTGCATGGCTTTATCCCTGGTGACATTCTGGCGGAGCACGCAATGGTGGTGCATGTCCGGGTGTGGTGATCACCTTGGCCATGCACCTCGCACCACATACCGTAGCACTATTCTTCTTGCTCTGCATGAGGTCTATCATCACGACCCCAGCCGCGCTCTCCCCCTGCCTCGGCGACCTCGTCCGCAACCAGTGGGGGCACCGTCCTTAGAGCCGTCCTCAATGTCAAAGACATAGCGGGCCCTCTGGGATCTACGTTGGTTGCGCTTGGGTTTGGGCGGAGGGTCCTTGTGCTCGGGGGCGTCTTTCGAAGACTCTTTCTTGTGCTTCGTGGCGCCCTTCGAGGAGTTCTTCTTCGATGAGTCCTCCGCTTGATTGGTGTCAGAGTCGTTACCTTCGCGCCGCCGTGCGTCCTCCTCCGCCCTTGTATACTCTTCCATCTTGTCGAAGAGCTTCGCGACCGTCTTGATTGGCTTGCGCGCATTTTATTCGGCCAATGGCCCCAGGCAGAGGCCTTGTACCACTGCATTGATGATGGTTGTCTCGTTAACGTCCTTGACCTGGCAGCGGACCTTAGCGAAGCACTTGAAGTACTCTCGGAGCCTCTCCGAGGGTTTTTGCTTGATGGCGAAGAGCTGATCCGCATTGACACGCTCGATTTAATTTCCCTGGAAGTTGTTGTAGAGGTGGTCACGGATCTGTTCCCACGCGTAGATGGAGTTTGGCTCTATGGTGAAGAACCAAGAGAGCGCCACCCCCTGCAGCGCGAGGGGAAGTCCCTTCGCTTTGGTGGAGTCGTCCCAGCCTGCGGCTTCGATGGCGGTCTCGTACACGCGCACAAACTCTCGAGGGTCTGTGTCGCCTTTGTACGGCTCAATAGTGTTGGGGGACTCCGAATCCACACGCCGAAGCGGGAAGCGATTGGATGTAGGGGCATCGCGGCTGTCCGCCCGTTCTGGTGTGGGGTTTGCCACAACCACTGGCGGGGTCTGCTGGCTGCGAGCCTCTTGCATTTCCCGCACGGTTCCGTGGAGGTCCACCAGCTCTCATTGCATCATGCCGAGGGCCGTCAGTAGAGCGCCCTCCACCGTCGGCGTGGTTGTGGCGGCCGGAGCACCGGGTTGCACCGTCGAGTTGGCAGCGACCACGGCTTGCGCTTCGAGGCCGCCTGGCGCACCAGCGCGCTGGACTCCGGTGTCGGTGACAAGAACGTCGTTGCCGCCGAACCGCTTGTCGCCCACACCGGTGCGGGCGTTGGCGTGCCGGCAGCGGCATCGGCGGGCCGCTCCAGCGACCCGATCGGCACTACCCATGTCGACCACCACGCCAGCCGTGGTACGAGCGTTGACATCGGTAGTCGCAGCGCCGGCGTCGCGCCAGCAGCCCTGGCGTCGACGAGCGCCGCCATTGTGATCCTCTTCTTCCTTGCCGCCGATGATAAAGTTTTCTTGGGTGCCATTCTTCTTCAAATCTCGAGGCTTGCTCAGTCGTCCCCACGGACGACGCCAACTGTTGTGGCTACAGACCAAACAATATAGAGTGGTAGTGGAGATGTTAGGTGAACAATGCCCCCTTGGGCTGCTCCCCACGCCCAAGACAGCTTTATGTATATTCGCATGAGGAGTATTTTACAATTATGTCCATACACCTAAGTATCCATCTCATGGGCATTTATGTCATTATACATGTCCTATTTTGGGATTTACAACCTTCTAACAGGCCGGCTGGGCTTAGGTGGAGGCCACCCCTACAACAATGAGTATTTCATAGTTCTTTACGGGTATATCAGTTGAGTTAGAAAACCTTATGATAAGTAGGGATAATCTCTGCATATTATTCGCGTCATCAAGCTACTACCATTCACATGTGTTTTACTTGTTCAGTTGTTTGGCATCCCTGGTGTTGTGTTAACATAGTCCTGTTATGTGTGGTGAATTCTAGCTATAGTTTCATTTGATGTTTATGTCATATAGGAAGACTCCCTGGCATTCGTGTGGTAAGGTCCAGTACAGGTGATTGTAGACACCTGCATTTTGGAATGATTTTTGTAAATGAGCTAACTTAAACTGAGGGATATCGTAACCATGATACAGTTGTTTATATCAAGTAATTGCTTTATTTTCAAGTACATTATGTTGGCATAATGTTAAGCTGTTAAGATATCATAAATCATATTATTAGTTTAGTATAAGGATGAATTTAAATGTACAAGGAGTTTAAATCCTGTGCCTTGTGAGTACTGTCACAAATGTTGATCACCAACCTTCAACGCATGGTCTCCAGATGTTTAAGTAACTTGATCTGTTTGGTTCAGCTGATTGTATTGTCTCATTATGGGATTTCTTGTTTTGCTAGGCTTTGATGGTTTTAGTTTTCCTTGAGCTTAATTACACAACTTGGACACATATAATTTCTATCAAATATTTCAGTTATTTTCTACCTCAAAGAACTAATGCCTTTAATTGCTGTAAGGGCTAAGAAAGTGACAAAAATGTCTGAGAAAGTGGCAACTGGAATTTTGTCTGGAGTTGTGAAGGTTACTGGTTATTTTACAAGTTCAGTGGCTAACTCAAAAGCTAGCATGAAGTTTTTTAGCCTATTACCTGGAGAGATTGTTCTTGCTTCGCTTGATGGATGTGGTATGTGATCTTTAATTTTTTTAATGGAATGTGATATATTTTTGTGTTAGTAATACATCATGTGTCTCTGGTATTATTGATCTTATTTCATGGTACACTGAATGTTGGCATCTTTTTCTTGATTCAAACAGGATGCCCGCCTTACATAATTGAACATATTATCATTATTCTAAACTACGCCTAGACAACAATTGTCTCATGAAGCAGTGGAATTATTTTATTTCAGTTGAGGGAGAAAATTTTTCCATGGATTGAAATTCTATTTAGTTTCTTCAGGGATGGTAGAAGTTGATGGTAATTTCTGATAGCTATAGATTCTTTGCAATATTTCTTACCATATTATGTGCAACATTCAATTTTGGTCAAGTAGCTAAAATATTATCTTCACTATTCTCTCTCATTGCCTTTGTACATATCCAAATGATATATTGTGTATTGAGCGGCTAGGCAGTGCACTCTTGAGTTTGCTATATGCTATATGATGTAGCTTTTTTTTTGGGGCGGATTTTATTACACAAACATTGTGTATTTGCCACCCACATACTTGTTCCCTCCTAAAGTGAACATTTCATCTCAACCATCCATGTGTTTGATCGTGCGGTTGTTATTAGCCTTCATATGATGATTTAACTCCAGCCTATAATTGCCTTTGTAAGACCGAAATGGCAACAGAGGGGAGGGGGGAGGGGTGAATGGTGTCTTCAAATCCGCCCCGAGTATCCACACCTATGCTTCTTCTCCAATAGCTATAGAAGCTATGAAGACAAAAGGTAAACACTCACTAGGAACTGTTAAGAAGATCAACAAAGAAAGCCAGAGAGAGACAATCTAGAAAAAGGAAATTCAGGACTGGTCTGACTGCAAGCGGTAGTACCGCTGTGAGGAGCGGTAGTACCGTTGAGCCGAACGGTAGTATCGGCTGCGAACTCAGTCGCTGAGCGGTAGTTCCGTCTAGGAGCGGTGGTACCGTCGGACGGTAGTACCGACGTGGAAAACCCGGTAGTATTGCACGCTACAGACTGAAGAACTGAAACTGTGGATTTTGCTGAAAATCAAGAAATTCATCGCGGTTTGCTGCTCTTCTCGGGTTAATTGAACAGGACATCATCCTAAACAACATATTGACCTCATTGAGAAGAAATTGCAGATAAAGATCAAATAGGAATAGGAAATTCGGATTTTGCCAAAAGGAACACGTATGTCGAGCAAACCGAAAATGGCGTAAACAAGAAAAAGCTGCAGTTGGCCGATAAGACAAAGAAATTCGAGGATCTTTGCTTCTCTTCTCTGGCCAAAAACATTTGAGTTTTGAACTAAATATTGTGTTTGTCTCAGGACCAAGAAGCAGCAAACAACAGATCAATTCGGCTGAAAGGAGAGCAAATTGAGCACATAACCGAAAAGGACAAACCAAACAAGAATGAGATCAAATGCTTGAATAACATGAGATTCTCATATCTACAGATTATGAGGATCTTGATCTCAAGAGGAAATGGCCTTAGGGCAAGAAAGCACTAATCAGAGAACAGATTTTTGAAGGGAAAAAGAGAATACCAAAAATACTCTGCTCACCGTAATAGTAAACCCTAGAAGTACAAGAAAACAGAGGAACTCTTGGCGCATGCCTGAGAGATGAGATTATCCATGAAATATGATTTTTGCTCTTGGGAATGGATTGGTCAAGATACCTTTAGGCTATTCTCGGTTCATAGCAAGCACAATCTGCTGCTACTTGCCCAAAAATCAACTCAGAGAGACAAGAACAAGGAAGAACGCAGAGTAGAAAAATTCAAGCCGATAAATCAAAACATCACAAAACAGCAGAATTAAAGAAAAACACAAAGGGATGAATGATTTCATTAACTGAGAGTCTTACAGCCAGTTCATACAGGATTTCACATTACGTTTCCTACGCATTTGTGTACAGGATGAACTCACACAAGGGTCTCACACTCTCCTCACATCCTGAAGGAGACTCACACGCAGAGAGACAACCAGAGCCATGAACACCACCTACTCTCTGCTCTCCCAGTCAAAAACAAAACCAACCCCTGCTGCCTCAACTAAAAGAGAAAAGAACCCAAAGCAAAAGCAAACCCTTAAAATCTGTACACATGGAGAGAAAAAACCCTAACTCTCATCTTTCTCTCATGCCTATCCCTCTCCTTTTATAGTCTCCACTAATGGGTTTACAATTTCATCTTTACCCAATAGCTTCAACTACTTCCTGCTTTACCCAATAACTCGAACCGAATCCGCTTCCGCTTTTGCAGCCTTGCGCATTTACCACAATGCCCCTGCTGCAACTTCCGGGAAGCTTCCTCTTTTCTTGTCGATCACGCACGACCGCACCTGACTCCGACCGACTAGACCTCGACTTCTCACTAAGTCTAGTCCTAGTCCGCTCCGCTGCATACGACTGCATCCGGCATCCTGACCGTCTGGACCTCGTCTCCTCCCTGAGTCTAGTCCCGGTCCTCCTCACTGCTACCCGTCATGTCCACCTCCGACAGCTCCAGCTTCGGTTCCTCGTCTCCCGGCTCGCAACCACTTCAGCAGCCTCGATCATCTTTGGCGTCTCCAACCGTTTGGACCTCAACACCTCCTGTGCCTAGTCCCGGTCCTCCCACACCTCATCATGACCTAGCTCTGAAGTCCTGCAGCCATCACAGACAAGCAAACCGTTACATAGCACCGCTCGAAACAGTATAAACAACATTAGCATTAACAAAAGGTACTCAAGCATGAAAAACCCGAATCAACCGATCGAGAAGGAAAACAAGCATCCTAAGCACTCTCGACCGCGATGGACCAAGTCCAACCGAACCAGACTACGCCATGCACCGACTCGGCGCGAACCGACCAAATCAAACTCAAACTTTCAGAACACGTGTCAATTACTCATCACAAACATGGGAGCACCTCCACATGGTCTCTCAGCCTTAATTATGTCAATCATTATAATTAAGAAAAATAATCCACAAAAATTAATATTGCCTCCACAACATCCTTGCCCGCTGTGTCCTCACTCCATTGTCTGCCTCTACAGTAGCCATACTAAGTAAAAAGTGATATTTGCTTTTTCATGATTTCATATTGATGCAACGTGGATTCCACGGTGCCCATTACTATATATATCATTACTATTATAAAAGAATGAGTTGGCGGTTGTATGCCCGTTCTCTGCCAATCACCCCATTCCTTCGACTTCTCATTACTCTCCACTTTTGAACCGATCAGAGCAACCTTTTTCCATAGCATGATTCTTTAAACATCTAATGAATTCCGTTGTAACGCACGGGCACACGACTACTTTACTTACATTTGCCACAAAAGAGGTGGAGGTGAAGGCGAAACGGTGTGAGGAGGCAGCGTTGTCTCTCGGCGAACGAGTAGGGCGGTGGCTATGCACGTCGGAAGTGAGGGCAGCGGCGCTCGGTGTTGGCGTTAGTCATTGTTGTGTTGGAGGCCGGGACGGAGGGAGGTAGCAGCACTAGGAGGCCGAGAGCTACGACGGGTGAGGATGGGTGTGGCAAGGTGGAGAAGGAGAGAAGCATTGGGCGTGGGCGAGGATGGCCTCATCGAGATTGGGAGGGACATCGGCAATGGGCACGGCTAGCCGATGAGGTCGGGAGGGAGAGCAATGGTGTTGCCCTAACCCTAGGTTGCTCTACCCAACGTGACTACTCGATTGAATCGGGAACGTGCGAGATGGAGGCTAGTGAAGTGGTAAGGACGTTTCATGAAAAAAATGGATCACATAGGGGTTTTCTGCAAAACCGCATAAGTGAGTTGTGTGCCTTCCATCTGCCTAGATCCGAGCCATATGGGCTAGATCCAACGGCCAATGTTTGCATTAGCATCTTATCATTGAAATAGCCATTACCACTAGATATGTTACCACATGCGCGCACACACACAAACACATATAGAAAGCCTTTTTCGTACTCCTAGGGGTACATACTTTCACTTCCAATATATCACTTAAACGAATAGGTTATACCTCTTTATCACTTTTGATATATTTAAATACTAATTCTAAGATACTTCAATACGACTTAGCTAAAATTTTTTTATCAGAGCCCTTATTTTTGTTATATACCTTTTTCTATATATAAAAAGAGTATATACACAAATTATGCTATAAAAAGTGGACTTTGGTGAAATTTTTCATGGAACTCACTTTGGAGTATCTTATAATCATCATTAGAGTACGCTCAAAATAATAAAGAGGTATAACAATACTATTTAAAAGGTACTCATGAGAAATGGGAGTGCATACTCTTAGGAGTATAGAATCATTTTCCTACACACATGCACACCGTACTCCCGGGAGCACATATTCCCATCTTCTGATATACCACTTAAACAAATGTGCTATACCTCTTTATCACTTTCAATATACTGATCTAATTCTAAGATACTCCAATATGATATGGTTGAAAAAATTTCATCAAATCCATTTGTTTTTTTTAATAATACCCTTTTCCATATGTTAAATGAGCATATACATAAATTATGCTATAAAAAGTTGACTTTATGAATTTTTCATGGAACACACTTTAAAGTATCTTATAATCTTTACTAGAGTATGCTTAAAAGATAAAGAGGTATAACTTATTTGTTTAAGTGGTATATGAGAATTGGGAGTATGTACTTCGAGGAGCATAGAAACACACACACACCCCTCTTAAACAAACAAGTTATAGGAAGCCTTTTCTGTACTCTTAGAAGTACATACTCTACTTCCAATATACCTCTTAAACAAACATATTATACTTATTTATCACTTTTGGTATACTTAAATACTAATTCTAAGATACGCCAATAAGATTTAGTTGAAAAAATTCTATTGGAGTCCTTTATCTTTGCTATATACACTTTTCCATATATAAAAAGAGAATATACACAAACTATGCTATAAAATATGAACTTTGATGAAAATTTTCATATAACTCACATTGGAGTATCTTATAATCATTATTAGAGTATACTCAAAAGGATAAAGAGGTATAACAGCATCATTTAAACGATATAAGAAGTTGCAGTACGTACTCCTAGGAGTTTGTGTAACCCAAATCCGGGTATATTTTTTGAAAATATTAGTTTCAGGGTAATACGCATCTATAACAATTCAAATGAAATGTATACCTTTTAAAAAATATACTCGAATTTAAAATTTTGAATGAATTTAGATCACATGGTTTGCTGATTTATATATATAATTAGCACATACGTGCAATCAAACTATAATAATAAAGGTAACTAGAATTGGAATTTGTCGGGACCAGGAGCAACAACTCCAAGACCCTCTGTGTTATTCGCACTATCCCAGGATAGCTTAGTGCACACAGGGTTACAGCGATGAATATCTCACATTCAACCAAAATATATTAAAGCAAAAGTTTGATAATAAGTTCAAAGTTTACAATAGAGCATAACATCAAAATAACAGCGGAAACAAAATAATATAGCGGCAGCCTATCCAGCCTTCCCACAAGGCGAATTGACTGTAAGACGTGGCCTAATCGTAGTCCTCACCGCAATCGTCGAAGTCTTCCTCTGAAAGAGTTAGATAGAGCCACATGAGTACAAACGTACTCCACAAGCTACACCAGGAGATTTAACAGATTGTATGCATGCATAAGGATTCACAAGGATGGCATAATATAGTTGTTTGCATAAAATGACAGCAATTGGTTTAAACATCATCATTACAGTAAAAGCTGTTTTGAATACTTTAAGTAAAACAACATTGTTCCAGATAATAACGTTAGTGAGGCACCAACCAACACTAACCTAATCTCGGGTATCCCACCCGGACCATCTTTTCCAAAAGATAACCAGTTTTTCCACAAATCAGATTTTCACAACCAAAGTTTAATAAAACCAAAGTCTAATCTGTGAAAAACCCTACTTAGCATGTCCATGACCGCGGACACGGCTATCCAGGATAGTTTTACTCTACAGAGGTGTACAACTTTACCCACAAGACATGTTCTCTCGTTTTGCCGCGCAATCAACACACTGCCTTAGGTGTGTGGCTGAGAGTTCACGACAAAGCCTTTACAATGCTTAGTTGCCAAAAAGATAACGCCGCCACTAAGGTTTCACTACAACACGAATCCACGTGTTGGAGCCCCCTTTTGTGCCATGTGAGACTTCTCGTGGCTTCACCACGCCCATATTCAACCTTTAGCGATATCTAATTGAAACTTTGCAAATTAGTTGGCTAGGTCCGTCCCATACCGGACTTGTGGTAGTATGGTGTGACTTTGTAAAAGTAGCTCACAGACCGGTCCTTAACTTGACTTAGGCCAAATCTCGAACCCCTTGTGCCGGGCAATCAACATCGAGCTACAACTACGATGCATGCTAGCAAGCACCCACCATCTTACCATTTCCTAAGTCTAAACCAGTTTTATATTTTGTTTATAAACATTTTATAAACAATTCCGACTTTCCAAAGTCCAGAAATCAACTTTAAAGTCTATCATTTTATGTGAAAGAAGTATCATTTTATGTGAAGAAAGTCCCCAAATCTTAATATTCTTGGCATGGCTAAGCTTTTCTATCAAATGTCTAGTTAATACTAATGTACCAACTAGGTTTTATCTAGGTTTGACAAGGTATATTGACATGAAATATCAAATTGGCTATACAAAGGAATTAGGCATAACTAACATCCAAATCGAATTTGAACTAGGATTGAATAAAATTACGCATGCATAATAATTTAAAAACAATATAAATACTGTTAAAATACTGGGATCAATATGATCAAAGGTGTAGCTTGCACGGATTCTCGGCGTTGAAATCGTCGCGAATTCGTCCTCGACGAAATCTTCGTAGTCCACACGTAAAGAACCAAGAAAAATTCAAATAAAATTCAAATAAAATTGTAAAATTTGAAAAAGACTTAGAAATGCAAAGTTCATATTTTTAGAAAAATTTAGAAATTTAAATGGTTCAATTTGGAGTTAAAATGAGCATTTACGGGCTTTAGGAAGTTTAGAACGAATAAAAAAGAAAAAGATGATTTTCTTGATTTACTTTTATATTGAAAATTTGGAATTATGACATCATCACAGATAATAAAAATAAAAGAAAAGGAAGAAATGACGTGGCGCCACGTGGCTGCCACTGGGCTGCCACGTGTGCCCACGTGGCGATGACATGGCCGTCTAGGCCGCACGGCATGCCACGGGGGCGGCGCGCTCGCCGGAGTGCGCCCGCTCCGCGGCGGCCGGCGAGGGGTGGCTCGGGTAGAGGAGGTGACGGTGATCGCGACGGTACCGACGGCGAGGCGAACGGTGGCCCGAGGTGGCGGCGGCGGAGAGAAGCGGCGGCGTGTTGCTCGGCGGCGGCTCTCCAGGCGGCGGGGAAAGGAGGGGAGGTGGGGAGAGGGGGAGGAGGTGGTGCGGTGCGAGGGATGTCTCGGGAGGGCCTTTTATAGAGGAGGAGGTGGGTGGTGGTCACCGGAGATTGCGGCACGGGAAGTGGGCGGCCGGGTAAACGCTTGGATTCTCGCCATTAATGGCCCCGGGATGCGGTGGCGAGGAGGAAGCCGAGGCGACGCTCATCGGGAGAGAAAACGTCGCCGACGAGCTCGGGAGGCAATAATGGCGGTGGCGGTTTTGGCGTGGGAGGCGAGGCGGCGGTTTGGGCGGGCGGGGCGGCAGTGGGGGGGGGCGGCGCATGGGAGGTGGCGGCGGGCGGTGAAGAGGGTGGCGGCCGAAATCGGCCAGAGAGAAGAGAGAGAGCAAAGGAAGAAGAAGGTGGGAGGTTAGTGATGACGGGTGGGTCCCACGCGTAAGAGATAGAGAGAGAGGGAGAAATGAATGGTTAGATTTGAGACACGTGGCAATTTCCTAGCCATCCGATTTTAATGAGAATGGAAGGATAGGATTAAATGAGAGAAGGGGTAAGATTAAATCCTGGTGTGACACTTGTCACCACCGGATTAATCCGGTTTTAAATTCAATTTTATTTTCGAAAAATGGAAGGAGTTTTCTTAAACACTTTAAAATAGCAAATAATATTTAAAAATTCTATAAAAATTACAGAAAATCCTTGGGGATGCTTTATACTTAATAAAAATATCTATAATTTATTTTGACCATTTTAGCCCTTTATAAAAATATCTTTTGGCCTCCAAAAATTGATTTTAATTTCCAGAAAATTCTCAAAAATTCCATAAATTTTAGGGAGGCCTAGAAAATCAAAATAAATACTTTTTAGCTTTAAGAAAATATTTAAAACATATTTTCTTGCTTTAAACTCCAGAATAACTCCAAATAAATCCCAGCAAAATAATTTAAGTAAAATGAAAATTTTTGGGATGTTACAAACCTACCCCCCTTAAAAGAAATCTCGCCCCGAGATTTGAACTAGCTAGCAAAGAGATGGGGATGGTTGATTCTTAAATCCTCTTCTCGTTCCCAGGTTGCTTCATCCTCGGTATGGTTACTCCACTGAACTCTGCAGAACTTGATGACTCTTTTTCTGGTTTGACGTTCTGCTGTTTCCAAGATCTTGATTGGCTGCTCTTGATAAGAAAGATCTTCTTGCAGTTCCAAGTTTTCCAAAGCTGCTTGCTCTGCTGGAATCCGGAGACATTTCTTGAATTGAGATACGTGGAAAACATTATGCACTCCTGATAGACTTGGTGGCAGATCCAACTGATAAGCAACTTCCCCTTTGCGGCTGAGAATTTTGAAAGGTCCGATATATCTTGGTGCAAGTTTTCCTCTTGCCTGAAATCTTTTTACTCCTCGAAGAGGGGATACTCGGAGATAGACAAAATCATTAACTTCAAAAGTTAGATCTCGTCGTCGATTATCGGCATAACTTTTCTGCCTTGGTGGGCTATTTTAATCGTCACGATTTTTCTTACTTTTCTTGACATCATGAAGTAAGTTTGGACTAGCATCTTCAAATTTTTCTGGCTGTTCCCAGAGTAGAGGTGTTCTGCATTTTCTGCCATAAAGTGCCTCAAAAGGTGCCATCTGCAAACTGGTCTGATAGCTATTGTTATAAGAGAACTCTGCATAGGGTAATGACTTATCCCAACTATTCCCAAAATCCAAGGCACATGCTCTCAGCATATCCTCCAAAATCTGATTCACTCGCTCCGTCTGTCCATCTGTCTGGGGATGATAAGCTGTACTGAAGTTAAGCTTACTTCCCAATTCCTCATGAATTTTCTTCCAAAACCGGGAAGTGAACTGACTTCCTCTATCTGACACTATCTTTTTAGGAACTCCATGCAAACACACAATCTTTGACATATCTGATTACGCTAGCTTACCACACGAGTATGTAGTCTTGGTGGTATAAAATGTGCCACTTTAGTTAACCGGTCAATTATTACCCAGATGGAATCATAACCGGATTGAGTTCTGGGCAGTCCAGTTATGAAATCCATGCCTATTTCTTTCCACTTCCAATCTGGAATAGGCAAGGGTTGCAATAATCCTGCTGGCTTCTGATGTTCTGCTTTAACCTTTTGACAGGTGTCACAAGCATCAATGAATTCTGCAATTTCTTTCTTCATACTAACCCACCAATACTTTTCTTTAAGGTCCTGGTACATCTTGGTACGTCCGGGGTGGATTGAGTATGGGGTTTCATGTGCTTCTCGCAGAATTAAATTTTTAATCTCTAGATTATTGGGAACACGAATCGATTCTCATACCAAACAGTTCCATGCTCATCTTCACTTGAATCCGGTGATTTGCCTCTTCTCATATTCTTTTGATTTCTGAATATCCTCATCAACTTTCTGAGCTTCCTTGATCTGATCCGGTAGAGTTGACTGGATCTCTAAGGCTGTAAGAACACCACTTTTACAATTCAAACTTAAGTGAGAGACTCCTTCTTGAAGTTGAGTCTGATCTGCTTCTGTCAACACATTCTTTGTATAAGACTTTCTGCTGAGCGCATCGGCTACAACATTGGCTTTTCCTGGGTGATAATGGATTCCAATATCATAATCCTTTATTAACTCAAGCCATCTTCTCTGCCTTAAGTTAAGTTCTGCCTGGGTGAAAATATACTTCAAACTCCTATGATCCGTATATATTTCACAGCGATTACCAATGAGGTAATGACGCCAAATCTTCAGAGCATGCACTATGGCTGCTAATTCCAAATCATGTGTAGGATAATTACCTTCATGAGGTCTTAACTGACGAGATGCATAGGCTATTACCCGACCTTCTTGCATCAAAACACATCCAAGACCTTGACGGGAAGCATCACAAAATACTTCAAAATCCTTATGCACATCTGGCAGGATAAGAACTGGTGCTGAGATTAACTTGCTCTTGAGGGTCTGGAAACTTTGCTCGCAAGCTTTTGTCCAATCGAACTTCTTTTCCTTTTTCAGAAGCTGGGTCATTGGTTTGGCTAACTCTGAGAATCCTGCTATAAAGCGGCGATAGTAACCAGCAAGTCCAAGGAAACTTCTGACTTCGGTTACTGACTTGGGTTGTTTCCATTCCAAAACTGCTTCTACTTTGGAAGGATCCACAACAACTCCTTCAGCTGTCACAATGTGTCCCAGAAAGACAACTTCTTCTATCCAAAATTCACATTTACTGAACTTTGCATAAAGCTGATGTTTTCTGAGCTTTTCCAAAGTTATCCGATGGTGTTTCTCATGCTCTTCCTTGTCTTTTGAATAGATAAGAATGTCATCTATGAAGATTACGATAAACTTGTCCAAGTATTCCATGAATACACTGTTCATCATACTCATAAAATATGTCGGAGCGTTAGTCAATCCAAATGACATTACAGTGAACTCATAATGTCCATATCGAGTGGAGAAAGCAGTCTTAGGAATGTCCTCAGTTTTAATCTTTAACTGATGATATCCTGACCTTAAGTCTATCTTGGAGAAAATACTTGCTCCTTTCAGCTGATCAAACAGATCATCTATTACGGGCGTGGTACTTATTCTTGATTGTAATCTCATTAAGTCCTCGATAATCTATGCACATTCTCATACTTCCATCTTTCTTTTTAACAAATAACACAGGTGATCCCCATGGTGAAGAACTCGGACGAATATATCCTTTTTCTTCCAATTCTTGAAGTTGCTTCTTTAGCTCGACTAACTCATTTGCTGGCATTCTGTACGGCCTCTTTGAAATTGGTGCGGCTCCAGGAACTAGGTTGATTACAAACTCAATTTCCCTATCTGGCGGCATTCCTGGCAGTTCTTCTGGAAAAACATCTGGATAATCTTGCACAACTGGCACTTCTTATAGGGCTTGAAGCTGATTAACTTCACACATTCCTTTTTCTGGTGTTTTTGGGATAAAAGTTACTTCTCTTCCCTGATCATTGGTGAGGGATATCGATCGGCTAGCACAATTGATCCGTCCATTATTCTTGGCTAACCAATTCATGCCAAGAATGATATCCAAACCTTGGGATTCCAAAACTATAAGGTCTGCTATGAACAAAGTCTCATCTATGAGCATTTCTACTTTTGGACACAAGGTGCTTGACCTCATTTTTGCCCCAGGGGAATGAACTATCATAGAACTACCCATAGGTACCGTTCTTACCCCATTCTTAATCATAAAAGCTTTTGAAATGAAAGAATGGGATGCTCCTGAATCAAAAAGGACCGATGCTGGTACTGAATTCACAAGAAACATACCTAACACAACATCTGGTGCAGATTGAGCTTCTTCAGCAGTGACATGGTTCACATGTCCCTTCATCGAGTTCTCCTGCTTCTTGAATTGTGGCCTTGGGGTGCGACTTCGATGCATTGGTATTAGCGCAACTTGGAGCTTCTTGAACAAGATTTAGCATAATGCCTGTTTCTTTGCAATAAAAGCGAGTTACTCCTTGGTGGCGGTACTTTTAGGCACCCGCCCATGGCTTCTTTGGAGGATTAGGACGATTGCTTTCTTTGAGGTGGGCGGTTGGGCGGCTGAAACCGCTTGATGCGGCTTGAATTTGTTGAAGGAGTCTTGAGCCGGCGCTTTCTGCGGAGAGGTAAAACGAGCCTTTGAATATCCTCCTGGGTTTCCCTTCGCACTGACCATCCTCCGCTATACATTCTCCATTTCGAAATTTTGCCTCTTGGCGAATAGCTTTGCTCACCGATTGATGGAAATCGGCATAGTCACCGAGATTAAGCATGCAACAAGATTGTCATTTAATCCTTCCAAGAACCTTTCTTGCTTGTCCTCATCGGTGGCTCGTCTTAGGTGCATAGCGGGATAGCTGGTTGAATTTTTGCAGATACTCATTAACAGAGCGGCTTCCTTGGCGCAAAGCTCTAAATTCTTTCTTCTTCAGAATCTTGGTTCCCGTAGGGATGTGAGCTTTCTTGAAATCATGCATGAACTCATTCCAAGAAATAGCCTGGGGGTTGGCATGAGAGGCGGTTAGAGTATCCCACCACTCAGAGGCTGGTCCGTTTAACTGATGGGTAGCAAAAGAACTTTTTCCGATCGAGACATGCAGAATCTCCAACTTCTTTTCAATAGCACGGAGCCAATCATCAGCATCCATTGGTTCTGTGCTACTTGAGAAAGTTGGGGCCTCATTCTCGAAATTCGGTGAGCGGCTTTGGGGAGCTTGGGCTAACAATTGCTGGCTTCTTGAAATGGATTATTGATCGTTTGAGCTAAAAGCTGAATCAACTGAGTTTGGTTGGCCATCAACTGAGCCCAATCTGGTCCAATTGCTGGTGGGGGTGGAGGAAAAGGGGCGGCTTCATTTCCTTGTGCTCCGGCACTCTCGTTGGGATTTCCTTCGATGGCATTCCTTCTGGTGTTCACCATCTTGCTGCAGACTCCCGATTTAGAGGAAAGAAAGAGAGAATTAGGAGAGGTTCTATGTAACATTCCCACCAACAAAACACAGAACAATTCAAAAACTTAAATAACATTCAAGAAAATACTTCATTAATAAAGATAATCTTGAGGTTGTTGACAAAGGAATAACAGCTCACAAGTAACGTTTTCTAAGGATAACTTAAGCAATGACTTCTAACAGCTAGCGCTACTTCCAGACATCTGGATCTTGCGCTTTTTGAGTGGTAGCACGGTGATAGAAGATCCTTCGTCTTCCCCTTGGTACTGGGCCAACTCTTCCTCTGCAGCCTGAAGTCTCTGTGAAACAGAGCTCAACTCCTCCAGAGTGGCCTGGTACGCGTAGTCCAAGGACTTGGTGAACTGAACTTGCTGAACAAGCCGGGGGTTGCCCTCGAATCTCGTGGTGGAGTAGACGCTGTTGGTGCTGACAGGGAACCGGCTGGGGTAGTAACGGAACGTTGAGCGTTGAAGATCTTGAGCGTAGATGTCCCTTAGCTGGCGAATGGCTTCGCGTGCGGCATCCTGGATCCCATTGGCGAAGGTGTCCCGAGGCAGTGGAGCGTCGAAAGTATGGGTAGCTGTTCCATCTCCCATCCTGGCGAAGACCAACACTTCAACTCTCCAGCGCTCTTGGTCTCCATAGGTGCTTTGGTACCCCTGGTAAATAGGGCGAACCAGAAAACCTATCTCCTGAAGAAGAGCCCAAAGGCAATCAGCCAAGTGTCCAGCACTAGTTCCGTGGGTGCTTTGGGTAGGACGTTCAGCCATCTACAAATTTAGAATAAGAGGAGAAATTAGTAAACAATTTTTAAATTAGAAGTTAGTTGAGAGAGAAAGCGGAAAGAGCTGGATTTAGAAATTTTAAAGTATTTTGAATACTTAAAATATATCCTTAAAGTTTGTCCATTCTATTCTATCTACGGTCAAGTCTTAGGGTCAACATGCTCTGATACCATCTCTGTCGAGACCCGGAGCAACAACTCCAAGACCCTCTGTGTTATTCGCACTATCCCAGGATAGCTTAGTGCACACAGGGTTACAGCGATGAATATCTCACATTCAACCATAATATATTAAGGCAAAAGTTTGATAATAAGTTCAAAGTTTACAATAGAGCATAACACCAAAATAACAATGAAACAAAATAATATAGCGGCACCTATCCGACCTTCCACAAGGCGAATTGATATAAGGCGTGGCCTAATCGTAGTCCTCACCGCAATCGTCGAAGTCTTCCTCTGAAAGAGTTAGATAGAGCCACATGAGTACAAACGTACTCCACAAGCTACACCAGAAGATTTAACAGATTGTATGCATGCATAAGGATTCTCAAGGATGGCATAATATAGTTGTTTGCATAAAATGACAGCAATTGGTTTAAACATCATCATTAGAGTAAAAGCTGTTTTGAATACTTTAAGTAAAACAACATTGTTCCAGATAATAACGTTAGTGAGGCACCAACCAACACTAACCTAATCTCGGGTATCCCACCCGGACCATCTTTTCCAAAAGATAACCAGTTTTTCCACAAATCAGATTTTCACAACCAAAGTTTAATAAAACCAAAGTCTAATCTGTGAAAAACCCTACTTAGCATGTCCATGACCGCGGACACGGCTATCCAGGATAGTTTTACTCTGCAGAGGTGTACAACTTTACCCACAAGACATGTTCTCTCGTTTTGCCGCGCGATCAACACACTGCCTTAGGTGTGTGGCTGAGAGTTCACGACAAAGCCTTTACAATGCTTAGTTGCCAAAAAGATAACGCCGCCACTAAGGTTTCACTACAATACGAATCCACGTGTTCGAGCCCTCTTTTGTGCCATGTGAGACTTCTCGTGGCTTCACCACGCCCACATTCAACCTTTAGCGATATCTAATTGAAACTTTGCAAATTAGTTGGCTAGGTCCGTCCCATACCGGACTTGTGGTAGTACGGTGTGACTTTGTAAAGTAGCTCACGATCGGGTCCTTAACTTGACTTAGGCCAAACCTCGAACCCCTTGTGCCGGGCAATCAACATCGAGCTACAACTACGATGCATGCCAGCAAGCACCCACCATCTTACCATTGCCTAAGTTTAAACCAGTTTTATATTTTGTTTATAAACATGTTATAAACAATTCCGACTTTCCAAAGTCCAGAAATCAACTTTAAAGTCTATCATTTTATGTGAAAGAAGTATCATTTTATGTGAAGAAAGTCCCCAAATCTTAATATTCTTGTCATGACTAAGCTTTTCTATCAAATGTCTAGTTAATAATAATGTACCAACTAGGTTTTATCTAGGTTTGACAAGGTATATTGACATGAAATATCAAATTGGCTATACAAAGGAATTAGACATAACTAACATCCAAATCGTATTTGAACTAGGATTGAATAAAATTACGCATGCATAATAATTTAAAAACAATATAAATACTGTTAAAATACTGGGATCAATATGATCAAAGGTGTAGCTTGCCTGGATTCTCAGCGTTGAAATCGTCGCCGAATTCGTCCTCGACGAAATCTTCGTAGTCCACACGTAAAGAACCAAGAAAAATTCAAATAAAATTGTAAAATTTGAAAAAGACTTAGAAATGCAAAGTTCATATTTTTAGAAAAATTTAGAAATTTAAATGGTTCAATTTGGAGTTAAAATGAGCATTTACGGGCTTTAGGAAGTTTAGAACGAATAAAAAAGAAAAAGATGATTTTCTTGATTTACTTTTATATTGAAAATTTGGAATTATGACATCATCACAGATAATAAAAATAAAAGAAAAGGAAGAAATGATGTGGCGCCACGTGGCTGCCACTGGGCTGCCACGTGTGCCCACGTGGCGATGACATGGTCGTCTGGGCCGCACGGCATGCCACGGGGGCTGCACGCTCGTCGGAGTCGCGCCGCTCCGGCGGCGGCGGGTGGCTCGGCGGGGAGGTGGCGGTGATCGTGGCGATGCACGACGGCGAGGCTAACGGTGGCCGGGGTGGCGGCGGCGGCGGAGAGAAGCGGCGGCGTGTTGCTCGGCGGGCTCTCCAGGCGGCGGGGAAAGGAGGGAGGTGGGGAGAGGGAGGAGGTGGTGCGGTGCGAGGATGTCTCGGGAGGGCCTTTATAGAGGAGGAGGTGGGTGGTGGTCATCGGAGATTGCGGCACGGGGAGGTGAAGCGGCCGGTGTAACGCGCTTGGATTCTCGCCATTAATGGCCACAGGGATGCGGTGGCGAGGAGGAAGCCGAGACAGCGCTCATCGGGAGAGAAAACGTCGCCGCAGCTCGGGAGGCAATAATGGCGGCGGTTTTGCGCGTGGGGAGGCGGGGCGGTTTGGGCGGCGGGCGGGCGGCGGGGGGGGGGGCGGCGCATGGGAGGTGGCGGCGGCCGGCGGCGGTGAAGAGGGTGGCGGCGCCGAAATCGGCCAGGAGAGGAAGAGAGAGAGGCAAAGGAAGAAGAAGGTGGGAGGTTAGTGATGACGGGTGGGTCCCACGCGTAAGAGATAGAGAGAGGGAGAAATGAATGGTTAGATTTGAGACACGTGGCAATTTCCTAGCCATCCGATTTTAATGAGAATGGAAGGATAGGATTAAATGAGAGAAGGGGTAAGATTAAATCCTGGTGTGACACTTGTCACCACCGGATTAATCCGGGTTTTAAATTCGAATTTTATTTTCAGAAAATGGAAGGAGTTTTCTTAAACACTTTAAAATAGCAAATAATATTTAAAAATTCTATAAAAATTACAGAAAATCCTTGGGGATGCTTTATACTTAATAAAAATATCTATAATTTATTTTGACCATTTTAGCCCTTTATAAAAATATCTTTTGGCCTCCAAAAATTGATTTTAATTTCCAGAAAATTCTCAAAAATTCCATAAATTTTAGGGAGGCCTAGAAAATCAAAATAAATACTTTTTAGCTTTAAGAAAATATTTAAAACATATTTTCTTGCTTTAAACTCCAGAATAACTCCAAATAAATCCCAGCAAAATAATTTAAGTAAAATGAAAATTTTTGGGATGTTACAGAATTTCAGTTCAAACTTGTTTGAACTAGTCAGTAAACTAGTTAAAGTCTACAGCTAAAAAATTCCAAAAATTTTCGCACATGATTCATAGGGGAAATACTTATTTTAGATCATGATGCTTAGACATTATGATGTCGCAGTTAATTGTACTATATTATAATAAAAAGACTTGAGCACACACTCGCCATACGCATTTTTCCCAGAGTGAAAAGCCGTCGGAAATTCTATTGGTCGACAGCTAGATTTGGTTGGTCGCTAAACAGATGTATTGCCGATGATTTTAGCAACTACCGTCGGTAAATACAATAACAAGAGTTTCTAAACCGTCGATAAGTATAAAAATGATCTGTATATTTTGGTTGAACTCTCGTTAAAATAGAAAGTTCATCAATCATTTGGTTAAATAGCCAAATTTTTTGAATCATCGGCTATTTTCTTCTACTCTATCAGAAAAACTTGCAAATCATACAGGGGACCGGCCGGCGAACAAGAGGCACACATAGTTGGCCTCGACATGCATGATCAACATAATCAATCAAAGAGAACATGAAGAGCTGCACATGCATGTGGCTTGTAGTCAGGATACAGTGAGCTCAGGCACGCTAGCCCAGCGTTTCTCAGGTGTGTATGTCCTGCCTTTCTACTATTTTAACCATGCGGAATCATCCCTATATTAGAGATGGGGGAGTTCCTGGCCTCTCTCCATGCCACATCAGCATTTTTCAAAAAAGCCCCCGGGATTTCCAAAATAGCGTAAAAGTCCTTGGTTTTTAAAAAAGCCCCTACCATGCCAGCAAATTTATGAAAAGACCCTCTAATTTCCATAGATTATGTATGGACCCTTAATTTTTTTCAAGCAAATCCTCCTTTTAGTTGATAGCACTCCGCGTTTTTTCTGAAATTGTATACATATCTTTATTTTTTAGGAAAAAACCTTTGATTTTTCCAGAATTATATACAAATACTTACTTTTATAGAAAATGCTCTCACGAATTGTTAGCTCTTTTGCTTTGATTCACACGGTAGCTATGCGAGTATATTACATATGTAGCCTCTAGCAAAGCTTATCAATGGCAGTATGGCACCGTACCCGTACGGACGCAAAATAAGATGATAAGCTATCTCCAACACCATGCGTGAGGTCAACTCTTGTACGGAATCTCAAGCGGTTTTTATTCCATCCGTCGCTGCTCCCAGCCTCCGAGGAATAAAAAAGCTGTTATACTAGGGTGTGTGCGGGTAAACTATTTTTCCTTTTATTAGCACTATCTTATAAATATATTTAGGTTAGTATTATGAAAATTATAGGGTAGACCTGTCTCAGAAAAAATGCTATAATATATAGTTTTATTAATTTTACAGATATATTACAATACGAATTTATTATAGAAATTATGTTTTGGAAAAAACTGTGGTAATGTCCAAGTTAAATGCCACTTTTTTGACTGACGATGTCCTATTAATCTAATCACTCGTGGCAGTATAATCAATCACAAGCAAGTCGAACAAACTTTCAGGAATAATTGATCTCGATCGCTGGTATGCATGCCGCAACATGCGCAATGACAGAAACCATGTGATGGACCATAGACCCAACAATGATTAATGAAATAATAGCACAACTTGCCCACTTAATAAATCTAGTTGGTATGTAGCTAGTACTAGTGTGTTTCGGCATCTGGTTGTTTTGTTGAATGTTAGGGTTAATTAAGTTACCAAATGCATGAAGGAGATCCTTGGCGTTGTTCAGTAAACATCTGCACTTGTATTAGGCTATTAGCTCTCTAATCCATTGAGCAGGAGCTCTCTGTTTTTTTACTGAAACCTGAGTTATTCAACCAAGTAAAGTTTGGGATCACCCCTAAGAATGGATAATTTCTCAGAGTCTAAATTTACTTGAAAACCAATTGATTCGATCATCCGGCACTCATCTTGTTTAGGCTACATCTGTGATTACAATGTAGACGCACACTCCATTTGAAGTTTGGAACAAACGAATTTTACAAGAACTCTAAAGGAAATAATTATTCACGGTGAGTATGGACGGCTACATTTCCCATAAAATTCCTACGAGTGCTTTACTGTACCGTTTTAAAATGGGGCCTTGACTTATACACCACTGCACATGTCAGGTACTGAGATACATCTAATCTTTCCATAGGTTAAATTTTATCACAAGGTGGCGCAGAAGCGACGATGGTTTGTGCATGCCTGGACCAGGTACATCCAAGAGTACGGCATCGATCGATCAACATGCATGTGGTAACACTAATTAAATTAACGCACCTGCTCTATGTTTTTTTTTGCGGTTTTCCTATTACAAAGACGACTAAAATTTTTTATTTCTCAATCACTTGAAGTTTTACTCTCAATCAACTGAAATTGTAGCCTCCTAAAAAAAACAGTTAAAACTTCAGATGATTCAGAGTTAGTTGCACTCTCAATCAATTGAAGTTGCAGCCCTCTTCCAAAAAAATCATCTGTAATTTTAGGTGATTGAGTGTGCAACTTCAAGTGACTAAAATATAAAAAAAATTAAGTCATCTGTGCAATAATCGCTCTTTTTTTTAAGGGCCTGCTCTATCGTGTTGATAGTGTCATATACTACATACCATCAGATTCGCAGGTCGCAGTCACTTAGCTCAGGTACACGGAAAGCCTCCTCAGTTTCCGTACTGATTTTCCATCTGCATTCGTTCATTTGATTGTGACATTCGTAGTTCTAGCATATCCAGTACTACATCTTTGACTAAATTCATATACGAAGCTCTAGGCAAGGAGTTGAACTTCACTTCATTCTTATCCCAAGGTGCTGATCGAATAGCAAGAATATTCGCAGGTACATTTTTTTTGTTTATTTGATGAAACTATGCGTGTCTTGACTACAGTATTACAAGTGCAAATTAGCTGGTTCCTGGTTGACGTACAACAAGAAGTAACGAGAAGAGGTAGCATTAGTAGTACCTTTTAGGTTTTGTACTTAATTGCTTTGTTTAATTGTTAAGTTTTGTTCCTGGATTAGTTGGTGGTAATGATCGATTTGTGTTGAGGCAAATACGTACTCCGGTGGTCCAAAGGTACCTCGACGATACGGAAGTCGCCAAACAATACACGCATTGCTGGATCGAAGTCTTGTGCTGTTTTCTCTAAAAGTTCTCTCAGTGTCGGTTTCTTTTCTATCTAGCATCATGCATGTACGTATGTGACATCAACAAGTGTGCTAGCATCTCAAACCTTGACCCTTTCATAGTTTTTTCTGGTTGCGCTTAAGAAAATGTACAGCATATATAGCCGCCGTAGGCTAGAAGAAAAGCTTCATTGTTAATTGTATTTAATGGACAACTTCCCAAGCATCTCGCCTCATGATGCTGACCAAATATTGTCAGATATCAAAGGGCAAATTAAACTCTGTTAAAATGCATGTGCCATTGCTGTCCACTGCATTAGATAAAGAGTTAAATGGATGGGTTGTGGTCGTACAAATAAGTACGGCAGCTGATCTAATCAAGATAATTTTTAAAAAGCTAGTGTGTACTTAATTATTGAGTTATGCACTGAATTTTCTTAATGCTATGCTAGCTGTCCACAATTTAACATTGGTTGTACCTTCTTTCATGGAGGAAAACATTGGGTTCGTTCTTTTTTTAGCTTATGACTGTAATTTATGACTTTTAGATGAAATTTTTAATTTTGGGCAGCTCGCGACAGAGATTACGGAGAGAGATACTCGCTTGCGATTTTAGCTGGTAAAGATATTGGGCTTTTAACGTGTACTACAATTACCTTGTATATCCCGTCTTGAGAAAATACTCTGTTTGAAAGTTATATACTGTAGCAAAAGCCGCTTTTAGGCCCTGTTTAAGCTTTTTTCCTTGGCTTAAAAGCAGAAAAGCCAAAGCCTAAACAAACGGCAGGTTTTTTCTTGGCTTTTGTAAAAGCCAAAAGCCTGCTTATAACTAAAAGCTATAAGCCTATAGTGTGTTGCTTTTTTTGGCTTTTGCGGAGTCAAAATAACTATCTACCACTAGACTTCATGAAAATTACGGCCAAAATGACATCGTATATACACCTTCCCTACGGCGGAACCGTTCCTATTCCCACTTCTCCCCTTCCCGGCTGAGTCGCCTAGGCGACTAGTTGCGACGGCGTCGTACGATGCTACCCCCGTCGCCCTCCCGCGTCTTCAGAGCTCCGCTACTCTCCTGCGCCCCCGGAGTCCTTTTCCCCATCCCTGGAGCCCCGCCGCCCTTCTGCGTCCCCGGAGTCCTCTTCCCCATCCCTGGAGCCCCGCCGCCCTCCCGTGTCCCTGGAGCCCCGTCGCCCTCATGCGTCCCCGGAGTCCTCTTCCCCGTCCCCAACTCCACCGACATCCATCCCACTGTCGTCGACGTCGCAGGCCTCCTCCCCACCCTAGCCTCGTTGCCGAGATCCATCTTGTTGCCATCCCGTCTTCTTCCTCACGAGATCCTCCTCGATGTCGTCCACTTCAACCCAGATCTGCCGTTGTCATCTTGGTATTGCTGCTCACCTGCTCCTTTTTTCCCTAAATTTTTTGGTTGTTACATGCAAAATCTGAAGTCTGAGAATATTGCAAAAATATGCATAGGGGCAATTATGCTATTAGATGTACATACATTGTGAGCATATTTCTCTTAAATTTCAGCCTCTATTCATGTATCCTGTTCTTTTCAACATAAGATTTCTTTGTACAGTAATTTTACATTAGTGAATATTGGCATGAAATCTGTGCAAATGGAAACTATTTTTGTAATTCTTGTGTGTTATGTATGGAATGAAAAGTGTCTAGATGGATTTACTTCCTCTATCCAAGGCAAATTGGGATGCATTCTCGAACAGGGCATTTTTCCAGATTGTAAGGAGGAAGTTGAGGCTGGTAATAGACCCATACGTTGTTTGAGTACCACTAGGTACAAGAACCTGCAGCTCAAGTTCTTTCAGAAGATAGGGAAAAACATGACAAGAAGCAATTCAATAACTATTGGGAAACAATGAAGAAAGTATACAACTTGTGGAACAAACTAAAACTAAAAGCAACTGTGCTTGGTTGGGATCATGCAAAAGGAACTATTGATGCGTCCGATGCTTGGTGGGCTGACCACATAAAGGTAGCCATTACGGAAAGCTCTTCATGTTTTAGTTCGTAATCACCACAATTCGATTTTGTTTTAATCATCCTTATTTGTTTTGTAGAATTATCCAAACATAAGAGTTTTCGTGATGGCCCCCTGAGAACCTAGCTAGTTGGAAGTTATGTTTGCAAATGCTCATGTGACGGGTAACATTTCAGCCATCCTAGGTGAGCCTTCACGTGAAGTACGTACTGTTGTTGATGTTGATGCTTTCAAGGAAGGCGATGAAGCTGCAGCTGACAATGCAGAAACCAATGAGGACGTCGATAAGAAACAAAAGGACTCTATGAAGTGTAGGGCTGGTAGTATTAATCCTAGCCAAAAGAAGTATAGGAAAAATCCCATGGCGAGGGATTTCAAGTGTATGGTGGACATTATGGCTAAAGGCCAAGCTCCGAGTGTTGTGTCCATAGCAGAAGTCATGGATATAGCTGTACAAGCTGGCATGATTGAAGGAAGTGATGAACACTTCATTACAACAAGGCTCTATACTAAAAAAGAAAATAGAGAGGTGTTTGTAACTATGAAGACCAATGAGGGAAAGATTAATTGGCTCAAAACGATGTATAATCTCAAGTTGAAGAACAATTAGAAATTTTTTAGGATCATCAGCACTTATATGTTTGTCATGTGTAGGAAAATACTATCTTGTTGATGCGAAATATCCCAATCGAAAGGGTTATCTAGCTCCTTACAAAGGACAAAAGTACCATTTACCGGAATTTTAACGGGGTCGACAACCGAGTGGCAAATTTGAGGTGTTCAATCATGCTCACTCCTCCCTTAGAAATGTGATTGAACGATCATTTAATGTGCTCAAGATGAAATGGCGAGCCTTGTTAGCTATGCCAAGTTATGACATGGACAAGCAAACGCAAATTATTATTGCATGTATGGCGCTTCATAGCTTTATCTGAGATAGTGCTTTACGCGATGAACTTTTTGAGAGATGCGATGATGATGAAGACTATGAACCAAACACTACACACGCTGGACCATCTGGAGGCAACAGTGGTAGTGGATTGGCAGTGGATGATACAAATTGTGTGCCTTTCGTGAAAGTATTGCTAATTCCTTGATGTCCGCAAGAGTATAAACAATAGGATAATTCATATTTATATGCAATATATATGATAAGTACATGTTACTTTTACTATAAATTGCAACATTTAAATTCTAATTGCAATATTTTCTTTGCTAATGTTAACTACAAGATTAATACATATTAATTAGAAGGGTATGTGCTTCCTTTTCGTTTATACATGCAGAAGGTACAATATTCGACTTGACTTTGTATTCAGCTTGCACATACAATATCCGTATATTGGTCATTGCTCCATTTGTATGCGCCCTCACGTAAAGCCAGACAACCAAGCTAGACTAGTCAGTTCATGTTAGTTCATTGCTCCATTTTAATGCTAGTTAGTTCATGTTTGCCAAGATACATACGCAGGAGGAAGCCTCAACGCTGATACGTGCAGGATGTTAAGCTCAACAGTTAATCAAAACCCTCAAGGGTAATTTAGTTTGTTTATCCTTCACCCGTATCTCAACAAGCCAATCATCTCTAAAAAAGCCAAACTACCAAACAACCTAGCTTAAGCTTAAAAGCAACTTGCTTATAAGCTGGTTAAGCTAAAAAAACTGGCTTTCAGCTGTAAAGAACAGACCCATTAACAGATAGAAATGCTCATGAGCCGCCTCACCTCAAAAGCATAGGGCGCATGTTTTTGAGGCAGTATAGGGCGGCAAATTCTAAAATGTCGCCGAATAGATCGGCAAATCCTCATTTTTTCCCATGTCTCCCCTTCTGATTGCGAAACGCTACTTGGTGCATAAGAATGGCCAACAGCTAGAAGCTAAAATATATATTGATTTGGGTTTAATTTGTTGCCTCTTCAAAACATACAAAGAAAAAAGAGAGAAGGTCATGCATGTTTCGGAGAAAAGAGATAGGAAACTTAAACAGGACGAGAAGGCATCGCTAGCTAGCTTGTTGGTTTCTGAATCTTGACTTGGTCCTAAACAAAATATTCAGCTACAAATAAATCCAACATGTCACCATCGGCGTTTTGGTTGACTATACAGATTAATTTGAGTGTGCCCAAGGTATAAGAAGAAAGCTCCATCAATTGGCGATTTTTTTAAGCTTTCCGTCTTACGCATCCCAAGATGCTAGCTGATGGGAACATTATCAAATGCTGTACCCTAATCAAGATATAGTAGTAATTTTTTGGGTGAAGCATTAGTAAAGAGTATGTGTAACAATTATAGACTACTGCATTATTCAAGAACAGATCAGCAGGATCCCCGTGTAGACGTACAATGAGAAGTCCGGGAACTTATCTAGTCAAGATGTAGTTTTCCATTTTATTTTTTGAAAGGTACTCAAGATAATTTTTAAATATTGATATTAACAAAAGATGCTTCTACGGAGTTTTTTATATTTATTTTTTTATATTTCAAAACATACAGAAATTACATGTACAATGTAAAGAACAGTAAACCAAGGTTCTAATACCACCAACTATATATGCATTAATTTCAAGTATTCCTTTCTTTTTGCCCCCCTCTCACCATATTTCAAGGTTCTAATACCACAAACTTATTTTTAATTTTCTTTTTGTTTTTGACTCGCATGCGAAATTGAGATTGGTTTTGGAGTTTAAATTTGAATTTGAGTTTTGACTTCGGTTCTGGAGTTTTGAATTAAATTCGAAATTTCAAATTTTTTAGATCAATTCCCCGATCACAATCTCTTTCTTTTTATTTTTGATTCAGATTTTGTTGTATTAAATTTGAATTATGTAGGTTCTTAAATTCACCTCTCATTATTTCGACTTCTCCATTCTTTTATTAACATGATTATTATTTTACATGGGCATAGTACCTTGATATTAATTTGCATCGCACAAAATTCGGAAGACCCAAGTAAAATTTCTAGAAGGAATTGTGAATGCCAAAAAAATGCAATGAAAAGTTTTAAATTGTTCACAATTTCGAACATCCGAAATTTAGGATGTTACAACATGCCCACAAAAGCCTGTAGTGGCTGACATTATGAGTTAATCATATCTTATAGGTAAAGTTGTACAAACTCTACAAAGTGTTAAAAATATATTCAAATGGTCATGCCCTGAACATGGGCAAAGTGTAGAAATGACATACTTTTGTAGTTTTCATAAGTTAATGTATACTGGATAATGGTGGTTAATGGACAAAAGTGTGGAAATTGATTATGATAAGTCGATATGGAAATAAATATGGTGAAGAGAATTCGTTCTCTTGACTTAACTAAACTGAACATTTTGACTTAGTTAAAAACAACTAATTCATAGGTTTGGAAACTAGTTATAGTTTGATATTTGGTAAATTGGTTTCACACTAAAAGAAACATAAGAAATTCTCTTGGTTAAGCCTTGCATGTAGATATATGCCCTTATAAAAACATTCTGCTATTGGGACTTGCTGAGTACTTTTGTACTCATTGTTGTTTAATATGTGGTTTTAGATGATGGAATCGATGATCTGATGTATGGATACATCGATGCCTCTGGATACAACATGGAAGACGAAGGCTAGGATTAGGTTTAGCCCTAGTTGGCCCATGGCAGAACATGGAGGCCCCTTTTGGTTTATTCAATTTCCACCGCTTTGATATGAACAATCACATTTGGTCGTTCGCCCGTTCTGTAAAACTGATCTTAAGATCTATTTATGGATGCCTATGTAATATTAAGTACTCCATTTATTTTTGCACATGTATGATGTGATATTTGCCAATGTTATATTGTGTAAGCTAGCTACTGATCTAGGGACTAGCTCAGAATACACAGAAGATTCGGATTGCAAAATTAGGTCGCTACATGCTGGGTCTCGAATACATTGTGGAACTCTGGGTACACTCACCGTGGTCTCTCCCTGGACCATTCTAACTCGCTAGCAATCCAACTAGTCCCCATAGTGGGTTCATCCATTGGATCCTGGCCATCGCAGTGACTGTAGAAGCATGCCTCCAATTGGTATGGGTGCACCTGCACCTGCAAGTACAGTCGACCAACAGGGAAGTGCTCCCACTATCACAACTATAACAATGTGTAGCAAACTGTAAGGTTCAACTCGCTAGTCGCACGTGGTCATGCATAGTATAGTTGAGCCCCAACTATACAGCAGGACCTCACCAGGCTCAGTGTTGACCAAGGACTCAATGAGGTGGATCTAGCTAGGTACACCTAATCTCCCTAAGTCATAGGAAACACGACCCACCCAAACATGAAGAGCAAGTAAGTAACTAGGTGGGACCTCACACCTCTAGAAGCACGTCTGTTGGGCAGTGCCTGTACCGTCGTAGCCACGAATATGGCACTCTTATGGCCCTGTCTGGAATGGGATGACCAAACCTATGTAGCAGACGTGCCTTCCAATCAATTGAACTAGAGGATGGAACCACAGCGCAATCCCGTAGTGGTAGGCCGGTAAGGTAAGCAACATACTAGAGGGTGATGGTCATCTTTCCCCACTGAAAGTGAAACGCGTGTGTTTCCAGCCTCCACCAGTCAACGAGCACCGATAAAAGTAGCGAGTCCAATATGAATGAGTGCCTAATGTGTATCATCCTCACTATAGGCAGCAACCCAGCCCACCACAAGATTGGAGTGTAGCGATCTTCGAGAGGCCAGTCCTCCTGAGGACCCTGAAGAACAAAGGGGATGGTCCATCACCACTCGACCATGCTTGACAATGATATTGGCCATCCCAAGATGGGTCCAGCAATGTACCACACTTGTGACTATCAGTATTCACCATTTCCTGCAATGCAAAAAATGAATGTTTTAGTGTCTATACAAAATTTACATTAAAAGTAATATAAAAGAATGTGGCAACATTGTGACTCAACTTAATTTATAATGCATGAAAATTGCATTGCAAAACATTACTTCATTGAGTGTTACATTGCACGACATGTGGGCATTACATTGTAGCTAAACGAGAACAAAACATGAACGAGTATATAGGTGAAGGAGGTACAAATCACCACATCTACCAGGCGGCCAACGAAGTAGGCTTATTCGAGCAGTTCCTCATGGAGTGCTACGCTATATTGCATAGCTTGCACTTCTGTGGTCTCACCCGTTGGCCACGCTGACTATCATCCATATCATTGTGGATGTGGCCAGACTAACATCTTCCACGGTTGGGCTACTTCAATGTGTCATTCACCACCCCACTTTACTTCCCTGGACAAAGGTCCCTATAATGCATGTCCACCCCGTAGTAGTTGAACTTCATGCTCCATATCCGACATAGATGATGGATGTCATAGCACTCTAAAACATATTGTGCGAAGGACTACCACCACATAGCGCACGTGGCGTAAACATGCGAAGAAGGCTTGTGTAGGCGTTTTGGCTTGTTGCACGTGCAGGTCGCTGTCTCGCCGATGGTGCATGCATGCTTGCAATTGCCTTTGGCATGGCCTATGACATACTTATCTCTTAAATAGAACTCGAACTTCTTTGTCACCTCGTCCATGGTCTGAGCGACATGCGAATGAGCCTTTCTCATTTTCTGATCCACGTATGCCTACATCACTTATGAGAGTTGCTTCTCTTCATCCAGCTGCTTCTTCGCAATCATGGCTCTGTTAACATAGTAATCGACGATGTGGTTATCAGGATAGAGTGCACAACCTTTAGTACACTGTTATACACCTTAGACATATTTGTCATCATAATTCCATACCTCACACCATCCGTGTTGTGAAGTAGGGACCATTTATCTAGGTCAAGGGAATGTAAATTGATCCATTGGCCAAACTCACCCATTGCTGTCAAAGCGGGCCGAACTACGATTGGTCCTGCTGCTTGCGATTCTCTCATAGTTCTCGAAGTCTCCTCATCAAGCTCCCTCCAAATTTTGTTGAACTTGTGCCTCTGGGTCTACATGCATATCTTCTTTAACTTCTTCATCAATTCTTTGTTTCAAAAATGGGTGTGAAAGTTTGCTGCTAGATGCCTCATGCACCATTGGGTCCTCACATCATTCCACTCGAAGGGTGGTTGCGTCCCTTGCTGCATGGTGCTCAGCGTCGACAGCAGCCCATTGTTGCTGTTCATGATAAGATGACGTTGGGTCAATCTTGGACTACTGTTTGCTTCACATTTACCAGAAACCATAGCGAATTATCAGTGTTCTCATTCTCCACAATTGCAAAGGCCACTGGGAGTAGCTGGTCGTTTGCACTGGTGGCCAATACCGTCAACAATGTGCCCTTGTACCTGCTAGAGAGGAACGTGTTGTCTATTTGAGTGCTGGACGATAGTACTTGAACCCCTTGATTACCTATCGAAACACCCAGGACACTTGGTCAAAGATGAAATAATTGGGCCCCTTCGAAGGGTGCACCCTCTCTATCTTGTTTATATATGTCTTGGGGTTGGCTTCAGCAACCTGATGTAGCTTTCATGGCACAAAGTCATAGAAGTCCTTGTACATGCCTTACATTTGATGTATGACCTTACTCTTCGCCTACCACACTTTACCGTAGCTCACCAGGAAACCAACCAGGTTCACGGCATCGACCATCACCAGCTTCAGCGAAACTACAACATCTACAACTATGAGATGACTGATCATGCTAGCGATGATTGACGAGGTCACATTTTGTGTGTATGTAGCGGGTGTGCAAGCTCATAGGTGTGGTCCTTCACCATTGTTATTTTGAAGTCTATTGCACTGTTCTAGGACATGAACCATTCACACACACCACCATATACGTGTCGGGGTTCAACCTGTGCACCCGATACGTTCGGCTTATGCAGACGACATATCTTGTAATTGCTTACTGCATAACACCCTTATTGGGGAAGCGTTGCCCTTCCACGAGAGTGTCTTCGTTGAAAGACCATTCTGATCCATCTTCGCATGGCAGAACTAGGGAGGCCAATGCAACAACATTCAATCTGGAGGAGACATACTCAATGCACACAATACCACCAGATGCACCACTCCTACCAGTGCCTACACTGGCCTCATCTCTATTGTTGGCTATGTTGGTATCTTCCTCGTCATCGGAATGGCTTCTATCCGATAGGCTATCCAAATATTCATGGCAGTCAATATGTGCTGTCCACCATCTACCTACATCTTCAGTTGGCTCAAAGTTGTGAGGCAACATCGTCAGTCCTCCAATGTGCCAACCTGTGATAGGTTCCGCCACACCGCCGCCATGCGCAGCAACAGTAGGTTTCACTTTGCCACCACCATCCCCACCAATAATACGCTCCACACCGCCACCACCAACCAATTGTGACACTTCCATGCCATCACTCCCAAAAGACTTACCCCTACTCAACAATTCTGCCCTCTCCAAAAATTACACACACACCATTGGCTTCCCATATATCGCCATAGCAGGATTGCTTGCAATCTCCATGTACTACACCAAGTGATGTTCCCAACCACCTTCGTCAACTCTCGAAAATACTCCCCTGAAGATCCAACCACTGTGGATGTCATTGCCTCGATGGCAAGCTTCTTTTAGCCTATTTCCCTGTCAAATGCACTTTGCACGCACCTTTTGAGCTCAAGAAGACCCATCTCATTCAGCCCTAGAGCCCAGATCATGGTCTATTCACAATTTTGTAGGTTTGCCCCCATAGGGTCCGTCTTGCAAGACACCCTCCTCGTAGAACATGAACAAATGTTTTATATCTGACATCACATACTTAACACTAATGTAGACAACATCTGCTTATTTCTGACGGTGCTAAATATAATTAAACATAATACAAAATAATCATGCACATGTACATAGCTGACGGACCAATTATGCCTATGGCCATGTGTTCATGTGCATGTATACAAGTACACACACACATATATATATATATATATATATATATATATATATATATATATATATATATATATATATATATATATATATATATATATATATATATATATATATATATATACATACACACATACATACATACATATATACGAACATATACTACAACTAGCAGTGCACAATTCTACAATCTTAAAATCATTATCTACATTATTTATAATAGCACCAGACCAGTACATATATATGTGCATACGTACACTAAAAATAACGACGCATATTTGTGCAGCTATTTCATAATGACAACGCATACACTAAAATAACAGTGCATAAGTACACTGTATATGTGCGTATGTTTATACATATTTACACTAATGACGCACGTACACTATACTATATTTACACTAATGACATATGTACACTATATTTGCACTATTATAAGTACACTAGATTATATTAACACTAATGACATACGTACACTAATTATATATGTACACTATACTACATTTACACTATACTATGTTTACACTAATGACATATGTACACTATATTTACACTAATGACAGTGCGTACACTAAAAATAACATTGCATATTTTTATAGCTATTTCCAAAACGTCATTAACATGACTAATTACAAAATATCATCTGCACCATCTAAATACATACGTCAACTAAATATGGTTACCAAGCGCATTCTACACTACCAAACCACTGTTACGCTAATGAAGCACTAATGATATATTAAGTGTATTGTTTGCATGAGAATAAAACATACCTCTTCTAGAAGGTCTTCACCAGACCTATACTATTTCCAACTACAATCTGCTAAATCATAGTAAAAACACCTCAAAAAACTAATTTAATCTCTCTTATACTCTCTCATTATTTCTTCTCTCTGGGCTTTCTCTCGCTCAGCAGGGAAGAAACTTAACTACAATGCTTCTAATGAGAGGGCAGAGAGCGACGCAAGCCATTTTATGCCTGCGGGGAGGTGTTGGAGACTGACAAGGCCATGCGGGTGCGTTGGGCCGCTTCAAGCTCTGCTGAAGGCCACAGGATGTGCTGCGGAGTGGTGTCTCGTCACATCATGTCGAGTCCCATCACGGTCAGCCACCTACTGAGCCCCTATTACTCAACAGCAGAGCTACCGAGCTGCCATTGCTCGGCAGGAGCTGGCTTGCGCTGCTGAGCAAGGGGAGCTCAGCAAGCCGATGGGCCTCGTCGGCTCCCGCATGCCTCACTCGCTTGCCGTGCTCACCTATCCTGCTACGCTGGCACTATGCTACCAAACTCTGGTGGCGTAGCAGGAGTGGCATAGCAGGAGACATGTGTCGCCTGCCACGCTTGTCGAGCTCGGGAACGGGGCTAGATTTGAAAAAATGGACTTCTAGGGGCCAAATTTGAAAAAAAAAATGCTACAGTGTCATTTATGCAAACAATTCCATCATCTATTACTATCACCACAAGGCAAAAAAAAAAAAAACAGAGTTATCCAAATCATGCATATTTGTAGCATCCCACTCAGTTTTTTTGTCATGTCATCCATATCAAGTCAAAATTAAAATAGATACACAAAATTGTTTTGATTTGCAAATACTTATTTTTTTGGTTTTCTAGGCAAAAGTTTTCTTAAGTGTGTTGTAGTTTTGATTTGCAAACACTTATCATTTTTGTTTTCCTAGGAAAAACTTATCTTTAAGTGCGCCTACTAAGTACTTACTATGTAGGTCTGTCATAGATACATAATCAATAGGGTCCACGTATGTAAAAAAAAAGCATTAATTAATTCCTCCATTATTGTTTTCCATAGAGCTGCAACGAAATATAAATGATACAGAAGGGGAATAGTATACCATTTCAGGAGATTAAATAGGTAGATCCAAATTCAATCCAACTATTAATAAATCGTGTTATCTTGCTGACTTATTCTAAACAGCATACCACTCCTATGGAGTCATTTTGTTACGTTTCCTAACTCAGTTTGTTTTAAAGGTATAAAATGATTGATTCAACATATATTAAACCCTATTAGCAAAAGAAAAATTGTAAACGTTGGTTATCAAAATTAACAGTCAAAATATGTCATCATGTAAAAAACAGGTTAATCTTTTCTACTCATTTATGATGTCAACAAATTTAGAATAAAAACATGTGGAGTAGTATAGTTTTGTTAGTACATTGAACTTTGCTTCACCAAAATATAGATCTCCATGGCTAGACATGAGATTTGGGCTGTGCTGTGCCGACATGGCATGGCCTCAGTGGGCTTCGGGCCGTGTCAGCCATGCTGGCACATCTCACCTTCGGTGAGGCCTAGGCACAGCCCAGGGCACGACGGGTCAACATCGTGCCGTGCCAACCCTATTGACTTGGAGGCGACGGCGGGTCGATGGCATAGACAAGGACATCGGCGGAGGCGACGCTAACGATGGTGGTGGCAGCCATCTTCATCACCTTTGTGTTATGATTCTACCTTACATCTTCAGTGCCATCGTCGTTGAGCCTCTCTCAGTCATGACCACACCCATTGTGGCTCCTCACTCGGCCACCCCCGCCGAGTTCCTGTCGTCTTGCTCAGGCACCAACACCAGATGGTGGGAACGACAGCACGGGTTGGCATGGAACTCGTGCTCACCAGCTAGAGCTCCCCGGGTAGGCATTGGGGGCAGTAGAGCAAACTCTCTCATCGCTCGGTCTCGAGCTCAAAATCCCACGAACATTGGATAGCGAGGATGAAGAGCGGTAGCTACTCCAGTGCGAGTGGGGGGTGGCTATGTTCGAGTTGGATCTAGACAGCCCAGACTCTGACATGGCACAGTGGAAGGGAGATCAAGAGGTGGTTAGCATTGTGGGAGGAGGGGAGGAGAGGGAAAGGAGGGCATGGTGGGGAAGGGGCGGTGGAGGGGAGGGTGATCGGTGGTGGCATAGAGGATGAGGAGGAGTGGTGGAGGGCAGAGGCTGAGCAGTGGTGGTGGGGCGGTAGATGGGCAGCGAATGAGGTCAGCAATGTGAGGACCAACCGACGGCGGTGGGGGCGTGCAGGGGGAGGAGCGGAAGCATAAATCTGGAGAGTGGAGAGAGGGGCTAAGAGAGAGAGAGTGAGGGCTGGAGGGCGGTGGACAACGATGGGATGTGGACTCTGGAAGTGGCGCTGGCAGGCGACCATCGGGTGGGCCATCGGCCGTGGCCCATGGAGGAACTGAGGAAGGTGAGCGATGGAAAGAGCGAGGCTGCGAGGAGAGAGAGCAAGAAAAGAAATGGTGCATGTTTGGCAACAAGGCTTGAGGCACCGACGCAGGAAAAGAAAAAGAGAGGAGAAAGAAGAGGGAAAAAGAAAAGGAGAGGAGAAAAAATAGGGAAAGGGGAAAAGGAGGAAAAAAGAAAAAGGAGGGGAAAGGGGGAAGAAAAAGGAAAAAAAGTAGAAATTTAAGTAATTGCGTAAAAGTATGGAAATGTAAATATTTGGGGGGAAAGTAAAATTTTCTTGATATTTTATAGATACAATGTTTTCGTTAAAAACCTTACGCCCCAGAGTGGGTTTCTTGGGAAAGGAAAAGAGTACAGTAACAATATGCGTACATACTAACAACCCCCCTGTGTTGAGATCGTTCATGTGTTCTAGGTCAGCGTACGCCTACGCGATCTCAGGATCCTCTAGTTGATGCTATTGTCTCTCTTTAACCAATTTGCAGTCCTTGATGCATGTGATTGCCTCAACCATCTTAGGATTACGGACGATCTCCTTTCTTCAATTATTCTCCTTACCAATCTAAATTATTAACTACTAATTGATATATGTCCTCGCTCTCCCCAACCCCAATTTACTCTAACTTGATGGCCTTCCATGGCACCACACAACCGCACGCACCCAATGCCGCCGCTACTTGATGTCGCCAACTATCAGGCATGTCGGAAAACTAGTCTCCTATGACCTCACCGTTCAACTCCCGCATCGTCTTACTTGGGCATGGCTAAACCTAGTTGTACCTGAGCACACCACTATTTAATCGCCACCTGACCATGAGAGGTGGTGGTGCTGAGGCATCTCCACAACACTGATTGGTCACTCTACAGGTTTGCTCTACCCAACCCTTCTTCCTCGGTGGCGTGAGTGTGGGTGGGAAGGTGAGAAGTAGTGTTGGTCGGTGGCATGGTCTGCCCACCCCTAGCATTGGTGGTGTTCTGGCCTAGCCACACCGCACCGCTCCTGTCACTGTGTAGCCGCCATGCCGCCCAGCCCGCCATGCCACTTTTGTGCCGGGCCAGCCCGACTACGGCACGACAAACCGTACCATGCCATGCGGCCTGACGGGCCTTCTTTCTAGGGCCATGCCAGCTTGCTCCGCCACGTGTCTTGCCCGTGTCGTGCTGTGTTGGCTAGGCCTCGGGCTAGCCCGAAAAAGCTTGACCCAACTCTCAGGTCTATCCATGGCTTGTGTATTGTACTACTAGTACCATTTGTCCTTACAGCTAGCTTCCTCTACCCCTTCCTTCCACTTCATGCAAAAGTGCATGTGGCCCATATGTCAGAGGCGGAGCTACTGTGGCCACGTGTGCAAGTGGACGGTGAGAGGGCTGTTGCATGGGGTGAGTATCGACGTAGGCACTAGGACCCACCAAGTGTCAAAACACATGAACATTATTGTTCAAAGTTTATAGGTGAGTTCTTTTCGTCTGCGGCTTATGGCCTATAGCTGTGGCTTATAGTTTGTGGCCTTAATACGAGCGATTGTGTGAAAAAATCAAATACCGATAAGCCGCTTTAAAATGGCTATCCCAATAAACCGCTTCGAAACGATGGCGGAGAAGCCGTCCTATTTGTTTGTGTGAGAGAAGGCATAAGCTATAAACCATAAGCCAAAAAGGAGGCCTACAAGTTCAGTTTTCACCACATTCTCAATAGTCGAAAAAGCTTGTCACCTTCTGCAGCCTAAGGATGCAGCTACCATTTGAGCACATAAATGTCACTCTATTCACTTTTTTAATTTGGCCCCGAATGTTGTTTTTTCAAAAATAGCCCCTTCTGAACCTACCATGCGCGAGGCACCTGCCGAGATAGGGTCACACTTACCAATACCAGATTTAATGTTGCCACTACTTTGCAAGCTAGCCACTTTAACTAACGCCATCACTTTTGTCGCCTCTAGCGGTTCGAATGATGGCAAGCCACATGTGTCGTTCTTTCCATATCCTCACCCAATAGAAACTCTAGGGTTGTCGTTACATTGCTACCTACCTATCTGCTTTACCTGACGCATCGTCCTTGAGGCCTCTAGCTAGCAGCTATGAATCTAATGAATCTATCTTTGAATATATATCTTGTCATCGAGCCACCATCACCTCCATCGCTAACTGGAGCTATCATCCTAAAGTACTCAAGACGACACGCTATTTAATTTGCAGCATTCCTTCAAATATTCTAGTCTATCGATACACCTCTGGATAAAAATATACAAATAATATATCATCATGGAAAAACTCCTAATACATAGAAGTAGATATAGTAAAGAAGTAAAAGAGAAGAAGAATGTGCAAAAACATCCATGGAATCAACCTTTCTCTTTCTACCCTCCTTTTTTCTCACCCCTTTGACATTGCCAAAAGTCAAGTGGGGACCTTGCCCCACCCCTCCGACAGCATGAGGCCGGCTCTCCGTAAAAACCCAGCTTCTCTCGCTCCGTTTTAGAGCCAGCCGGAACCAATGACCATCCCCATTCCCATCTCTCGCTCTCTGTCTCCTCCCAACAGCAGCAGCAACAATAAGCTAAACCGAAAGTCAGCGCCCTCTCCTCCATAGCCAAGAACTCGAGAAGCAGAGGTAATGGATGGGGACTCCAGGTGCTACTACAGTAGCAACAACTGGGACCTGCACGCCGTCGTGCGCTTCGCCCGCGGCGGCTCCCGCGCACCGCCGGCGCCTTCCGCGGACGACCCCTTCTCGTTCCTCCCGCCGCCCGCGACGGACGAGGGGCTGCCCGACGCGGGGTGGCAACCGCTCCCGGACCTTCCGAGCCGCGACGACCCCGCCGTCGTCGACGACCTCTTCAGGGCCTTCTTCGCGCCGTCGTCTCTGCCCCCACCTCAGCCGCAGCAGCAGCAGCAGCAGCCAGCGGCGGCGCCAACGAACAAAGGGACGACGCCCCAACAAACTAAGGCGTCCAGCGGGGGCGGCGGAGCAAGATCCAGGAGAAAGTACGTAACTATTAACCTTAATCAATTCCTTTGGAAATACTCTTGGCTTGATTAGCATGTGAAATGTTGCTCATGATCATGTCATGCACGCAACGCGTGTGGATGGATGATCGACTGGTTGCGCGGTGCAGGAAGAAGCAGGTGAAGAAGGCGGTGCAGCGGGTTCCGGCGGACTGCGTGTCGGCGGACCCGTGGGCGTGGCGCAAGTACGGGCAGAAGCCCATCAAGGGGTCGCCCTACCCGCGGGCTTACTACCGCTGCAGCAGCGACAAGGAGTGCAAGGCGCGCAAGATGGTGGAGCGCTGCCGCACCGACCCCAACACCTTCGTCCTCACCTACACCGGCGACCACAGCCACCCTGTCCCCGTCCACCGCAACTCCCTCGCCGGCACCACGCGCCACAGTCAGCTTCCCTCCCCCGAGCCCGCCGCCGTCGGGGAGCAGCATGCTCCGGCGGAGGCGGAGGCGGAGCCGTGCCCGGCGCCGTCCGCGTGGGCCGGGCTGTCGCCGGTGACGCCGCTGCGCTCGCCTACCGTGGAGTACGGCCAGGAGGAGGAGGAGGAGTTCGACGAGGCCGGCGCCGGCCTGCTGATGGAGGAGGACGTGGAGGTGGCCGGCGGGGACGAGCTGGCGCTGCCGTTCTTGAAGCCCGACGAGCCCGCAATCGAAGTTTGCGGCGACTCCACAGTCGACGGTGGCGCCGGAACGGCCCCTATCGTGAACATCGTCGAGGAGACGTTCGTCGTCACGCCGTGGGTCACGGCCGCCGGTGACGCGCTCTTCGCGGCTGACGGCGGGTGGCGTTGACTCTTGCGTATTGCCATACATAGCATGCTGTTGCTGTCTATATATCTTGGCTTCTTGCAGTTGCAGCAGTAGAGTCACACAGTTGGAAAAGAGAGAGTTTTGGAAAAGCCAAGGAGAGAGAGTGGAAGAGAGCATTACCTATTGCAATTAAGTGTTTAATTAGCTAGAAACTGGTGAGTGTCGTTGCCTTAGAGTAAACTAAGTGTATAATTAATCCAAACCCAAACAAAACATCTTTTATTTTCCTCAGCTGTTAAGTTGTTCTTCTTTTTCTAGACAAGTTTGGGTCTCTGGATGCCTGCCTTTTTTATAGCATCTTTTGTGCTACATTTGTGATGGATGGATAGATCATGGCATGATAGTAGTAGTAGTAGTAGTAGAAGACCAGGAGAGGTGAGGAAAAGGGTGGAGAAAAGAGTGGAAAGGGTTGAAGGAAAGGGTAGGTGGTGTGGGTTGTGGTGGCTCTTCTTGTCTCTTCCCTTTCACTGTGCCCCAAATTTGTGTGTGCAGTTATGCTTTTGCAGATCAGGACCATGTAAGATGTTGCAATGGTATTGGTAGTACTGCTACTACTGCAACCTTTTTATCTCTCCTTTTTCTTTTTTTTTGAGATACCTTTTTAATCTTTTTAGTAGATTTAATTTGTATATGTGGTGTGATACCTTTTTAATCTTTTTAGTAGATTTAATTTGTATATGTGGTGTGATACCTTTTTAATCTTTTTAGTAGATTTCATTTGTATATGTGGTGTGAATGCTGGTTCTTTGGCAGTGCCAGAGGCCGATGATTCCTAAAGATATTCGTATTAATTAACTATGTTTTTATACTACCTATAATCCCTTTTTCTTGTGAGAATATTTCTTATGGTTACATTATATGTGAGTATATATTGGAGGCATGAATTTGCAACTAGTAAATTACTGATGCGTGTAAGATGTTCCATTCATACCAAAAGTTGATTCATCTAGCCTCCTTTACAATCAAGAACAATCTTTTTTTTCTTGAAATCACTAACCATAATAGAGATTGTGTATCCACTTAATACTACTGAACTTTCTGCCTCTAGAAAAGCATGTACTACTACCCCTCCATTCGTAAATATATGATATATTAGACATCGGCAAGATCTCTAATATATAACTTTAATCACTACTTTTTATATAAATATATTTATAAAAATATAAAATAATTATATTATGAAAATATTTTTCATGACTAATTTAATGATACTGTTTTCACATGTCTAATCTATATATGTTTTATATATTAGTGGTTAAATTTAAAGAAGTTTGACTGGCTGCACGCTTTCTAAAATATTATATATTTACGAACGGAGATACTAGCTATTATATAGGGTCTGTTCTTTTTCGCTGTGGCTTGTGTCTTTTGGCTGCGGCTTGTTTTTGGCTGTTTGTATGAGAGATTACAGAGTAACAGAAATTCATATGCGGTTTTTGCCAATATAAATGAAGTCAATAAAGTATGTACTACAATTAACTAGTAAACTCTATCTTAAAAAAATACTTCGTTTAAAAACTAATTACTGTAGAAAAGCTAAAAGTAACTTTTAGAAGCTGAAAAGAACAGGGTCTATATCGCCTTTACAAGATCAAAGTGCACAATCAAAGCAAATGAGATCGCGCTCAACACATCACGAATCACGCACGGCTCACAAAAATCGAATTAGTCTAATGAACAGCTTGTCCATTGTTTATGCTTTCGATACAAGTTCCAGCAGCACCTAATTAAAAAATATTCCAAGCAGGAGATTTACACACTTTTCTTGGTCAACGTACGCGCGCTTTCGAGTGCAGTGCAGTGCAGTGCAGGCCGGCTGGACTACTCGAAACGGATTCTAGCTTTGTCTGCATGCCTCCGTGTCTGCCAGTGGAAGGCCGGCCGCCGCACGCACCAGCCACCAGGCTATGGCACCTCTGACTTTTAACTTTTGACCGTGATTTTTGATTTTAGATTGAAATAATATTATAATGACTATTAGTTTTTTAAATATATAACTAAAAGTAAAAAAATAAAAATACCATCATATCTTCATGGGTAATGCAAAACAAAGAGAAAAAAAGAAAAAAAGAGAAAAATTATGTTAATAAGCTAATATATTTCAAATAGCTTTTAACTCCTGAAGGCATAAGCTATCTGAAATGTATTATATATATATATATATATATATATATATATATATATATATATATATATATATATATGTGTGTGTGTGTGTGTGTATGTATATGTATATATATGTATATGTATATGGAAAATACCTTTTATGCCTGGGTGTAATTACTCCCACCCTTAATATACCATCTAAACAAACTTAAAATACTCATTTATTGCTTTACGTATACTCGTATACTAATTATAAGATACTCCAATGTGAACCACACAAAAAAAAATCTAAAAGTGATCATAGTTTTTAGCATATTTTATAAATACCTTCATATACACATATAAAAAGGAGTATGTCTAAAAATGTATATACTACATCTGAAAAATTGTTCGTACCATCTAGATGGTCTTAAATACTCGTACACTACGTACATACCATCCGTTCGTGAGATACTCCTTACGTTGTGAGATACGATATAGGGTGTAATTACACCTAGAGTAGAAAAGAGACTTCATATATAGATAGATAAATAGATAGATAGATAGACATCCTAGGTTCCTCGTCACCGCTAGAAAAGGGAAAGAAAAAAAGTTAAGTGTCGCGCCAAAATAGCGTTCCTTCGTTTCAAAAATGTGGAGTCACTGAATATTTCAAAATGTAATGTGTGGGTATGAATTTAATTTTTTTACTCATTTAATATATTTCGTCTTCTCCCCTAGCATTGATGAGCGAACGTCTACCGTGTACTTTCTCTGTTTTCCTCGGGGCATTAATATTAGGGGTGTCATGGTCATTAGTCCCACGCTTGGCCAAAATATGCAGAATTTTTTGTACGGATAATCTATTTTTTATTCAAAATTACATAAATATACCTGTGGCCAAATTATTTACAACAATATGCTCCAGTCGCTCCCCCATTAGACGGCTAGAGCCTTTCGCCCAACCGGGAGGCGATTATATTGTAGTCCCCTACGTTCAGGCGAGTACATGTAGTCGCCGTTTTATTGGGCGACAAGAATGAAGTCGCCCAATGGACGGGCGACATGTAGTTCAGTCGCTCACTACGAGGGCGACTGCACTTCCTCTCCCGTGATTTTTTTGAGTTTTGTCAATTTTGTAGTTTTAAACTGGAAAAAAAATTAGCTGTAGTTGTAATAAAAGTTTATGTTCACTGGATGTTGTAGGTGCATAAAAAACTTTTGGAAATTTTTTTAAAGAACGATTAACTGTAAAACGTTCGATACATATAGTGGTAAGTGATAATTTAATGTTATTGAGAACTAGATTAGGGAGAGAACTGGTGTGTTAATATTGTTAAATGACTTACTATCTGAATCATTAGATCCGAACAGACGAGATGATAACCTTATGTGAAATAGAAATAAACTTCATAATACGGTTGGGAGTAACATGTCGCGTATATTTTTATTACATGCATAACATATAGCATGATATGCGACTAACCCATCCAACTGCTCCTTCCATTGCTGTCTTGCGTGTCTTCTCCCATTCTGCCTTCTTGCGGCACTCCTCCCTACCCTTCCGAGTAGGTTCATTTATCTTGTACGCGCATTTTCCACCAACAGTAAATACATGAAATGTAGCATATAACTACTGATCAGGACGATGCGTTGCATCGTCTAGCTGTGTGCCCCTCCTGACCGCATCGCCCACAATGTGTACCAGATGTTCCAGCTTGTGATTCGTCCATGTCATTTCTAATACGTCGGCTCTGTCGCCGACCCTTTCCACCCTTCAAAGATGTTAATATCCGGAACCCGGGACCTTCTTTGAAATGTCCGAAGTGGCGAAGTTTCCAACCACCCCGAACCCCGGAGCTCCCACACCAAGCTTGCGTATTCTCTCCTTAAAGAAGTACTCAGACATGAAGTTGGAAGGATCTATGCCCACGGTCCCGCATGCAGCGAGGACATGAGAGCATGGCTTGTGTAACAACTTAGGCTTGTTGCATGTGCAGCTATGTTCGTTTGCATGATCTTCAAGACATACGTCGTGAGTAATAAGTGAACGAGCCGTCCCAAATCCGGCTCTATCACGGAGTATCACCTCGAAACGAAGCTCCGTGTTGCCTATGACATGCACTGTGCAATCGACCCTTCGTGCCTTCGTCTCCATGTACGCCGTAATTTGTGAACAATACAGGGTTCCGGATTGGCGCATGAAGCGCGGCACTCGCGTGCCTCTCCACAAGTAGCGGATTGTGCTGTGAAGAACACCTTCCACGATGGCGACAAGGGGCAGAGATCGGAGACCTCTGAGAACCCAATTGTAGACCTCCGCAAGGTTAGTTGTCATTATTCCATACCTTGCGCCATCCGTGTCGTGCAACAGCGACCACTTCTCCAATGCTTCCCCCTCGATCCACTGCGAGAAGCACTTGATGTTTCGTGAGCTCCGCCTCCTTGAACCACTTGTGTTAGGCTCATCGATTGCTGGCAAGCATTGCGGTTGTGCCGGCCCAGGAGTGATCGGCCCCTTACTCCTCTCTTCGACGATCTTCCTTGTGTGCTCGTCCAATAACCCCCACAAAGCATCAAATTTCCTCTACTGGTTCTGCCTAGCAAGCCTTTTGAACAGCTTCATCAAAGATTGTTTGGGGAATTGCTGGAAAAAGTTTGCCCCTAAGTGACGACTGCACCACCGGTTCCTCATATCCGGCCAAGGAAAGGCCTTCTCTGGGTCTTCCTGGAGTTTTCTTACGGCCTTTATAATACCAGCATGCCGATCATGGATAACACACACCCCAGGACGGTCCCGTACAACTCCAGCCTTCACATGTCTAAGAAACCAAAGCCAGCTCTCATAATTCTCACTCTCCACAAATGCAATAGCCAGCGGCAATATTTGATTGTTACCGTCAACGCCTATGGCCGTCAGGATTTGGCCCTTGAATTTCCCTGTCAGGAAGGTGCCGTCAATTGCGATCACTGGCAGCATGTTCCTGAATGCTTTAATGCTAGCACCAAATGCGAACAATGCTCTCTGCAGCACTACAAATCCTGGTGGATTTATGGACGGCTTGTCCTGTATGGCGATGTACGTGCCCGGGTTCCTTTACTGCAACACCTTAAGCATACGAGGAAGGTTGTCGTACGCCGCCTCGAAAGTGCCAAAACGTTTTTCCAACGCCTTTTGCTTGGCACGCCACGCCTTCGCGTAGCTAATCTTGAACTTGAATTTGTTCTCGATGGCTACCACAATATGCGTGGCCGCCATGTCTTTCTTCTCCACTATCTCCGCATACATCGAATTGGCTATAATCCGAAGGTCAGGTTACGATGCCTCGCTAAAACAGTGTTTAGAATGCAAGAGTGCGGCTCAACCTTAGACACAACCCAGTGAGTCTCATACTTGGGTCTACGTGCGTGCACCCTCCAAGGACAATCAGCCTGCTCGCACTTCACAGTGTACTGCTCCTGGCTTGATTTCACGACACGAAATATCCGCTGCATTGAAAGGGCCCAAAGCTTGATGGCATCCTGCAGCGCTTCCTTGTCAGCAAACATAGCATGCAACCGAACCTCTGTCTCATGATACTCCCATGGTGATTCATGCTCATCATGTGCGGAAACACCCTCCGCATTTAACCGGTTCCATTCTGCGGGGATAGGAACTTCTTCATCATCGGAATTGTCCTCCTCGTCCTCCTCTACAGCTTCCTCTTCATCCCATGCCCTATGGTCATCACAGTCCATCTCCTGCACAATGTACTCAATAACCTCTCCTTCATCGGCTTGCCCAGTTTCCTCTCTATGGCTTGACGGATAGGCTTGACTAGTTCCCTCTGTATGGCTTGAGGGATGTATCTCTCCTCCATATACTGCATCGGCTTCATCACGGGCAACTTCATCACCTCCGCCAACGTGCGGCCCGCCCGAGCTGCTAGCACGTCCCGAAGCACAGGCGGACGCACGAGCTTGCGCAGCTGCTTATAGTGAGCACGGGTGCACAAGCAGAACACACTCGTATCCACGGCGCCGACAGCCTTGCACAAATCCCTTCCACGAAGCAGAGCGCACCAAAGTCTTCAACTCTTATCTGATGTCCGTGGGAGACCGGCTCCAAAGCCCTTGCACCACGACGCTGCACACCTCGGGGTCCAACAAAAACTCGGGTCGCCAATGCTTTGCATCATCATTCGAGCATTCTCGTCATCCGAATACGAGAGTGACTTGCGGGAAATCGCTCAAATCCACACCATCACGACCTTCACGAATAATTCCAGCACCGTAATGAACTCTCAATGTAGTGGCCATTGATGATGTAGGCCTGCATGTACGATTCGAATTTACGGCACGTCAAATAACATCGCACAACACTAAACTACACTTTCTGTACAAAAAAAGGTGCTAATGATCCATACTACAAAATGTTCCATACTACAAATTGTATACTACAACTTTTGGACACTGCTATTTTCATACTAAAATAGTACTGCATTTTATACATGTAAAATTTATACTAATACCAACATTTCATATAAATAATAGTGCGAATACAACATACTAAAGGCATACATGGATTCTAATGGGCAGAATAGCTTTCACTCCTTCCCTCACCTCCTCCTCCAACTCTGTCCTCCTCTTCTCACCTCCCTTTCTTCAGCTCCTCTTCTCCCCTTCCTTTTCTTCCCCTCCTTCTCTTCTCTCCTTCTTTTCTTCCTCCTCCTTCCTCGTCTCACTCTCTTTTCTTCCCTTTCCTCCTCTCCTCCTTCCTCGTCTCTCTCTTTTCTTCCCTTTCGTCCTCTCCTCTTCTTCTCTTATTTCTTTGCCGTGCGCGAATGAGCGAGAAAAGAATGTGGTTATAGGAGCTGCCCGTACAAAAAGGTCATTGTCGCCGTAGCGTTGGGCGACTGGAATTGAAGTCGCTGTATGGTTGGGCGACTACAATTCCAGTCGCCCAACGCTGCAGCGACAGTAATAATCGCCCAACGGTCCCCATATTCCCCATCTGTCGCCTCCCAGTTGGGCAAAAGGCTCCAATCGCCCAATGGGGGGCGACTGGAGCCTATTGTTGTAAATAATTTGGCCGCGAGTATATTTATGTAATTTCGAATAAAAAATAGATTATCTGTACAAAAAATTCAAAATATGCATAGCTTATAAGAAAGGCAATGAAGGGAGTTGCAACCAAATCGTATTAGTTTAGGCCAAATATACATTACCTATTATTACAGATCGGGATTCTGGTAAAAGAATACATATATTACGATTATATTCATACACATATCAAAATGATACGAAAGCCTATACACACTGGACGCATTTTTTATAGAAGTGATTTGAGCTCTTGCCTTTCTTCCCTAACCAACTCCATCGGTCCGAAGTTTGTATCCTACGTCCCTACTTACATACTCCATCCGTTTCTTTTTATAAGACATATTTTACTTAGTCACAGAGATTAAGGAGCGCATAAAATCAAAGGAATGGTAGAGAGGAAATGGTTGTAGTGTTCATGGTGTTAAAAGTCTTACAAATTAGAGAGAGGAAAAGTTGTGTGAGTCGTCACAGTAGCTCAAAAAGACGACAAGGACCACGGATTATCACAGCGCAGGGGAGTCGTCACAGCACGGCATCCCTTGGCCTGGCGGTCGCAAGAGGGTGGAGCGAAAGACAAGGCAGAGGGGGATGCTATCATGGTAGGCATGAGGGAGTCAAGACGAGGGTACGTCGGTGCAGTGCGGTAGAGCCAAGGTAGAGCTTGGTCGGGGCGAGACAGCAGTCACACAAGGGTCAACGTGAACAGGGGGTAGTGCAGGCGCCGATGCTGCGCAGAGGTCCGAGCGGCATCGCTGTCCTTCGGTTGAGCGGAGGAGAGGGCATGGTCTACCGTGGCTGGCATGAGTGACGGGGCACCAACCACGGTATTGCTGTACACGCATAGGGAGATGGATGCCGAGGTGCTATCGCGGTAGCGCACTCTTTGTTCTGATGGTCACACAACAGAGGTGCTGAAGATGAGGCATTGTCGTGGCAGAGGAACTGAAGATTAGGCACTGTCATGGCAGAGGAACTGAAGATGAGGCACTGTCGTGGTAGAGATTGGCAGAGGTGACATGCCCAAACACTGCTGTACGTGGGCACTTATGGGTCAATGAGGAGCAATGCTGGTTGAGGGGAGAGAATGGAAGAAGAGGGAGAAGGAGATGGGTGGAGGAAATGGGCTGGGCGGGAGACAGGGGTTGGAGCTCAAGGGAAAGTTTGAAAAGATTTGCAAATTCGAATTTCCCACCAAAAGAATTTGCATTCTGAAGTTTTTTAGGTTTAAACTTTACAGGTGAACTTAGTCTTTGAAATTTTTGCTCACACACAAAGCCAATAAAAAATGGGATGTTACAAACACATTCACAATAGAGTGTTTGAACCTTCTATTAGCTCAAGAGAATGAAATGGAGTGCTAAAGATGGTATCCCAACCGATCAAGGGGGTATTTATAACCCACACCAAAAAACCTGGCCGTTGGAGACAAAAACCGCAAAAATCGGTATTTGCGATAGTACCGCCATGGGGTATCCAACGGCTATTTGGGGTTAAAAAACCTAGCTGTTTGAGTTTAGTGCGATACTACTGCACTCACAGGGGCCAGTACTACCGTACTGCGGTAGTATTACTTAAAAAATATGGTGCTACCGTTTTTCGGATTTCAACACAGACAACACTAAAAAACGGCCACAACTTTTGATTCCGATGTCGGAATTGAGTGATCTTGTACTCTATAGAAAGCTTATTCAGAGGGCTACACAATACACCTATTTGCATAATCTCAAATACATTAGAACAATGCAAAAAGTATAAAAAATCCAAAGAGTCACTACCATAGACTAAGTCCAAAGAAATAACAATAAACAATCTTAGATCATACCAAGTGATAATGTATGACCTTTAACAATTTGCAAAACATATTCGCAAACTTATATCATACAACAAGGAGTAGGTACATGGACTTCAACTATTTACAAAACATATTTACAAACTTAAATCATACCACAAGGAGAAGGTACATGGATTTCAACCATTTACAAAATATATTTGCAAAGTATAGTCACATGTTACAAGGATAAGATGCACGAGCCTCAACCATTTGCAAAACATATTTGCAAATAATAGCATCATGCTACGAAGAGTTAGAGCAAGTTGGATCGAGCTATCAATACATGATGAGACTCAAGCAATTAGACAAGACTTCTCTTAAAAGTACAACAAACCTATACGAGCAATCCAATCTTTCAACCAAACACCAAGACCATTAAAAGACTAGGAACACAATCTTAGCCCTAGCTAGTTATACCTTTGGCTTGAGCATCCTCTAGAAACTTAATAACGCACATCTTCACTTCAAGTCCGGGTCATTGTCTTGATAGGTATCAAAACATGATGTATCATTCACGTGCTCTCCATCAACACATGATGAGTCTTCTCTTGACTTGATGATCAATTCATGATTGTCTCCTTTTCGGGATCTTAATGTCCATCAACACATGATGCATTCTCTTCTTGATGACTTTCAACTCATGAAGCCAACTTTCATCCCTAACCTTGACTTGATGATCTTCAACACATGAAACTATTCAAAGTCTTCATCATCATAGAGCATAACATATTCATCGAACTTATAGAAAATGTTAGCCTCCACAATGTGATTGTCATTAATTACCAAAACATACCATTAACTCATAATGGTGGGGTCTAGATTTTTCAGTCTTTCCCTTTTTGGTAATTAATGATAACCATTACAATTGCAAATAATTGAATATAAAGTAATATGAGTATATATGTAATACACATGTTTTATATACTCAAAGGATATATTTCAAAATAGAGATCCCCAATATATATGGACAAAGAAACATGGATCAATACTAATAAAACCATAAAACATAGAGTCAACTCCTCATAAATATGTGCATACAAGAATATGTGATAAAAACATATACACATATTCAAATTAGACTTTTGGTGAAGTTCAATCTACATTTTGGATCCGAGAAATGCAATAAGATGTAAGAATATTATGTTTAATGCATATCTCAATGATTTTCACCTTTTCATTTAAATGAGACTAAACAATATTATACTCAATAAACGAGTTAGTCTCACATTTAGATTTGTTATTAATCACCAAAACTAATTTAATTGAAGCTTCAACTTACAATCTCCCCCTTTTTGGTGATTGATGATAAATCCATTATCAATGACAATATTGGATAAAAATCAACATATCCTAGGAATTTGAGCTATATCTAAGCATCTCACTAAGCAATTCGAGCATTATGTATATGAGAATGACATGGTAGTACACCCGATATATATAGGAGGCTATGTGTATGAATGAGATGCTCCTCCTTACACTACTAAAAAAGAGCCTAAACTAGACGTTTACATCATAGACGGTTCATAGGAACCGTTTGTGCTGTAAGTATCACATATGGTTTATACAAATAATTGTCTGTGATATTTTCATAGACGGTTATTTATATGAACCGTCTGTGATAATATAAGACATCACAGACGTTTCTATCATAGATGGTTCTTGATAAGAACCGTCTGTGATAATGGCAGACATCATAGACGATTTTTTATTTAAACCGTCTATGATACTTCATAGATAGTTTGTATTAAAAACCATCTATGATATGTTTCCCGCCTCGTAATCTTCCAAAATTTCATAATCTCCCGTCTGAGTTCAAGTACGATTCAGTTTTGAGACACCTGTAGTAAAACATGCATAACTTTTGCATATGGTGTCCGTTTTTGACGTTTTTGTACTCGTTGGAAAGCCGATGACGAGCTCGATTAAAAAAATGACCGACTTGCACTGTCGCCCTCTAAGACCCTCAAAATAGGCCATCTTTGGCCCTAAATTTGCGTTTTAAGTTTTCAGTTTTGGTTTTTGCCAAAAGTTTTGATCTTCCCTTCGGAATTTGGGTTTTGCCTAAACTGCAAAGTTGTAGATCTCGTCAAAACCTTTCAAACGAGTATATATAAGCCATATAAAATTTTGCTATTTTATCTTTTGAGACTAGCTATTTATATCGTACCGATATATTGTCTTTGTGACGCCATTATCACCGACTGTTTTTGTTATGAACCATCTGTGATATCTCATATTATTATAGACGGTTTTTGTTATGAACCGTTTGTGATGTCTCTATCATAGACGTTTTGTAATCCGAACCATCTATGATATCCCGCCACATCACCGATCCACGGCATATCCCCTATGATCCCGATCTCACCCGTCCATTCTCTTCGCATCGAACGGTAGGCACCATTCTCCTGCCCACCTCTCGCCCCTTATTAACCACCTCCCTCTATTCGAAGAATCAATACCCCTTATTAAGCCCCTCCTCTACTCGAAGAAGCAATACCACCAGTACTACTCCAACTCGTTTGTGCGCGGTAAGCGTGGGAAGGAGTTCGGTAAGGGCGACTGAATTTTTGCTTGAAGTAAGATGGAAGGGAAGAAGGCAATGGCAAATCTACACTATTCTAAGTCGCCGACATAGAAGCTATTGATTTTGTCATAGAAGCTAAAAATGGTGTTCGTTGCCTTTTTGTTTCTGCTACTTGAAAATTTTCCCGCACCACTTGTTTTAGATTGTCGTTTAATGAAGGATGTGTAAGTCTAGCTTGCATTAGCCTGAAGTTTCTTGTAGTGTAAGTATTTTTCTGAATTTGTAGTCGTGAAGCTTATCTTTGTAAAATTGTAAGTGTCCTCTTGTGATGTTGTAATGGTGGATTCTAATATTAATGGAAATAGAATGTGTTATTGTGTTTATTGTTGTATTTCCTTGTTTTCAAATGATATAGTTAACATTTCCTAAGGCTAGCCAAAAAATAGAAAAAATTTAGGTATACAATGAACTATCATAGACGGTTTTATAGTATAAATCATCTGTGAAAAATTATCACAGACGACTCGAACTAGAAACCGTCTATAATGGGGAAGTATCATAGATGGTTGGTAGCTACAACCGTCTATGATAGTGTTCTTCACAGACGGCTCTAGTTATAAATCGTCTGTGATGTATTTATCACAAACGGCTCACAAACCGTCTGTGATAACCTCTGATTATCATCGACACATAAATTCAGACGGTTTTAAAAACCGTCTATGCTGACAGTTTTGAACCGTCTATTATGACCTTTTTTGTAGTAGTGTTAAGACATGCACCAAATGAGGTGAAATCACAAGACAATACATCATCATCCAAATGTGGCAATTTGCTTACAAAAATTCTCCCTCTTTTGGCAACAAGCACCAAAAATGCAAAAGAAGTTAAGCCAAAATGGAGTAATTCCAAAATAAAGAGCCTGGCAAAGAATTCATCTTGATTTTATTATAAAGAGTTATAAAAGCCAAGAATTTGAAATTTCTTTATAAAGAGTCATCTTGATACATATGACCTATTTGGGGGTTTGGTTTCAAGAAATTTTCAATAAAAGCCAAGAATTCCACAAACTCCCTCTTTATGGCCTAAAAGGGCAAAACAACTTGAAACGAGGTTATATTTTGGGTTAACCAAAGGAAATGATATTTGAGATATATAAAAATAAGCTCACTCTTGAAACCTCCTCAAGAAATATTTTCAACTTGTAAAAGAGCTAATGTTGTCGATGTTTAAAGAGATATGCGCTTTTGAAATCATGTTGAGCTCAAAAAGATATAGCCAAAGCCCCTTAATACATTGGGAAAAAGGGAGAACCATGCTCTAAAAAATCTGAGATAAATCATAGAGCTAGTACTTATAAATGCACACAAGTTTCATTTTGGGAGGATCTCCCAAATGTCAACCATTTTCAATATATAAAAATCACAAAATTTCTGAAAACAAAAAGTTTCTGGTTTTCAGATTTTGACATTCCATTTGAGCTTCAAATACTAGCTGAAAATCTGGCAAAAAGAGTTATAAAAAATCTGATAAAATTTTTCAACATAGAAAAACTATAGAAGATCAAATGCCATAATTATATCTTGCTCAAATTATGAACCCAATTAGAGATACAAAAATAACAAATCAGCCTGAAACCATGTAAAACTCCAAATTTTCCGCATTTGATTGAAGTGAGAAAAAGTCAAAAAAATTTCAAATCACGTTAAAATGCTTTGAAATTTGGAAAAAACAATCTTTTAACTCCTGAGAAACTTTTCCAATAAGAATTTTCGAAAAAGAGTCTCCATTTAAAAGTTATGCCAAAATGTGCTTTCTTTGCAATCTTCCAAATGAGGAGCAAATATTTTGAAATTTTCCAGATTTTAACTTTGGACTAATTAAATAAATTCCCAAAAAGAATTATTTAGAAAGGATTTTTTTTAAAAGATATATTGTAACATCCCGAAAATTTTAAATTTAAAAATACAAAGCTTTTAAATTATTTTACAATATATTTTGGTATTGGATTTTAATTGTGTTTCCTTGAATTTTGGTTGAGGTTTAAAAGACCGTAAAGAAAATATGAAAGTAAAATAAAACTATAACTTTAAATTCGAATCCGAAAAGATGAACCATAAAAGGAAATAAAGGTATGGAAATAAGAACAACAAGTAAAACAAAAATATACATATATATTATATTTTGGTAATAGAACAAAGACTTAAATTAAAATTTCAGGAATTAGGATCCATAATCTTAAATATAGAAGTGTAAAATCAAAATTTAAAAATCCAAATTCTATGTTCTTCTCCTTCTTTTTCTCTCTCCTCCTATGACAGGTGGGCCCTTCTTCCTTTCTCTCTCCCCCTCTTCCCCACCTCTCATTCCCTCTGCTGGGTGGGGCAACTCTGCGCCCTCCTTTTCTTTCTTCCTCTCCGTGCTTGCGCCATCTTCCCTTCTTTTCTTTTCTCTGCTGCGCGCCGCCCTCCATCTGTGGCCGAGGCTCCTCCGCGTCGCCTCCCCCGTCGCTCTCACTGCTTGCTGCTCCGCCGAGCCCCGCGCCCCGCTCCCATCGCCTCCATGTCGAGCCCCGTGCCCTGCTCCTGTCGCCTCCGCACGCCGAGCCTCGCGCTGGTCATTGCCCGCCGGATAACCGTAGCCGCCCGGTCCTCCGCGCCTTTCCTGCCACCCTGCGGGCATAAGAGGCCTCGTCGCCCCCTAGCCCCGCCACCCTCTTCCTTTTTCCCCTACCCCATCCTCTTCTTCCGCCTGTGGACACGCCGCCGCCGCCATCCCCACTACCGCCTCCCCTCGGACCTCCTCGATTCCTCGCCGGGTAGTGCCTTCTCGGTGCCGTCAACCCACCCCGCCGCCGATTGAAGCCACCGCCGCTGAACGCCGCCGGCACCGCGCCACCGCCGCCCGACCTCGCCTCACGCCGCGGGCTCACCGTGGCCTCTTCCGGCTTGACGGATCGCGTGGTGAGACTCTCCGAACCCTCCGCTCTCGAGCCGCCGGTTTCCCCCACGCCGACGTCGCCGCCTCTTCCACCCTCATCGTCGGTCGCCTCGCCGCCGCTCCGGACAAACCGCCAACACCTCTAGCTTCGCCGCCCCTGGTACAACCCGTTTTGCCGGACACCAACTCTTCCCCGACCACTGCTCGCCGCGGAAGCCCACCCGCCACCGGCTTCTCCTCTGTTTTGCCCCGAGCCCGTGCACGGTTTTTCTAATTGTTCTCCTTCCTCTATTCACAAAAGCGCGTTTGCCTGGGTGGTTAGCCAAGCGCGTGTAGAGCGCAAGTCTTCGCAGGGGTCATGGGTTCGAATCCCCCTGCCGCCACTATTAGTTGATGAATAGTGTTTTTAATTTTTTATTTTTATGATTTGCTAGCCGACTATAGTAAAGGAAAAATCAAGAAAAATATGGGATAAATCCACAAATAATACTAAAATTTATCAGGATAAAGATGAGCTTAATAAATGATTAATCATAGGTCAAACAACATATGTGAGCAACTAATGTGCTTTGAGTAGTTGTTTTAAAGATTAAACTATTAGTTAAAGGCATGTTAAGAAATTGAATCGAAATCTTGTTTAAGGATTATGCTTCTATGGAATGATAATTTAACAAATGAGGATGATTTAAAGAATATATCTTAAGCCATTGCTTATTAGTAAGCATCATAGAATTAATCATTGCATAGTTTAAATCATAACCCTTATATCTATGCCCACTATTTAACTTGCTTAATATTACACATCCTTTGGAAGATTTAATATTTGATTAGTTACGATATGTGCATAATTAATATACCTTCATTATTTATCCTCATCCAAATATTAAGTAAAGACATTAGTACAAGATGGTTCTAAAATTAATAAAGACATTCAAGTTAAAGTTAAGGAAAAATAAATTTGACACTATGCTTGACAAAAAATAATAATAATAACATTAAAATATAACCCTATATGATAAACCTTGCCTAGGTAAATAAATTAGAAATGGAGCTAAGCCTAATAATAACTAAAGTATAGACAAAATACCAATGGTACTATTAATTGAAGTTTAACGTAGATTTAGTAATAATGATGGACATGACTGAATATAGCAAGTTAGGACTCGAACAAACGGATCCTAATCCAAAATAAATTATGTCTAGTGACAACTAAGTGCACATAAAGTATCACACCATAAAATGCTATAAACCCGAACTCTAGGATTAATTCGGTAGCTAACATTGGTGTACATCGAGTATATAGTATATGCCCTGAATATTAACGCTCAACAAAATAGTACCTGGCTAGACTTGTACACCAACTCATAGGTCTAATCTACCTCATGGAACTTCCTAAATAAATGTAAAATAATAAAAGAGATTACTAATAAAAAGACCAAGTCATCATATTCTACCCCGACTTTGCCTCCAATCACCCATTAACTCATAATAAAACTAAATTGGGTTTATTCGGATTTATTTGGACCTTTTGAGTTATTTGCTTTTATTTGGGTTCAGTTGTTTATCGCGTAATTAGAAACGGAGCCCCAAGAATCAAGGGATCAGCGTGAACCGAGCAGGCGAAGAAAAAGACCGAAGCTCCAGAAGAAATATGGTGTGAGCTCAAGACCGCTAAACCGCCCAAAGTAGTCAATACTTTGATCATGTTGAACCTACATTTTATGCAAATTACTTTTGTTTAACTTATCAAATTGCATGCTGTTATTTTATGTACAACTACATGCTTAATTCAAGAATCTAGTTATATGCCCATTGTTTACCTTGATTAATATTACACCCCCTTGTTGAATATTTGAATATGTGATCCTTGTTGCCCTAGCGAAATTATGATAGTAACCTTTTGAAAATAAGTCCGTAATTTATTACGCCATGCGTAGTGTTGCATAGATATTCATGGGCGTGAAAACGCCAAGCATCACTTTAATCATGAGAAAATTTGGTTGGGCAGTCATGGTGTGAATGACTGGAGAAATGTTTGGAACTATTATTTTATGCTCCCAAAAACCCCAACTTGCTTGAATATCTGGGCGAATGGTTCGATGGTGTGTGTGTGAATGGTGCAGTGGAGGCACAAAGTGGGTTGTGGTAGAATCGCCCAGATACCACTAAGGACCGAATCTTGTCATGATCTCCCACGTAAAACAAGGCAACCACAAGTCCGTAAGTACAACTTGGCTAAGTAGTCGTATTGAAACTCCTGGACTCATCTCACTGGTAGTGGATTGAAGTGGATAAGCAAGGGCAAGGGGAGGCCTAAAGGGACACCAAGGGGAGGGTGAAGTTTTCCAGCTGTTCTAAGCGTTGCGGGAAGTGGAGCCCGCTGCGTTAGTAACTGTGGAAAACATCCCGCGCAACGTATGGGACCCACCGCACGTGGGATAAGCCCATAGGGTGAGATGACAAAAGGAACTAGATACTTTGAACAGTCACTGTGATGGTCTGCTCAACCACATGACTAAGGAATCGTGTGGGGCAACGAGTTGATTGTCTCTTGTGGTGAAAGTGTACAAACTCTGCAGAGTCAAAACTATTCGAATAGCCGTGCCCACGGTCAAGGGCGGACATGGGAAACTTAACCAGATATAGTTCTGTTTCAAAATGATTTGTGGGTGGGAAAGGAAAAAGTGAAGGGCAGTGCAAGGCCCTAGTTTGTGTTGTCCTGGGTGTCGCCCCAGTGATAAGTTAAGCGGCTATAACGCTGAAGGATTAAGCATATGGTGCAGATGCCATGTAACGGTGGATGGAATCAATCGCCATCGTTATTGCATTCTCATATATATTACGTTTTGTTCAAACGCTAAGTCTCGGGAGGTTTTCTATGTATTATATTTCAAAAGCTAAACGATGATAAAGCTTCGCTTTTACAAAGTAAAGTGATAGGAAGATAAATAGAGTCGTAGGAAGAGTGGATGACTGTTGTGGTAAATACATAACGATGATTGGTGGATTCATGCCGATTATAAAAAGAGAATATTAGAGAGGGGTTTAGGAGAAATAAATCGGTGGAGTCTATATGAATGGATGGGTTAGAAAGATGATTTAAATGATTTTTGGAAGATTAGAGTGTGCAAAAGAAATTGTTGGATTACGACACTAATATAAATTCTTGAGAGATGTTAGTAATAATGTGATTGATAGGATTTGATTAAAATCTTGGAAGGATGAATTGAATTTTGGGTATATCGGAGGAATAATAATAATTACCGGAGTATAATCTAGATCAATGATTTTGGAGAATTAGAAGAGTGTAAAGGCAATTGTTGGATTTAATGGGATTAACAGGGATTGATCTAGATAGATGATTTGAATTTGAGGAAATTTGGAGATATGATAATTAAAGCATAAACTAGATTAATGATATTCTTGGTGCAGAAGCATTGATGAAATAGTTAGAGATAAATAATGAAAATAAGGATGATTATGAAGAGAGCAATTTATGATTTTGGATCATTAGCAGAAAGGATTGATTTGTTAGAAAGTTCTGATATGAATGATGTCGGTGGATTAAAAGTAATCCTATTAGGGAATCATTGGAATTGAGTAGGTGGAGTTGGTGAATATTGATTACAAGATTGGACTAGTATGAATTGAATACGGGAGGACGTTGGTGGATTCAAAATGGATGTATATATATAAAGAGTTTGATCGGTGGATTAGCTAAATGATGCCACTCATTGTTTGGAGTCTTAGACGACATTTAGTAAGAAAATTGTGTCTTTGGGGAAATAAGTCAATTATGGCATTTGGAGAAGTGAGTCAATTTGGCAATCGCCGTGGGAAGTTTTAGGTAGCAGTAGTAACACTATGGTTTAATAATAACAATGCTACCAAAAGCGATTTCTGACAAATAAAACAACCCGAGCCTTTCCTTTGATAAGCCATGCATACTATATATTTGCATTCTGTGGATTGGCTCGCGGAGCACGGTGGTTAGTGTGCTCACACTCGCTCTCACAATAAATCCAGACCCAAGAATCAGATCACTGCACCTCAGCAACACCATTGGTCATGATGACAAAGAAGATGAGGATGTCAAGGGCTAGGTCGCGAACCTCCGGTTGGTTGCCTGTGGGTATGTCCTGAAGGTCCCACCGTGTGTTCTTCTCTTCCGCTGCAATTTATTGATTTCGCCTAATCGCCCATGAGTAAGTTTACTATTTTATTTATGCTTCCGCATGGTATGTATTTGATATTCATTTTCAGAATCGTGAGCACTATCTACCGATCCGTGGAATAGTGCATTAAATCACTGGGATTCGGATATTAAATCTGGGGCCCTACAGGGATGGTATCAGAGCATATCGACTGCAGGTCGTGACCTAGTTAGCCTGGCCGTTAGTTTCATGACTAGAAATAATTCTTTAAAAACACTATCTGCGAAAATACAAGTTATACTGCTCGTTCTTATCTCTCTTAGAAGATGTCCTCTCATCTATATGCTGCTTTAGCCATTTCTACCTCTCATGCTCTCTTACCCTGAACTCAAAAGGATGAAAATCTAGTGCTCCTCTTGTAAATTCTCTTTGAAAACCTATTTTGGGCCAATAGTCATGATGCTTGCATTTAAAGCTTTATTTCAAAAAAAAAATTGTTTATCCTTGGAGGACTGATTATCAAATGATTTACTGAAATTCATTTTCAAACTCATTTTGACAAACCCGGATCTTCCGAGGAAATTTTCATAAGTTAAACTACTTACCAAAAACTTATTCAAAACTTTACCTTGGTTTCTCAAATAGTTCAAAACAAAGTTATATCTTGAAAGCTTTCCCCAACATGGACTTTGTTTTTCAAAAATAGATCCTAAGGGTTAACCTTGGGGTGTTACCTTCGAAAGAGTTATGTTGGTAAAAACCTAATCTCCCTGTTTGGTTTTATCCCCCCTAGTTAAAAGAAAAATCTTCATTTTGCTAGAAAGTTTCATTAAAATAATAATATTAATAATGCTAATACTGGAACAAGAAATGATATCAAGCCATCACCTCCAAATACTTTCCTCTTCTTTCTATTGATTTGGGAAGAAAAAATTTTGATCCTCATCTCGTACCCTTACCCCAAAAATTTAAGGTTAGGAACGATGAAGATCGTCATGAAGATAAAGTGGTGACCTTTTAAACAAACTACGCAGATGAACCATGTGCCCCCTTATGTGCGCTCCCCCGAATAGACGTTGTATTGTCGCAAGATTTCACTTTGGCCCTGTGCACTGCCTCCTTGCCCTCGGGCGACCTACTTCGCAGTCACAGGAAAAGCTTGCTTTCAAAATTTGTGTGGTTCCGTATCACCCCAGCTTCTGGGGTATACTCTCTTAAAATTGTAATGGGTTAGCATATCTTACCTCTACGATGTGACACTCGTCTCATGCTGTTCCCCTCACCTTTTCTGGAAAATCCTATCAGGCCCAATGGATAGAAGCAAGACCACTGCCACAGTCAGGAGTAAGGAGGGGAGAATAATAATTGATGCTCGCAATAGCCCCAACCATGTGTACCAGCCGTCACAAGAATTCACTCTACGAGAAAAGTCAAAGAGAGGCCATCATCATGAAAATAACAGTGGCCCTGCACTAAATAAAGGCACTCAGAAGAAGAAAGGCAAGTGTTTCAGATGTGGCGACCAGGGACATTATGCGAAGGTTTGCCCCATCAAGAGGAAAGACAAGCAAATAATAGATGCCGTCACCATCAGCCTCAACTCCGACGAAGAAGAACAAGTTGCAGGAATTTTGTCACTAGACCAGGAAGCTACAATAAATAATATATGCAGTGAGTGTGGCAAAGAAGGACATATCGCACAACACTGCCCTCCACTCCGACAAATTGGACAAGGAGCCTGTTTCACTTGCGGGCAAACCGGACATATTTGCTACAATTGTCCGATCTCCTCCGCTTATATCGCAAGAAACATCATTACCCGACGATCGCCTCATCAATCTAGTAGCATGTAGGCGTTGTGGGGAAAAGGGACATGAGAAAAGTCAATGTACAGCTAGCTGCCCCAACTGTGAAGGAGACCACCCGCCGGGAGCATGCCCAACAAGCAAGATCACATGTTTTCTCTGCGAAGGACAAGACCACTACCCCAAGGACTGCTCCATGAGCCTGTTGCTGACCAAGACAACTGAGATACAACGGACAAGTCTCCGAGTCGCCAAAGGACTTATCAGGCCTGAAGTTAGGAAGAATAACTAATATCTGTAACTATTTATTTTAAGGGGGGTAGCAGGAGTAGACCAAATGTTGGAAGGCTACTATGACGTGTAATCACTTTTGGGAGTATCGATATGATGTATGCCTACCCTGGAGATGCAACAGTTTGTGTTTGGCCAAATCAAACCAGAACACAGAGATCCGCGAAGCCAAAAATCTTCTGCAGGTAAGGATTACGAGATGTACCCTTAGCTAAAATCATCAGCTTGTCAAAACCCTAGAGTAAGGGCAAGACCCTAGCAAAAGTGAAAGACCACCCTATAGAAATACACATCGTCGCATCTGCATTCCTATGGCCCTCTACCTACTAGGGTACAGGCCATTCTTAACTCGCCTATCGATAAGAAATTCTACAACAGTATGCCCAGTAGGCGATGCAACTACTCCGTTTCATGATGACGTGAAGACAACAATGACAAAGAACAAGTATTTGGAAGCCTACGACCTATCCAGGAAAAAAAACAGAGTTTCTCTCTTCCCCTTTTGACGTCTACAAGTACTAACCCCTATTATGGAGATTTTCATCTCTCAGTGGAGCCAAAGAACTATACACCAAGCGACACCCAGTACCCAATGTAACCTCGCCTCCTTTCTCTCTATTCTACCGGAATCTCGGGGTCGAGATTCATTTAAGGGGGGTAGATTTGTAACATCCCGAAAATTTTAAATTTAAAAATACAAAGCTTTTAAATTATTTTACAATATATTTTGGTATTGGATTTTAATTGTGTTTCCTTGAATTTTGGTTGAGGTTTAAAAGACCGTAAAGAAAATATGAAAGTAAAATAAAACTATAACTTTAAATTCGAATCCGAAAAGATGAACCATAAAAGGAAATAAAGGTATGGAAATAAGAACAACAAGTAAAACAAAAATATACATATATATATTATATTTTGGTAATAGAACAAAGACTTAAATTAAAATTTCAAGAATTAGGATCCATAATCTTAAATATAGAAGTGTAAAATCAAAATTTAAAAAAATCCAAATTCTATGTTCTTCTCCTTCTTTTTCTCTCTCCTCCCTATGGCAGGTGGGCCCTTCTTCCTTTCTCTCTCTCCCCCTCTTCCCCCACCTCTCATTCCCTCTGCCGGTGGGGCAACTCCTGCGCGCCCTCCTTTTCTTTTCTTCCTCTCCCGTGCGCCTGCGCCATCTTCCCTTCTTTTCTTTTCTCTGCTGCGCGCCGCCCTCCATCTGTGGCCGAGGCTCCTCCGCGTCGCCTCCCCCGTCGCTCTCACTGCTTGCTGCTCCGCGCCGAGCCCCGCGCCCCGCTCCCATCGCCTCCATGTCGAGCCCCGTGCCTGCTCCTGCCGCCTCGCACGCCGAGCCTCATGCTGGTCATTGCCCGCCGGATAACCGTAGCCGCCCGGTCCTCCGCGCTTTTCCGCCACCTGCGGGCATAAGAGGCCTCGTCGCCCCCTAGCCCCGCCCACCCTCTTCCTTTTTCCCCCTACCCCATCCTCTTCTTCCGCCCGTGGACACGCCGCCGCCGCCGCCATCCCCCACTACCGCCTCCCCCTCAGTCGACCTCCCCTCGATTCCTCGCCGGGGTAGTGCCTTCTCGGTGCCGTCAACCCACCCCCGCCGCCGATTGAAGCCACCGCCGCCTGAACGCCGCCGGCACCGCGCGCCACCGCCGCCCGACCTCGCCTCACGCCGCCGGCTCACCGTGGCCTCTTCCCGGCTTGACGGATCGCGTGGTGAGACTCTCCGGAACCCCCTCCTGCTCTCGAGCTGCTCAGTTTCCCCCCCCCCACGCCGACGTCGTCGCCCCTCTTCCACCCTCATCGTCGGTCGCCTCGGACTGCCGCCCGCTCGCCTCGCCGCCGCTCCGGACAAACCGCCAACACCTCTAGCTTCGCCGCCCCTGGTACAACCCGTTTTGCCGGACACCAACTCTTCCCCGACCACTGCTCGCCGGCGGCAAGCCCAGCACCGCGCGCCGGCTTCTCCTCTGTTTTGCCCCCAGCCCGTGCACGGTTTTTCTAATTGTTCTCCTTCCTCTATTCACAAAAGCGCGTTTGCCTGGGTGGTTAGCCAAGCGCGTGTAGAGCACAAGTCTTCGCAGGGGTCATGGGTTCGAATCCCCCTGCCGCCACTATTAGTTGATGAATAGTATTTTTTATTTTTTATTTTTATGATTTGCTAGCCGACTATAGTAAAGGAAAAATCAAGAAAAATATGGGATAAATCCACAAATAATACTAAAATTTATCAGGATAAAGATGAGCTTAATAAATGATTAATCATAGGTCAAACAACATATGTGAGCAACTAATGTGCTTTGAGTAGTTGTTTTAAAGATTAAACTATTAGTTAAAGGCATGTTAAGAAATTGAATCGAAATCTTGTTTAAGGATTATGCTTCTATGGAATGATAATTTAACAAATGAGGATGATTTAAAGAATATATCTTAAGCCATTGCTTATTAGTAAGCATCATAGAATTAATCATTGCATAGTTTAAATCATAACCCTTATATCTATGCCCACTATTTAACTTGCTTAATATTACACATCCTTTGGAAGATTTAATATTTGATTAGTTACGATATGTGCATAATTAATATACCTTCATTATTTATCCTCATCCAAATATTAAGTAAAGACATTAGTACAAGATGGTTCTAAAATTAATAAAGACATTCAAGTTAAAGTTAAGGAAAAATAAATTTGACACTATGCTTGACAAAAAAAATAATAATAATAACATTAAAATATAACCCTATATGATAAACCTTGCCTAGGTAAATAAATTAGAAATGGAGCTAAGCCTAATAATAACTAAAGTATAGACAAAATACCAATGGTACTATTAATTGAAGTTTAACGTAGATTTAGTAATAATGATGGACATGACTGAATATAGCAAGTTAGGACTCGAACAAACGGATCCTAATCCAAAATAAATTATGTCTAGTGACAACTAAGTGCACATAAAGTATCACACCATAAAAATGCTATAAACCCGAACTCTAGGATTAATTCGGTAAGCTAACATTGGTGTACATCGAGTATATAGTATATGCCCTGAATATTAACGCTCAACAAAATAGTACCTGGCTAGACTTGTACACCAACTCATAGGTCTAATCTACCTCATGGAACTTCCTAAATAAATGTAAAATAATAAAAGAGATTACTAATAAAAAGACCAAGTCATCATATTCTACCCCGACTTTGCCTCCAATCACCCATTAACTCATAATAAAACTAAATTGGGTTTATTCGGATTTATTTGGACCTTTTGAGTTATTTGCTTTTATTTGGGTTCAGTTGTTTATCGCGTAATTAGAAACGGGAGCCCCGAAGAATCAAGGGATCAAGCGTGAACCAGAACAGAGCGAAGAAAAAGACCAGAAGCTCCCGAAGAAATATGGTGTGAGCTCAAGACCGCTAAACCGCGCCAGGCGAGTCAATACTTTGATCATGTTGAACCTACATTTTATGCAAATTACTTTTGTTTAACTTATCAAATTGCATGCTGTTATTTTATGTACAACTACATGCTTAATTCAAGAATCTAGTTATATGCCCATTGTTTACCTTGATTAATATTACACCCCCTTGTTGAATATTTGAATATGTGATCCTTGTTGCCCTAGCGAAATTATGATAGTAACCTTTTGAAAATAAGTCCGTAATTTATTACGCCATGCGTAGTGTTGCATAGATATTCATGGGCGTGAAAACGCCCAAGCATCACTTTTAATCATGAGAAAATTTGGTTGGGCAGTCATGGTGTGAATGACTGGAGAAATGTTTGGAACTATTATTTTATGCTCCCAAAAACCCCAACTTGCTTGAATATCTGGGCGAATGGTTCGATGGTGTGTGTGTGAATGGTGCAGTGGAGGCACAAAGTGGGTTGTGGTAGAATCGCCCAGATACCACTAAGGACTGAATCTTGTCATGATCTCCCACGTAAAACAGTGCAACCACAAGTCTGTAAAGTACAACTTGGCTAAGTAGTCGTATTGAAACTTCTGGACTCATCTCACTGGTAGTGGATTGAAGTGGATAAGCAAGGGCAAGGGGAGGCCTAAAGGGACACCAAGGGGAGGGTGAAGTTTTCCAGCTGTTCTAAGCGTTGCGGGAAGTGGAGCCCGGCTGCGTTAGTAACTGTGGAAAACATCCCGCGCAACGTATGAGACCCACCGCACGTGGGATAAGCCCATAGGGTGAGATGACAAAAGGAACTAGATACTTTGAACAGTCACTGTGATGGTCTGCTCAACCACATGACTAAGGAATCGTGTGGGGCAACGAGTTGATTGTCTCTTGTGGTGAAAGTGTACAAACTCTGCAGAGTCAAAACTATTCGAATAGCCGTGCCCACAGTCAAGGGCGGACATGGGAAACTTAACCAGATATAGTTCTGTTTCAAAATGATTTGTGGGTGGGAAAGGAAAAAGTGAAGGGCAGTGCAAGGCCCTAGTTTGTGTTGTCCTGGGTGTCGCCCCAGTGATAAGTTAAGCGGCTATAACGCTGAAGGATTAAGCATATGGTGCAGATGCCATGTAACGGTGGATGGAATCTGAATCGCTACTGTTATTGCATTCTCATATATATTACGTTTTGTTCAAACTGCTAAGTCTCAGGAGGTTTTCTATGTATTATATTTCAAAAGCTAAACGATGATAAAGCTTCCGCTTTTACAAAGTAAAGTGATAGGAAGATAAATAGAGTCGTAGGAAGAGTGGATGACTGTTGTGGTAAATACATAACGATGATTGGTGGATTCATGCCGATTATAAAAAGAGAATATTAGAGAGGGGTTTAGGAGAAATAAATCGGTGGAGTCTATATGAATGGATGGGTTAGAAAGATGATTTAAATGATTTTTGGAAGATTAGAGTGTGCAAAAGAAATTGTTGGATTACGACACTAATATAAATTCTTGAGAGATGTTAGTAATAATGTGATTGATAGGATTTGATTAAAATACTGGAATGATGAATTGAATTTTTGGGTATATCGGAGGAATAATAATAATTACCGGAGTATAATCTAGATCAATGATTTTGGAGAATTAGAAGAGTGTAAAGGCAATTGTTGGATTTAATGGGATTAACAGGGATTGATCTAGATAGATGATTTGAATTTGAGGAAATTTGGAGATATGATAATTAAAGCATAAACTAGATTAATGATATTCTTGGTGCAGAAGCATTGATGAAATAGTTAGAGATAAATAATGAAAATAAGGATGATTATGAAGAGAGCAATTTATGGTTTTGGATCATTAGCAGAAAGGATTGATTTGTTAGAAAGTTCTGATATGAATGATGTCGGTGGATTAAAAAGTAATCCTATTAGGGAATCATTGGAATTCAGAAGCAGGGAGTTGGTGAATATTGATTACAAGATTGGACTAGTATGAATTCGGAATACGGGAGGACGTTGGTGGATTCAAAATGGATGTATATATATAAAGAGTTTGATCGGTGGATTAGCTAAATGATGCCACTCATTGTTTGGAGTCTTAGACGACATTTAGTAAGAAAATTGTGTCTTTGGGGAAATAAGTCAATTATGGCATTTGGAGAAGTGAGTCAATTTGGCAATCGCCGTGGGAAGTTTTAGGTAGCAGTAGTAACACTATGGTTTAATAATAACAATGCTACCAAAAGCGATTTCTGACAAATAAAACAACCCGAGCCTTTCCTTTGATAAGCCATGCATACTATATATTTGCATTCTGTGGATTGGCTCATGAACACGGTGGTTAGTGTGCTCACACTCGCTCTCACAATAAATCCAGACCCAAGAATCAGATCACTGCACCTCAGCAACACCATTGGTCATGATGACAAAGAAGATGAGGATGTCAAGGGCTAGGTCGCGAACCTCCGGTTGGCTGCCTGTGGGCATGTCCTGAAGGTCCCACCTGTGTGCTTCGTTCTTCCGCTGCTGCAATTTATTGATTTCGGCCTAATCGGCCCATGAGTAAGTTTACTATTTTATTTATGCTTCCGCATGGTATGTATTTGATATTCATTTTCTGTAACTGTGAGCACTATCTACTGATCCAGGGAATAGTGCATTAAATCACAGGGGATTCCAGATATTAAATCTGGGGCCCTACATATATCAAAATGCACTTTGTATGCATGAGGATAGATTTAGTTTTCATCAAAAGCTAAAAATCCAATCCAATTTGAATTTCATGGATTTTTTTCACTTTCTTGGGTTTGTATGAGTTAAAAAATACTATTATGAGCCAAGATACACAAGGAGATCTGGTTTTAATAGACAAACTCACTATATGCAATAATAGGTAATTTTGGGTCGAAACTAGTTTTTTGGTGAACTTCAAATAGGCATAACTTTTCAACGTTGGGTCTTTTGTAAAAACTTTGAACTAGAGAAATATTTGAAATGACCAACCTTTGAAGTTTGGTATGGATAACGTTTTTCAAAAACTCAATAGATTTTGATTTATGAAACTATGTCATTTAATCTAAAATTAAGATCATACAAGATCCTTTTGAGGCCAAATTTGCTACTTTGTTTCTAAAACAGAAATTTTTACTCCAAAAGCATTAGAAAAACATTTGAAATACATATTGAACTACTTTTATCTATTTTTCACAAATTTGAGCTTTTTAAACAAGATTTTTGACTTTTGACAAAAGAACCTCTTTAGAAAGGCTAAACTTGCATACCACTGACAATATCACTCCAAAAATGCCAAACAAAGCAAATAAGAATGAAAAACATGCATTTACAAGATCCATAAATCATTTTAGGCAATTAAGTAAACTAGTTTCCCCAATATTAATAGTTTGCACCTTTTTAAGTAAGCCCAAAATATTTAATAAGGATTGTTCCACAGAGAAAACCCCCCTTACACATAGATTTCTCTTAGCATTTCTTTCTTATCCTTTGACACACAAAGGATTCTTTTCCATCTTGTCATCTTTTTCTTTGACATCAAATATTTCTTATTTTCTTTGTAATAGGCGCTTTTAACCTTTTGTGATCATTTTGTCTTTTCAATGAAGAGCATACACGACTTTGAAATTTATATCACTTATGATGACATTTGATATCACTTGTGAGAATAATTGATACAAAGAATAATTGATTCCACTGGTAGAAACTTGATACCACTTGTAGGGGATACTACTTAAAGGAAAAAGATGATATCACTTGTAAAGACAAAAATAAATCTTACGCCGAGGTCAAGATGATCGAAAGTGCTACCACTATTAGAGAGATACCCTATTTATGATAAAAGCATCACAATATAATCAAAATGGCATATGGAGTCAAGAAGTTATTTGCAGGGTAGCTAGCAAAGATAACAAGGATCAACTTGACTTTGAGGATCTAAGAGAATGGCTAAAGGAATTAGAAATCAACAATTTAGATAAATCAACCAAGTTTCCCAGGTCCAGTCAGACCGATAGCAAAGATGTAGTTAGACCGCTAGGCACCGGTCATACCACTAAGGAGATACGGTCGTACCGGGTGCAACAGAATGCACGCCGAGGATTGAAATTTTGAGAAGATAGATACTTGTTGTAATTTGCTCTAAAATTTTCACAAAGAAACATAAACATTTTTAGAGTATTTCCAACTATATGCCAAAGTTAAAACTCTTTTCAAGATAATTTTGAATAAATTATTCTTTCATTTTTCAAAACAAGCTTATTTTCAATAAATTTCTTCAAGACTGACAAAGTGAGCATGTGAGGGTGTTTTTAGCATCCATTTGTATGTATGAGTTTGTAATACCCTTATGAGCTAATATATGTCAATAATTTTGGCTAAAATTGTAAAACTGATTTAAGTGCAAGATTGTGATCACTTAGGCCAACTTAATATTTTAGACGAGTTTAAAAACCAAATAACTTTCATTTGGTTGGCCTTTTGGAAAACCTTTGAATACCAATAATGTTTAAAATAGCCAACTCTAGATTTTTAGTATTTGGCACTTTTCAAATTCCTTTTAGAAACTCAAATATGGACAAAGAAACATGGATCAATACTAATAAAATCATAAAACATAGAGTCAATTCCTCCTAAATGTGTGCATACAAGAATGTGTGATAGAAAGATAGAAACATATATACATATTCAAGTTAGACTTTTGGTAGAGTTCAACCTATATTTTGGATTCGAGAAATGCAATAAGATGTAAGAATGTGGCATCTAATGTAGAACTTCATGATCTTCACCTTTTCATCCAAATGATACTAAACAATATTATACTCAACAAACGAGTTAGAGTTATATTTATAATTTTTATTAATCACCAAAACCAATTTAATTGAAGCTTGAACTTATAATCTCCCCCTTTTTGGTGATTGATGACAAATTCGTTATCAATAACAACATTTGGATATAAATCAACATATGATAGGAATTTGAGCTATATCTAAGCATGTCACTATCAATTCAAGCATTATATATATGAGAGGGGGTGTGAATAGACAGTTTAAAAATATTTTGGCTAAAATCAAGTTTATATGAGAAAGAGTAAATCAAATCAGTTTTGCACAATTAAGGCCTAAATCAACTAGTCTTACTAAGTGCACCAACAACCTAAGTCTATGTCAAGGTTTACAATTCTAGGGTGACAAGCAAGCAATTTAATTTCAGGAATATAAAATACTTGCATATAAATTTAGCATGAGAAAGCAAATTACAATAACATGGTTTCTTTTTACCGTGGTGTAAGAGACTTGTCAGTCTCCCGTAGTCTACGTTGAGGTAAGGCTAAACAAATTGGACCAGCTCCACGAATTAAGCCAAACCCCTCAACTTCACTAGTGTTGGCTCTTCTCTGCTCTAGGTAGGTGAGCTCCAATCTTCACAACACTCCGGGACTCTTCACAATTTTTTTTTAAAGAGATCACCGGACAAAATGTCTCCAACGACATCTAGAAGTCGGCAACCTACGAGAGTAACAAGTCAAACCCCTTCCTTGACTCTTACCACGTGAACCAAGTGCACAAATGTCTCGTTGCTGCTCAGCAAAGGGAAACTGCCCTCAGCCTCGTTGTTCTCTACAATGTGCACAAAGCGGATGAAACTCTTGCTGCAGTGGAGAGACACATAGATAACATTGCCAATCAAGCAGAAGTGGCCGATTCTGATGAAGCTTATCATGGCATCCTCTATGAGATTATGGACAGTGCTAATGATTTGTCCAGGCTAGAGTAGGAAGTGCAGAGGGCAAGGACAATCTTCACGACATTCGAGAACTCAGCGGCTGATACTCCAACTACAAAAGTGGAAGAAAAAACATATAAAGCCAAAAAGATTAAGATTTGGGAATCACTTTTTTGGGACTTTTGTAAAAAAAATTTCTTGAATTTATCTCTCGTCTCAGTAGCTTCTGTAGTTTACACGACAAAGCACAAAATACAGACGGGGAATTACAGGAAGATACCACAACACCTTAGCAGAAGGTCCGCAATATCACCGACGGTTGTTTACAAGAACCGTCTGTCATGTCCAGAATATCAGAGACGGTTTTTTATATGAACCGTCTGTCATGTCCGCAACTTTCACAGATGGTTTTCTTAACGTGAACCGTTTGTGATGTCTCACTTATCACAGACAGTTCGTGTTAAGAACCGTCTATAAAAGTTCACAGACGGTTATTAAAACGAATCGTCTTGATGTCTCGATTATTACAGATGGTTCGTGTTAATAACCATCTGTGAAAATATCATAGACGGTTGCTAGTATAAACCGTCTGTGATAGTTTAAACACAGACGGTTCCGTATGAACCGTCTGTGATGTAGCCGTCAAGTATAGTCTTTTTTATACTAGTGCTTGTACGTTGCACTGTTCCCGGCTGTGGGCTTCACTCTTCCAAACAACTCATGCAGCTCAAATCAATCTTCTAGTCGCTGCGCTTGCACTCACGCAGTGCATGCAGCCGGCAACACCCAGCGCATGTGCGTGTACTGGCCGGCATTGGCTTGCATGCGCAGGCGCTGGCTTCAAGCAGGCGGCAACACGGCTACATCGGCGACGGCTTGGCTCGAGGCGCTTGTCTTGCGCGTGTATGCGCTGGAGGACGGTACGGGGCACGTGGCAGCTCGGGAACGCAGCAGCGGGCGAACGTAGCGCGTTGGCAGACGGCGGCTGGGGAAAGAAGAAAGAAGTGGCTAGGGCTAAATTTTTGGTTGTGGGCTTACCTCTCCCACACAATCCCTTTTATCTCGGTATGAGAATGAACCCAACTCTAGCTCGCCTCCTGACTTATTCCAGGAAACAACTTCTATTTAAAGTTTCAAGACATTCTATTTTCACGTACTTTTTTTCACTAATTACGCATAGATCCTTTGGACGGTATTCCTTAGATATGATAATGCGTTCATGTATTCCAATAATGTTTTTAAACTCAAGTTGCCTCCTTGATTGTAAATGAGATTAGAGATTGAACCCGTTCTTTTAGGCTACTGCTTGTTAGTCTTAAAAATAGCTATTACTGAGATAAACCAAAGCAGCTGAAAAGACAAAAGAACATGCCCATTATACCTATAGTGTTGCATATTAGAGATCACGTTGCCGAAGATCAAAGGTCTCAACTCACCAATATGTAATGTAGAACAAGAGCACAAGATATAGTCCCAGTCTTCTCTCAACTTTATCGCTTTTGCCCGTAAACGGTGGTATATACAATGAGAGCCATTGCCCCCTATATATAGATAGTGGGAGAAGGTCCCCTTCATGATAGAATAAATAATATAGACTAAACTACCATAATGGACCTCGTAGGCTAACTACATCCTAATTGCCTTCGTTTTAAGTAAAGTATTTACACATAATCAAACCCTCGGATGGGCTAATATACAACGTCCAAGACTACGTAATCCATACTCCACAAGCATAAGAAACTCAACCATAAGAACATAATGCACTATCACGTGACTTCTACCGTGACAATTGCTACATTTCATTTGTTGTATTTGCATGATGAGTAATTAATGATCTATGGCCTAGACATATCCACAGCAACCCACGGGTGGTTTATATACCTAGTATATACTAAAGTTGGAGCAATCTGCCGCCACCGCTCACATCGTTCGGCCTCGTCTTCCAGGCGCAAATGTGCAATGGAGGGCGTTTCACACAAGTCCTTGCCCACCATTTCGCGTAAATCCTTCTTCCTGTTCTTCTTCTTCTCACTTCCATCATTTGCCAATTGTTCCACAACGGTCGCTCTTTTCATTATCGTCACAATTTGGATCCTGCTTTTTGCTACGTGTTTCATATGTAACCCTCTATTTGGAACCAACTAAGGCCCGTGCGTTGTCTTTTTAGTGTGGTTTCTTCCTCTTTCTTCTCTTTTTTTTTCTGCACATTATATATGGAGATATAATAATATTTTCTATTTTTATGTTTTTAATTAAATATTTTTTAAAAAGCTAATAGTCACTGTAATGTTATTTCAGTCAAAAGGTAAGAGCTGAAGGTGCCAAAAGCTACACGACGATAAATCCAGTGCCAAACAAAGAAACAAATCCCCATTTATCACCATCGATTAATGAACCGTGATTGTGATCTTTCAGTTTCCTTGCAGCTTTGGATGGGATTTCGGACCCAGTATGGTAGCTATTAAAGACCGTATATGCATGCCTACCTCGCAGTGATTTCTTTCCCTTCCAAAAGAAATGACCGCGTCCAATCCAACGCGGAAGCGGGATTTACCGTGTCCGGTAAGGAAAATCGAAGTAGACCACCAACCTCTCGCCGTCCTCTCGCGCCATTTTTGGCAATGCCTCCTCTACTTATGCTGGGGGATCTCCTCCTTCCTTTCATCGCATACCGCACCGCGTCAAGTGAAGCAGAGCAAGCAAGAAAGAAGCAGCGAAGCAGCAGAGCAGCCGCCGCCGCCGCGTTCTTTCGCTCGACCGATCGCGACAGAGAGGATGGCGCGGCCGGGCGGGAGGACGAGCAGGGGGAGGCAGCGCATCGAGATCCGCCCCATCGAGAACGACGAGCGCCGGCAGGTCACCTTCTCCAAGCGCCACTCCGGGCTCTTCAAGAAGGCCTCCGAGCTCTCCACGCTCTGCGGCGCTCGCCTCGCCGTCGTTGCCTTCTCCAAAGCCGGCAACGCGTTCGCCTTCGGCGGCCCCTCCGTCGACGCCGTCCTCCGCCGCTACTTCGGCGGTGCCCCTTTTGACGACGGCGACTTTGTTGAGGACCATGAGGCGTTGGCGGGGCTGAGGCGGGCGGCGGAGGAGGCCTGCGAGCAGGCGGCGGCGGAGAAGGCGCGGTTCGAAGCCGTCGGGGAGAAGGTGCTGCAGGCGATGGCGGGGAGGCGGTTCTGGTGGGAGGCGGACGTGGAGGCGCTCGGGGAGGCGGAGCTGCCGGAGTTCGCCAGGGCGCTCGAGCGGCTCAAGGACAACGTCCGCCGCCGCGCCGAAACGCTGCTCTCTGATCCGCCGCGGCAGCAGTTGGGTCCGCAGGCAGAGATGTGCTTCTTTTAATACTAGGTGTTATTAAGTTAATGCTTGCTTAACTATCTTACTAATTGTCCGATCCATTTCCTGTATTCCAGCGACCAGCTGCCGTAAGATGCTGTGAGTTCGTCGGTTGCTGCTCCTACCGTGTATAATTGCTAGCTCTGCCATTTGGTTGCTGGCTATTCAAGATCGTTTTTCTTCTGCATTTTTCATCATGTAAATCCCTGCCATGTTCGGCACGATCTTAACTCGATGAATCCGATCCAATTCGTTTGCATGCGGAGCTCTGTAACGTTCCTAGGACGTTACAAGATCTGAATTAAATTGAGCATCCTGCAACCCAGTTAAATCGATATGTACATTTTGTTTGCTACTTGTGAAAAGATTTATGTGTAGAGAAGCAAGGTTCATGTTCTCAAACAGGAATAATTCCTGGGAAATTCTGTTTCCGCTCATGCATTTTTTTGTTTATCAACACGCACATCTCCGAGAGCCGTCAGATCAGGAGTATGTCATCAGGAACCATCCATACGCGCACGAGCAATGAGCAACCATTCTTCCGGTTTTCATCACGTAGCAGGTGAATTTTATCATACGTGTACATCCTAAAACACGACAGCATGGTTTTATTGGGCAACACACATATATCCAAGCTATCAGATCACATAAAGCATGACCAGCGCACATGGTAGACATGGAGATGTGACTTACTTTACATCTATGCTAATTTGATTTTTAAATTTATTATGACTTTAGTTGCGTATTATACTTATTTTGCTTTCATATTTATCCTAACTTGCTTTCAAATTTATACTGATTTACTCCAAAGTTCACACCAACTTTGTTCCCATATTTAAACTAAGTTGGATTTTTGTACACTTTGCTTTAGGTAAATCATGACTTTGATTCAAAATTTATGACCTTGTTTGAAAATTATACTGATTTTGTTTCCATGTATATCTCAACTTGCTTTTAAATTTATATCGACTTGCTCGGAAATTTATTCTGACTTTTGTTCCCAAATTTAAATTGATTTGAATTTTTAGACAAATTTTGCTTTTGGTAAAACATGACTTTGCTCGTTTTGTTTCCAGGTGTATTCCAAGTTGCTTTCAAATTTATACTGACTTGCTTCAGACATGTGGGCTCAGGGAAATTGAGGGTATGCATAATAGCACTATAATATGCGTGCAACGAATGGTGCGTGTAGTGTAGTCCAATAATTCCTAATGATCAAGACATTGGTCTGGTTCTTTTCATCTTATGGCCCCATTCTTTTGAGTTACGACTGATGGTTTTTATCTGTGTTTTGGGCTATGGTTGATAGATTTTGTTTGTGCTTTTTGAGATGGTAACGGACTGCATATACAATTTCGGGCTCAGAAAGCCATTCGAAGAATCTGCTTCAAAAAGTTGTTCTGTTTGTTTCGACTTTCGAAGAAGCTAAAAGTCAAAAACTAAAAAGAACATGGCTTAATGCTTATGGCTTCTCCTGAACAAATAAACGGACGGTTTCTTCACCGCCGTTTCAAAACGGCTTATCAGGATATATAGCCATTTCAAAATGGCTTATCGGCTTATAAATATTTGATTCGTTCGTATAAATGCTTGTGCTAGGGTCAAAAATCATAGCTGTAACTGAAAAAAAGCACTAAATAATAAAGTACACCGTATTCTTTGAGCTTAACAGGATTTGCTGACTGGTCTGGTTAGTCTCCAATGAAGTGTTCATCATGGTGCAAGCGCCTAAAGCCTAACTGAAAAAGTTCTTGATCCTCATTCAACTTCTAATTCTATTTATGTGCTTACTGCTTGTTACTTATGATAAACTGAACATCACTTGTTATTTATTATTAATCAAAGAGCAATCCGTTTACAGCAGTCTGAAGTGAAGTTTGATCCCAGTCTCAGTTTCATTTACAGCCGTAAAATTTAATGAATGCAATTAAACTCGTATTGACCTTTCGCTTCTTCAGGTCGATCGATAGAAGAATGAACAAATGAGCTACTTGTTGTAAACATACGTAATATTTTAATTTTAGATTTTACTAGAAAGCAAATACTGTAAATAACTAGTGATGCATCAATCAATACTAACAACAGACAATACAGAGTCGATCGGTTACACGAACAGCTTACGGTTGGGACATGATGAAGAATAGGAAACAACACAGACTCAATGCAATATAGAACATAGAGGAAGTAGTGAAGTGAGCGGTTGCGCACATATGCACTGCTCAGCGAGCGATTGTGCAGATATGCTGAAGGACCATGTGAGATGGTCCAGGTTAATATTGTGATGAACCATTGCAATGCTTGTGCAGTTGTCAATTGGTTTTGCAAAGATCGCACATTGTCTAGACTAGTTTTGCAAAGATCATGGATTTAATTAGATTGACCTGAGTCATTGTATTAAGGTTGCATGATACATATCTTGGTTAATGTAGGTCAAGTTGTGAAGAACTTGTACATGGAAATAATTTTCTTTGTCTTTGGATGTGCAAGGTCGCTTGGAATCAACTATGGTCAACAGCGGTGATCGGGGCTAGGCTCATGGAGGAGTCGAGGCCCAGAACGATCAAGGATGCCGGTTGAGACGGTGAGCTCAAGTATGGCACGAGAAAGGCGGGAATGTTGAATGCAAGTTCAAACGGCTAGATGACGCTAGCTGGCTTGCACGGGCTAAGTGAGCCATGGTTTGGTGGAACCAGGACAAGAGAGACTTAGTGGTGCGTAGTAAGCTAGTTGTGTACCTACACGTGGTAAGCAAGGCGATTGCTTGCAAAGGATGGTGATGACCGGGTCAATAAGGGGTATTTTGGTATTTTGACCAAAATACCGAAAACCATCTTAGATCAAAACCGCGGCGCATGAGCAATGCTTTGGATAGTGGTTTAGATCAAGATGGAGCTGGTTTGATTAAAGCGAATCAATATTGAGGATCTAGCGGATGCACACTTATGCGCTTTGAAAAGCATACATAAGCGAACTTGAGTAAGTAAAACCCATGTGTGGGGTTAATGGGATTTCCCCTTTGTAATAGTGGATAGGATCTATTTCGGTACCTATAGCTAAAGAGACATTACAATCACCTATTCACCCCCTCTAGTCGTTATCCTTGTCCTAATGCCGAGGCTATTGTTTTGGCCCAAAAATGTTTTTGACATTCTAGTTTGCTTTCTAATTTAATTAGTCCCAAAATCAAGTTTCAATTTTTAAAGTTAGCAAGCCAACTCCAAAAATTATGAAAATTTTTAGGAGGTACCTTAGATTATTTCGAACTAAAAAAATCTAAAGGTTTAGGTCAGGTTTTAATTATTTTTAGAAAATAATTTTTAGTAGTTGGAAATATAAGAAAAACCATTTCCTTTAATGCAAAAATTTCTAAAAATGCTAAATTTGGAAATATTTAAATAGCTAATAGGAATTTTGGGATGTTATAGCCTCCCACCTCAGCCACCGCCGTGCCACCTCCTGTCGACGTGCCATCGTCATCCCCAACGCCAGCGATAGACGCTCGCGAGCCACTGCCATTTGCTTTTCCCGCTCTCCCTCCCGGCCACTGTCGCCTCATTTCCCTACATGCTCCGACCACTGCAAGCCCTTGCTGGCCATCCTCGGTGCCTCCCGGGCCAAGACGCCACTACCCGTGAAGTCGATGACCTCCCTACGCTCTGTTTTGCCCATTACCTCCACCCCTCCGGCCTCCCCATGTCAGCAATGCCGCTGCCTGACCGGCACCACCCACCACGCCCTGCTTCCCCTGTTTTGGCCGAAACAGAGCCCCCCATCAATTCTCACTGTGAATCCACCTTCATACCTCTCTTCCTTGTATGACATGTAAGCCCACTAGCTAATCGTCTCTTTAAGTATCTATCTATCTATCTATCTATCTATCTATCTATCTATCTATCTATACCAAGGCAACTGTTTGTAGGATCCTCAAGGGAAAATCAATTAATGATGAATGGAGCTATAAATAAAAAAATGTTTTTTATATAATTTTAGTATCTGAAGTTGTGCAAATTGAAAATGTCAGAAGTTGAATCTTGGGTAATTGCATGAAAGATTAGCATGTTAATTAAGTTAGTCTTTAATAATTGTAAAGAGGATGATAGAAATTGAATTATGGAATTAAATTAAAGGTTTAAGCCAAGTAAGGATATTAAATATTTAATCTTGATTAAAGGCTATAAGAACAATTCATGCAAGATTAAGTTATGCGATAATAATAAATACTAATGATCATAAGACCATTTTTCTAAATAGTTAATTAATAATTTTAGAGCTCAAAAGTTAAGAAAGATTCAAAGGGGGATATGATGAGATATCGAGCAGTAGTAAATAAAAAAAGAGTAGATAAGGCTAGCATAAGCTAATGGACCCTATGTGAAGATAAGCGTGTACACATGTGTTTCGGTACCGCAAAGGTAGTTGGATGGCAAGATGACTTGGTCATGTACTCAAAAATTGCTCGGCATCATTAGGGTATATAGGGGTTGCAAGGCTGCTAATAAAAACTACCCTAATTTCCCCATTTGTTCATTCATAATAATAAGAGAATAAGTCAGTGACAACTAAAAGCAATTGTCACACGCATAAAAATTTGCCTTAAGACAGAAACCTAATTAGTGTATGTGTGTGTGTATCTCTAAGTCAGTTTTAAGAAATAGTTTGTATGAGAAGCAATGCAATATAAAATATTTAAACTAGAGGATTCATCACGAAATAATCCCTAGATTGGCCACCCTAACTTAGGTTGTTACATAAATTCACACGTAAAATAATGTGGTTAACAAATCAAAATACTATCGACTCTTTAATATGGCTAGTATGCAAAAATCAAACACGAAAGATGAAATATAATTCTAGCCAAACCATCTGTAAAGGAACACTGGATTATAACATAAATATCGACCTTTGTTCAATCATGCAATCATGCACATGCCAAGTTATAATAAAAATTAGATAATAATGTTGGGCTGTAATTTTACCAGTAAGAGGGAGTCATTAACCATAAAGTGATTCGAAGCTCTATTTAGAATATTAAGGCATTATAAGTTAGCTTTTGTAAAAATGCCAATCGATGTCTTGAGCCTATCAAGCTAAATAATAACAGGATACAATATTTGCGCATAAGTAATGACCAATATAAAGAGCATGACCTTGGTACTTAAACTATAATTGTTTAGCATTAAGGAGCTGATAAAAGCTAATACTATCGCATGTAGAATCCACACCATAATCCCTAATTAAGTAATCTTATGCTATAATAAATTATTGAGTTAATTAACTAGTTAATCATTTAATTAATTGGCAATTAAAACCTCAGAAAAATATTACATTTTGAATTGCTTTAAGATTAATTCGATAAACTAAAACTATACACATCATGTGTGGAACTCATGCCCTAATTCTTAAATATTAACACTCATCAAATACTACACAATACCCCAACTAAACTCTTACACCTACCCATAAGTCTAACCTGACTCATGGAACTTCTTTGATAAATATAAAAAATAAACGAAGTTATTAAATTAAAGATCAAGTCATGGTATTCTACATCTAGCTATGCCTAACCATATTTGTACCTAAAGCGGAATATTTCTGTGAATATTACTCTATCATTGAACCTTTGTAACACCCCAGAAACCATATTACCCCAGAATACTACTAAACCACACTTACGACCCGCTAAATTACCAAGAAAATCCGGCAGCATCTCCCCAGAAACAAAGGCTGCACGGAAGAAAGACCACACAACAATATAATGCAAATAGTAAAACAGTTTAAGGAAATAGAACTGCGCAATAACATCCTTTAGCAACCTAGTTTCAAATGTCCAAACTCCACTAATGTCAACAACGACTGGCAATATGGAGTTACAGTGCTCAACGACTGAGGAAAATAATGAATAAAATTCCTCTAGTTATTTATTACAGTAAAACTCGTGAAGATCTGTGTATTGGTGCTGTGCTGCTCTACCCTTCCCAATCATGTTCAAGGGTCACCTGGGGAAGGAAATACAAGGGTGAGATAAAAAAATCTCAGCAAGAAAACTGTTTAACAAATTAATTAAACTATGAGTGATTAAAGATCAAATTAATGACATTAGCAACTAATTCTTGTCATCTACATTGCAGCCTCATTCATATCCACAACAACAATTACTACCAATAGCAACCACAATAAAATAAAATACCCCATGTCACAAGTGACTCTCGTGAGCCCATTCCTCTACGCACACCAACGGCAACCACAAGATATTACCTCATACCACAAGTGACTCCCACCACAAAATGATACCTCATACCATAAGTGACTCACGCTACAAAATGATACCACATACTACAAGTGACTCGCACCACAAAATGATATCACATGCCATAAGTGACTCACACCAAAAAATGATACCTCATGCCACAAGTGACTCTCCTGAGCCAGTACCTCTTAAAACCTCATAATAAGGTTCATCCTCATGAAATGCATATGTATGCAAATGATCCACTGCACTCTTACCCAACAAACTAGGAGTGTGCATCATACTATGGCAATGTACAATGCTGTACCGGTACGGTCGTGGCTAGGTACGGTGACATCCACGATGCAAATATCATGCTATGACATGCATGATATGACCACGATTGATTCATTAGGAATATAATCACATGAACAACAATATGTAAAATAAGACACACATAGCACAGTAGGGCATCTTTAGTTGAAGGTGGATTAATTTCCAAATATCAACAATTATGGTGAAGAAAATCAAATTAATAAGCTAAACTGTAACAACAACAGCTACATTTACTTGCCTCTACCGAAGGGGTGAAGGGCTCAAGCATGGTCAGGAGCAAAACCACATGTTCACAAGTCACCGCTCAGTACAAAACCTTAACATTACATTCATAACTGAAATACAAAGCGCCACTACGCCTGAAACCCAACAACTCCCTCTCAAATTGTTGTTCTGACGCTCAGCCCACTGCAGCAACGCTACCTATCTTTTTGTATCTTTTTATCAACTAACTGGAACATAGAAATAAATAGCATTTTTGAAATTTACAGTACGAAAGCTACAACTTTCACGAAGACATCATAATTTTATTCTATCGTTAAAAGGGTGTAATCTGCAACGAAAAACAGAGGACATAATCTGCCTCAGAATTCTGACCAGCGAGCTTCTACAGACTACCATTGACAGTACACTGCTCTAAAAAATATAAAATTTTTCCAATAGCTAAATTACAAGATTATCTATAACTTTTGTTATTATGAGAAAATTTATAAAAATCATTAGAGCCTCTGAATCTGCCACGAACAGAAACTGAATCATGTAACCAACTCTGCTACACAGCAGAATTCCAAGTTCTATTACGCCCAATCCACTCATGCAACAATTATTAAAAAATACAGAATCTAGGCATCTTCGTCCTCCACAATTTTTGTATTCATAGGTTCTAAAAGAAAAATCTTCTTCTATTTTTAATCGTTTAATCCCCACCGAGTGCCAGAACCTGAATGATCAGACTGTACAGCAACGCGATGACACTCATAACTCCTAAACCATTCATCGGAACAACATGAACAACCACTCTACCGAAAGATAATGAAGTTCTATACAACTCTTGAGCAGGAGAAATCCCCAGATTTCACACGAAAGGCCCCCTAATCTGCCAAACACAGTAGACAACGTAGATCGACTAGTTACCCGAAAACTAGCCTGATCGAGAAAACGCTAAGAACAAAAGGAGTAGGAAATTATTTCTTATATCTATATCTCAAAATGGTGGAATTTCCACAAATAAAAAACCTTAAGCCTCCCTTCTTCAGCCTTCTATCTATTATTACTACATCTGGTGTGGTGGCTTGTTGAGTACTTTTGTACTCGCTGTTACTCACTTACTATTATTTAGTAAGTCAGAAGGAGAAATTCAAGCTATGTGATCATCTACGGGTGCCAACAAAATAAGAAGATGATAAGGCCAAGAACTAGGTCGTGAACCCTAGTTGGTTGCCTGTGGGCATGTCCTGTGGGGCCCACTTGTGTGAGGTTTCTGTTTGCACTACTGCTTTTCAATGGTTTTGGCCTGACCGGCCCATATGTAAGTATACTACTATATTAGTTACACTTTCGTAGGATATGTTTTTGATATTTAGTAATGTATCTGTGAGCACTATCTATTAATCTAGGGAATAGTATGGTGGAACTCATAGAGGATTCTGGATTGTAAAATCCGAGTGCTTACATGAACTTACCTAACCACACGCTTGATGTTTCTTCCACCCAATCGTGATGAAGTGGAAGACTTGATCTTGCAATTACTGAAGGAAGAACAAGAATCAAGGGATAGAGAATGCCCAATTCGAAGGAGTATGTCGGTTGTGCGCAACCCTAGAATATACAATGATGCAATTTGCTTTTTTTCTTGATTAAACAAGGTTTAAGCCAAAAAGGCATGAAGACATGAGTAAGGGTTAGGGTCAGCCACACGGTATCCAAACCGACTCCAACTCATCTCAACAAGTATTGGACTCAAACTCACACAAAAAGGAAAACTAAATTATAGTTGTCACATTGTTTCGGTCATATTAGCACAACCACAAGGTTTTTGAGGCTAGAACCATATCCTTTGCATGGATCTTGGAATAAGCTTTCTAATAAGTACAAGGGTATCCGAATTGGACTTCGTTTGTAAAAGTTATGTTCTTTTTATTGCAGTCCCTATAGGCTGTCCTGAATCGTATCCGAATTGAGTTCTAAGTTGATTCCGTTTTGATTTCGGTTATTCTTGAGTAAGATCCAAATTGGACTTAGAAATCTTATCGAAAACATGAGCTTGGATTCTTGGGATTCTCCCCATTTTATTCTCCATTTCTTCCTTCTTTTCCACATATGCTTCCTTTCTTCTCCTCTCAGCTGGCAGCTGTAGGACCGAAATGGCAACAGAGGGGAGGTGAATGATGCCTTCAAAAAAATCCGCCCCTCTCAAGTAGCCACACTTATGCTTCTTCTCCAATAGCTATGGAAGCTATGAAGACAAAAGATATGCGCTCACTGAAAATCACAGCAACGAGCATAAAAACAGATCAGAGAGAAACAGCCCGGAAAGACACATTCAGGGCTGATCTGTCCGCAAGCGGTAGTACCGCTGTGAGGAGCGGTAGTTCGTTTGCCGGTAGTACTGTTGAGCCGAGAGGTATTACTTCTTTTGAACTCAGTCACTAAGCGGTAGTACCGTCGGGGAGCGGTAGAACTATCGGGCGGTAGTACCGACGTTGAAACAGCGGTAGTACTGCATAAAGAAATTTGGCGACGACAGAACCAAAAACTGAAAAATTCGCAATATTTTGGATTCTTGGCTCAAGAAACTTTCAAGTTAGCAAAGAATTTATCCCAGAAGAATTAGCCAAACTTCAATTTCAAGATTCCACTTAGAAATCCATAAGGGCAAAGATCCCCTGACTTCTAACCCTAGAAACAACACGAACAGGGCAAAGGCTGTGCCAAATTTGAGAAGAGAGGAAACTTCCCGATTCTTCCTTCTGTTCTCGAAAATAGAATGCTCAAGTGATCTCGAGAAAATTCCTAGTTCAAAGCGTCAACAACCAATAACTAGAAAATTAAGAAATCAACAAAAATTGCAAAATGGAACAAGAACGCAGAGAGACAGAGGCAGGAGCAAAACAGCTCAAACTCAGATTTTCTCAAATGGATTCATAGAGATGAATGATTACATGAGTTGCTACAACTAGTTCATCCCAATCCACGGCCCCATACGCGATTAAGAAATCAAGAAAGCAGAACAATCTTCTGCCCTCTCCACCTACTTCTCAACAGAAAGAGAAAAGAGAAAAACTCACACAACACATGGAGAGAAAAGAAAACCCTAACTCTCATCTTTCTCTCATGCCTATCCCTCTCCTTTTATAGTCTCCACTAATGGGTTTACAATTTCACCTTTACTCAATAGATTCAACTACTTCCGTGCTTTACCCAATAACTCGAACCGAATCCGCTTCCGCTTTTGCAGCCTTGCGCATTTACCACAATGCCCCTGCTGCACCTTCCGGGAAGCTTCCTCGTTTCTTGCTGTCCAAGCCTCGCAACCACTTCGAGTCTCGTCGTCTTCGGCACATCCCGACCGCTCCGACCTCAGCACCGCCTGTGCCTAGTCCGGTCATCCCGTGCCTCGCCACGACTCCGCCTCAAAGTCCTGTAGCCATCACAGACAAGAAAACACATCACATAGCACCGCTCGAGATAATGGAATTAACATTTGCATTAATCGCAAACTCACGTACGAACCACACAAATCAAACTCAAACTTTCAGAACACGTGTCAATTACTCATTACAAACATGGGAGCACCTCTCACATGGTCTCTCAATCTCCCCCTTGATGAGGATATTGACAAACACCGAAAAAGCATATAAAGTTTAGTTTGAAAGTCACACATGGTCGAAGAAAAAAGCAAAGTAGCGTATTACCATGTTGACACAAGAGAATACTAGAGCAAAAACAGAAAGAGCAAGTTTTTCTCAGAAGCTCTAGAAAATCCCCATGAAATAGCTTTTTCTTCATTATTCTCCCTATTTTGGCAATAATATCATCAAGATGTATGTAGGAAAGTAAATCATGATTTGGATGAAATGGTTGTATGTTATTCAAATTAAGCATTAGAGCCATGAAGATTATCCAAAATGACTTTTGAAGTATTACACCAAGCCACAACACAATAGAATGCTATCTAGATCATGACAATGCATGTATAGACAAGTTAAGCTAAATAAGTCATAATATGAAATTTGATCAGATTTCTTAGCATGACAAGTTATCCAAGATTATAGTCTAGCTAAAGGTATCCAAGGATGATGCAAGCCATGTCAATTATTCTAAGTGGAACCAAAAAGCTAGAATTGAGCCAACTTAGAGTGCTACAAGTTCTAGAATGAATCATTTGTTCAAGCACTTGATCATTTTGTTATTAAGCAAATTTAACACAATTTGACTTGTTTTTTCTTTTAGAAACTCATGGTTGTTTCCAACCAGATTTTTGTTTAGTCGTGTGCTAGATCTCAAGCCTTATGCGACCATCCAAGTTAGAAGCTTAAGGAAATGATCTTGGTCATCCAAAACTCCCCCTGAGTTCATGCCTAGTGCAATGGCAAGCAGTCTCATGAGAAAGAATTGGTGAGATCAGTTTTTTTCGCACAAAAGAGATCTTTTTGCTTATCCTGAATTTAGTTCAAGAACAAAGAGTTAAAAACTAACTCATCCTTCATAAAAGAACTAGCATAGCTCACTCTAAAGCTCAATAAAGATTCAAGACTCAACTCAGCCTATTTGACATGGCATGAATCATAAAATGATAACTAAAGATAGACTAGTCTCAAGAGCTATCATGACAAGAATTAATTCAAGTTTGTGCATTTTTAATCAACTTATCATGACAAGGACTAATCTACACATATAAAGTCAGGATAAATCTAGCAATTAAGCACATATCATAGCAAGATGTAATGCATTGTAAACATGTCATAACAGGATAATAATTAAGGCTCCATGTAGTTATATTACAATGCAGAATGAAATGCAAGAAAATCCTGCTCTCTCTCAACATGTGAAACACTTTTAGTTCAAGTAGAGTTATATCAACATTAAGATTCAGAAAATCCCAAATGTACTCCCCTGAACCAAAGCAACAAATACGAGAAGCTGGCTAAGAAAACAGAAGGCAATCCTTAAGGCATAGGCAAGATATAGAGAAGACTATGGCTCAAATTGACTCTCATCTACCCCATATGAAACTAGGTCTACTAACACACTAGGGAGTAAACATGTTCCCTGTCTACTCGAGGGTGGCCCGACCCTCGCTAGATCGCAAGAAGTGAGTGAACTCAACCTAGTGAGAAGAGAAGCAACTAGAAGCAGCAACCTAGAACATAAGATGAGAGGAAGCAATCTAAGCAACTAAGCAAGAGAACCACTCTAACCTATGCTAGAAGAACTAACCCACATGCACCCTTATGCAATGCATCAGAAGGAAAAGGGAGCCTAAAAAATAAAGCATAGAGAACTAAGCTCCCTCTCACAGCAATCCATACGGACAAACCACCCCAAGCTCTCCCCGCAAGGCTGAAAACCTAGAGCTATCCAAAGGCTTGGTAAAGATATCAGCCAACTGGTGGTCACTCTCCACAAACTGGAGCACTATATCACCCTTCTCTACATGGTCTCTAAGGAAATGGAATCTGATATTAATGTTTTGGTCCGAGAGTGCTGCACTGTGTTCTTAGCAATGTTAATGGAAGAAGTGTTATCACAAAAGAGTGCAACACTGTCTATGACTAACCTAATGTCCCGCAAGTTTGGAAGCCATCCAAAGTACCTGGCTGTAGCAACTGGGGGCAGCAACGTATTCGGCCTCTGCGGTGGACTGTGCAACACCGGACTACTTCCTAGAAGACCAAGAAACAAGAGAAGTGCCAATGAATTGGCAGGTGCCAGAGGTGCTCTTCCTATCTATCCTACAGCCAGTAAAGTCTGCATCGGAGTAGGCTCTAAGGGAAAGACAAGAAGAGGAAGAGTACCAGATACCATAGTCTATGGTAGCTCGAAGGTACCGAAAAATGCTCTTCACCGCCTGGCGGTGAGACACGTGAGGAGAAGCCTGAAATCGAGCACATAGGCACACAGAGAAGTGTATGTCCGGTCTCGAGGCAGTGAGGTACAAGAGAGAGACGATCATGCTTCTCTGTACTCTTTTTGATCAACTGGCTCGCCATCCTGATCTGGGTCAAGTGAAGCTGTAGAAGCCATTGGAGTTGACACCGGCTTGCCATCACTCATGTCAAAGCGTCTCAGGAGGTCACGAGTGTACTTGCCCTGATGCAAGAAAGTACCCTCCCGAGTCTGCTTGATCTGGAAGGCAATGAAGAAGGTCAACTCATCCATCATGCTCATCTCAAACTTGGTGCTCATGACATCTGAGAACTGTGAAACAAGAGCATGAGAAGAGCCACCAAAAATTATGTCATCAACATAAATCTGGACGAGTAGAAGGTCAGTGCCATGCCTACGAATGAACAAGGTCTTATCCACCTTACCCATCTCAAAACCATGACTCAACAAATAGGACCAAGCTCTCATACCAAGCTCTAGGGGTCTGCTTAAGTACATACAAGGCTTTGGAAAGTTTGTAGACATGGTTGGGTATTTGGGGTTCTTGAAACCTGGAGGTTGTCTAACATAGACCTCTTCTTCAATAAACCCATTGAGGAAGAAACTCTTGACATCCATCTAGTAAAGCTCGAAACCCTTAGAAGCTGCGAAAACAAGCAGGATTCCAATGGCCTCAAGCCTAGCTATAGGGGCAATGGTCTACTCAAAATCTAGACCCTCAACTTGGGAGAAGCCCTGAGCTACCAGTCTAGCCTTGTTTCAAATGACTACCCCATCCTCACTCTGCTTGTTCTTGAACACCCACTTGGTCCCAATGACATTGTGACCTCGAGGAGGCTCAACAAGCGACCAGACCTTGTTTCTCTCGAAATTCTCTAATTTCTCATGCATGGCATTGACCCAAGACTCATCAGAAAGAGCATGGTAAACATCCTTGGGATCAAAGGTGGCAACGAAGGCAGAATGGAGACAGAAATGTGACATGCCACACTTTGAACGTGTGACTCGCTCAAAGAGGTCTCTAATCATCTGCTCTGAAGGATGATCTTTTTGGATATTTCGGCGAGGTACAGAATGAGATGAAGAAGTTGCCTCTACCTCATGAGCTGATGAGGTAGGAACAGAGCCACTAGCTCTAGAAGAGGCAGAAGGCATGGGCTGATCTCCTCGAGGTGCGGTGGTGGAAGCAGGCACCTCAAGGGGAGGAGGAACTGGATCAGGTAGACAACCCACATCTCCATCCTCCTCCTCATCCACAAAGATAGTCTCGGACTGCTCTAAAGAACTTGAGATATCGGGCCTAGTCCCCGGACTGTCCTCGTCGAACGTCACCTCACAGGTCTCTACCATTTTACTAGTCTCGCAGTTCCAGACCCTATATGCCCGCGAAGAAGTCGAGTAGCCTAGAAAGATCCCATCACAAGAGCGTGACTCAAACTTATCTAGGTTTTCAAACTTCAGAATAAAGCACTTGCATCCAAACACACAGAAATGAGATACACTGGGCTTTTGCCCATATCTCAACTCATAAGAGGTGCGATGCAAGTGTGCCCTAAGAAAAACTCTGTTCGAAACATGGCACGCGGTGGCTATAGCCTCAGCCTAGAACTTCCTCGGTGTAGAGTACTCATCGAGCATCGTCCTTGCCATCTCGACCAAGGTACGGTTCTTCCTCTCCACTACGCCATTCTGCTGAGGGACGTATGGAGAAGAGAACTGGTGCTCCACACCGGTCTCAGCGCAAAACCTCTCAAAGTAGGAATTCTTGAACTCCGTGCTATTGTCACTGCGGATCGCTCGTAAGGCACCTGGGAGCTCAACAGAAAGCCAACTAAACAAACCCCAAAAATGGGTAAATGTCTCATCGTTCGAGGCTAAGAAAAACACCCAAGAGTACCTCGAGAAGTTATCGACCATGACAAGAATATACCACTTCCCTCCTGCTGACTGCACTCGAGCTGGTCCAACTGTGTTCATATGGAGCAACTATCCTGGTGCATCGGTCATAGTCACTGTGACCGGAGGATGAGAAGCGGCAACCATCTTGCCATGCCGGCAAGCACCACAAACTAGATCTTTGACCATCTTGAGTTTCGGCATACCACGAATGAGATCATGGCCGCTAACTCGGGTCAAATGGTCAAATCCAATATGACCAAGTCTCCTATGCCAGAAGGTAAGGTCACAGGACTCAGAAGCAACTAAACACCTGAGAGGATCACCAGAAGACTCAACAAAATCAGCATGAAAGATCCTCCTATATCTAGAAATCCCGCAAACCAGACTACCCGAAGAATCAAGAATTTTTCAATTGTTTTTCTTAAAGCTCACCTCGTAACCGTCATCGGTAAGCTGGGAAACAGAGAGCAAGTTGTACTGCAGCTTACTAACCAAAGCAACATCTTTTAAAATAAATGAATCATTAACGTGCACAGTACCTTTGGCGATGACGCGCCCAGACGAAACGTCTTCGAAGGTGATAGTCTCATCACTTGGAGCTCGGGCTAGGGAAGAGAACCAACGAGAATCTCCGGTCATGTGTCGAGAACACCCGGAGTCCACAAGCCAAACCTTTGCCTTCCCAGCCCGGCGAACCTGAGTCAAACAGAGAGTAAAGGCTCAGTACTGGGATAAATTAAAAGAGATTTTGGCATCCAATACTGAGTCACACGACGAGCAGAAGAAGTAGCCATACACGACTAACCTCTATCTACCCTACGCTCTCGATCGCTCAAAGAAGCAGAAGATCTATGTGCAGACCTGAAGCTGTTGCTGGGTCCGACTACTATGGGTCTGACTGCTATGGGAGAGCGAGTCGGAGCACCAACAACACGCTGAACTCGCCGCAGGTAGCCATCTCGACGGGGAAACGAGATATACCCTCAGGACGGCGGAAGTCACGACCAGAGGCAAATCGAGGACAAAATCCAGAAAACTCAGAAAAACCAAGTCCTCGAAACTGCCTAACCCCATCAACTGGAGCAACTCTCGACCTCGTGTTAGCCTTAGGTACAGTCAAGGTCTGGGGCCGACCCTGAATACACCTAAGAGCCTGAACACGGTCTCTACGCGCGATCTTGGCACGCTTGAAGCATCTCTCGATCAAATGTCCATCCTTCTGACAGAAGGTACAATGATACTTCACCTTCTGAGAGGTAGATGTAGCATGATGGGGCTTCACCTTCTGAGAGGTCGAAGCAACAGGTGGAACCACTTTCCTATTAGAGATCCCTTGGACAAAGCCCGCTGACTTGAATTGAACTTTCTTAGTTCTGGGCTTGACCTCGATCACACCTGCTGCTATGGGTCTAAGAACAGCAGGTGGATGCTTCCTAACATCCTCAAGAAAATCATATCCTAGACCTTGATTGAATTTGCAAATCTTGGACTGGTCTAGAATAAGATTTAGCTTCTCCTTGCCTCCTACAAACCTCTCAAGAGTGTTCATAAGATACTGACACTCCCGAAAGAGAGAGGTGCAAGAAGAGCAGGGGGAAGAAGAGACAACGGAAGGTAAGGGAGTAGAAGAACCAACAACAGAGGAACGAAAAGCATGTGCATGCACAATCACCTCAGAAGGGACAGTCCTACTGCTAGCCATTTGGTTCACGTCGCTAGGCGTCTCTACCAAACCCTCATGCTTCTTCCCAACAGCACACACATCACAAGCAAATGATGGCTTCTCTAGAAGGTCCTTAGTTACCTTCACACATTTTTCATTCAATGCAATCAAGTCAGATTTTAGTTTGTTACAATTATTACATGGTGAGCTAACAGGCTTCTTAGAAGCATATTGAGCCAATTTGTTATTGTTGTCAATCATCTCTTGAAACTGTTTGGAAACAGATTCAAGCTCAGCAGTTAGCTTGGGACAATTCACACATAAAGCAATAGGCTCTAACAGGAAAGCTTGTAATTCAGCAATTTTATAATCTGTCCTTTTTGAATTCATCTTCAAATTATTACAACTTTCACAAGTCTTGGGCAGATCGAGATGCATGATATAAAGACCTCTAAATGCATTGTCCTTATCCTCACATGAGGTGCAAGATGTAGTCTCAACAATAGTAGATGAAAGAGCGGCTACCCTACTCATGTCTAGCTCAGCTAAAAGACTAACATTCTCCACCTCAAGCATATCAAGCTCAGAAGATAGACTATCATGAGAGGTCCTTAATTTCTCCATATCACCAAGCAAAGCAGAGCATGTATCACATTCATCACAGGAGAGAGCAGATATAAGTGAAGTAAACTCCCGTGACAATCTATCTACTTCCTTCTCCAACTCGCTACATCTAGCTCTAGATCTAGCATGAAATTCTCCGAGCTTAAGAAAAGCATCATTAATCTGGTCATAAGAGGGGTATACCTCGTTGGAGTCAGAGTAGAGCTCGCTGTCGCTCACGTCGCCCTCAAGGGCCATGAAGCACATGCCAGAGAACTCATCGCCACCTTGGGGTCTTGCTCGTCCTTCCTATCGTCGTCACTCCACCCCTCCACCTCGCTGAGGTCGAGGTCGTCGAAGGCGGTGAGGACACGGTGCAAGAGCTTCTTGGCTTTGCCAAGGTTGCGGAACTTCTTCTCTTTGCTTGGCGGCTTCTTGTTGCGGTTCATGTCGATGTAGACGTTCTTGCTAGAACCGTCGAAGTCGTTCTTGCCTTCCATCTTGGGGCAGTTTGCTCGAATGTGGTTGGGGCCACCACACTCAAAGCAAATCACACGTCCTCCTCTCTTTCTCTCCCTAACCCTCTTGTATGCATGGGATAATTTTCTAGCTAAGAGGGCTAGTTGATTTTCTGGGAGCTGCTCCAAATGATCATCATCAATTTCACATAGAGCAGCTAAAGGAAAACCCGAGAGAGTGTCAACAGAAGAACCAAAAGCAGGACTGAGATCAATGACCAACGCCATCGAGGCACGAGTACAACGCATCAAGATTCAAAGTCGAGAGGTCCGTGGTGTCCTTGATGGTGGTCACCTTCATTTACCAAACGCGCAAGTCCAAGGCCGCAAGCATCTGACGAGCGTTGTCCGACTCGGGGTATGTGAGACCGACTGCTCGGAGGTTGCTCAAGATCTTGTGGAATCTCGCAAAGCATTCATCCAAGGAATCTCTAGCGAGCATTTCAAACTTGTTGTAATCTCTCTTGAATTGGTCCTATCGGACCGTCTTAATTTGGGTGGTACCCACATGGTAAGCATCAAGGGTCTCCCAAATATTGAAGGCCGACGAAAGATGAGAAATGCGATCAAACTTGTTTCAGCTCAAGCCTTGGATGATGATGTTCCTTGCCTTAGCATTTGCCTCAACATCAGTCATATTTCATCGGCAGGAAGAACAAAGTGAACTTTGACCTTGCGCCAAATAGCATAGCCTTGAGCCTGAATATAGGTCTCCATCCGACTCTTTCAAAAGGGATAGTCGATCCCATCGAAAATCGGGGGCTAATCCGCCCCTCTCAAGTATCCACACTTATGCTTCTTCTCCAATAGCTATGAAAGCTTCGAAGACAGAAGATATGCGTTCACTGGAAATCACAGCAACAAGCATAAAGACAGATCAGAGAGAAACAAATTTGGAAAGATAGATTCGTGGTCGGTCTGTCTCATAGCGATAGTACCACTATAAGGAGCGGTAGTTTCGTTTGCCGGTAGTACCGTTGAGCCGAGAGGTAGTACCGCTTTTGAACTCAGTCACTGAGCGGTAGTCTCGTCGGGGAGCGGTAGTACCATCAGGCGGTAGTATCGACGTTGAAAGAGCGGTAGTACCGCACGAAGAAATTTGACGACAACAGAACCAAAAACTGAGAAATTCGTAATATTCTTGGATTCTTGGCTCAAGAAACTTTGAAGTTAGCAAAGAATTTATCCCAGAAGAATTAGGCAAACTTCAATTTCACGATTCCACTTAAAAATCCATAAGGGCAAAGATCCCCTGACTTCTAACCGTAAAAACAGCACGAACAGGGCAAAGGCTGCGCCAAATTTGAGAAGAGAGGAAACTTCCCGATTTTTACTTCTGTTCTCGAAAATGGAATGCTCAAGTGATCTCGAGAAAATTCCTAGTTCAAAACATCAACAACCAATAACTAGAAAATCAAGAAATCAACAAAAATTGCAAAATGAAACAAGAACGCAGAGAGACAGAGGTAGGACCAAACAGCTCAAACTCAGATTTTCTCAAATGAATTCATAGAGATGAATGATTACATGAGTTGCTACAACTAGTTCATCCCAATCCACGGCCCCATACGCGATTGAGAAATTAAGAACTCAAGAACCCACTTACTCAGACATGGGAGACAAAAAGCAGAACAACCTTCTACCCTCTCCACCTACTTCTCAACAGAAAGAGAAAAGAGAAAAACTCACACAACACATGGAGAGAAAAGAAAACCCTAACTCTCATCTTTCTCTCATGCCTATCCCTCTTCTTTTATAGTCTCCACTAATGGGTTTACAATTTCACCTTTACTCAATAGATTCAACTACTTCCGTGCTTTACCCAATAACTCGAACCGAATCCACTTCCGCTTTTGCAGCCTTGCGCATTTACCACAATGCCCCTGCTGCACCTTCCGGGAAGCTTCCTCGTTTCTTGCCGTCCAAGCCTCGCAACCACTTCGAGTCTCGCCGTCTCAGCACATCTCGACCGCTCCGACCTCAGCACCGCCTTTGCCTAGTCCGGTCATCCCGTGCCTCGCCACGACTCCGCCTCAAAGTCCTGCAGCCATCATAGACAAGAAAACACATCACATAGCACCACTCATGCACGAACCACACAAATCAAACTCAAACTTTCAAAACACGTGTCAATTACTCATCACAAAGAATGTAGCACCTCTCACCTGGTCTCTCAGCAGCTCTTCTTGTTTTCATGCGCTCGGCCAACTTCTCTTTTTCATGGTTGATACTTTGTACTTTTTCTTGAGTTATTAGCACATGAACTCCATGCCCTTCCTCGCCTGAATTGGCCCTGTGAGAGACCATGTGGTGGTCATCCCGTGTGTATGATGAGTAATTGACATCGGTTTAGAAAAGTCGAGTTTGAGTCGGTTGGTTCGGACCAAAATGTTGCGTGGTGTAACGGGCTCGGTCGGACTTGGTCAAACTTGGTCGTAGGGGATTAGAATGCATATTCTGATGATTCGACAGGTTTAGACTCTATTATGCTTTCATGTATCGAGCTGTGCTATTTGATGTGTTTCTTGTCTGTGTGGTTGTAGGACGTCGAGGTGAAGTCATGGCGAGACACGGTGGACCAGACTAGGCGCAGGTGGCGCTGAGGTCAGAACGGTCGGGATGTGTCGAAGACGGCGTGGACTCGAGGTGGTTGCGAGGCGTGCGAGGCAAGGAGTGTGGAAGCTTCCGGAAGGTGCGTATGGGCGAACGGGAATTTCGCAAAAGTCGCACAAGCGGGAGCAGTCTGCTGGATTTAGCGGGTGTAACAGTATGAGACCCGTTAGCCAAGGCTATAAATAGGTTGGAGGGGCTGCATGCCCACTTAAGACACTTGAGAAAGAATTAGGGTTAGCTAGAGTCAAAAGAGGCTTTGGGAGGTTGTTTTGCTTTGAGGCTTTAGTTGGTAGGACTTTAGTGGTTAAGAGCAGGAGAGGCAGAGGTTCGTGTCCTCTTCGATGTTCTCCATGTGAGTTCTTTGTGTGTGTCTTGGTGATCATGCAAAACTGCACACCCGCAAGTGAACGGGTTGCCACTGAAATAGCTGCGAGTTTCGTGTTCTCCACAGGGACTAGACTGAGGCTACCGGTGCTCAGCTAAAGCTAGATCAAACAAAATTGGGGAGAAAACTAAACCTAAAACGACTCTAAATAGCACCGACTAAATGACAAAATAAACTAGACAATCGAAAGACGATGGAACGAACGACACACGAACTACAACGACTACCGATCGACGATATAACTAACTACCGACCGCGAGACAGCAGGAGAAAGTCGAGAAGCACGGGGGAGTCTAGAAGAATGGAGGGAGTCGAGAGAGTCTAGAAGAACGGAGGGAGTCGAGAGAGAAAGAGAGAGGAAACGATCGACAGCTAACTAAACGACGACGGCACACGACAAAGTAACAAATTACAACTACGATCGCTCGACCTAACCATCGACAGACCGCAGAAAGAAGAAAAGAGAGAGTCTAGAAGCAAGGAGGGGATAGAGACAGCAAGGGGAAGGGAACGGTTGCCGGCTAGCTAAATCTCGCAACACAAATGAACACAGCTACTAACATTGACAACTAACACATATCACAACTGACAGACCTAAGCATAGATTATAAAAGACAATTACTAATGCAAATTACTAACATCAAAATTAACTAGCATAAAGATCGCAAGATCAACACAGATGACAAATTGTAGGCATTGATTTTACACTCACCGAACTTAGCAATTACGGATAAATTAACCAAGCACAATACATCATCTCGGTGAGCACATGCACAATCACAGCTTCTCGAAAACATTCCTCAATTCATCATCACAAGGCATAACTCACAAGAACATTGATCACAATGTTATCCAAACATTCACAGCTCACAAAGCAAAGGTAATTGATCAAAATCCACAGTTTATCATCTCAGTGCAAATGGAAATTGTAAGTTAACAGAGCATTAGTAAGCAATTATGGTGAACAGTAATGAAGAACTAAAGAAATAGAAGGGAAGAAATTAGACAACCGAGAAAGAAGATGTAGCAGGTGGTGGCCGAGGTGAAGGGTTGAAGCCGGTGTAGAAGTAGCAGTGAGGGTGTCGGTGTAGATGAAGAAGTTGCGGCGGCTACCGATGGAGGTCGGCTGGTTCTACGGCCTGTGAAGAGGGCATGCAGCCGACGAAGAGATGTGGAGATGAAGGCGTCGCCTGACTCGGTGGAGATGTCGGGGCGGAGGTGTCGTCGGATGCAGGCGGCGGTGAAGAGGTTGGCGTAGCCGGAGGTGGAAGAGATAGGGGTTGGGGAGAAGCACACGGGAGCAAGAGAAGAAGAAATCTGGCCTCACCGGAGGGAGAGCAAGGCGGCGGCGCCGAGGTGAGGCAAGAAGAGAGGCGGCGGAGAGAGAGATGGCGAAGAGGCGAAGAAGAAGGGAGGCGACGGTGGATGTTGCCGGACGTGGAGAAGAAGGAAGAGAGGTGGCGGCGCACCGGTTGAGATGGGGGAGCAGCGGGTGGAGAAGGGCAAAAGGGGCGGCCAACCGGCGAGATGGAGGATGCGGTGGCGTGTAGAGAAGGGAGGCGGCCGGCGAGGTAAGGCCCGGCGCTCGCCGGTGCCGACGGTGGAGAAGAAAGGGGATGAAGGAGCAGAAGCCAACGGAGGGGCGAAGACAGAGAAAGAAATGCCGGGCTCGGGTCTCCCACCGGCGGCGTTAGGGATTTGAGGCCGATGGGGATTTTGGAATTTTGCGTTTTAGCCTTCAAAAAATCTAGGATTTACAATTAGGTCCTTTCTCATTTGATTTCTTCTGTTCTGGCCCTCCGGAAGTCCGATTTCATCGCGGTTTGATCCTACGCATCCGTGACGACGTACGCATCTGTACGGAGCAGTCCCGAAAGTCCAGATTTGTTGTTTTTGCACCTCGATCGCGCGGGCCTGCAGAAAAATATATAAAAATGTAAAATGGTCCATTTCGAGCAATTAAATATGGAAAAACGTGTAAATGATGATAAATGGTTCAAAAATATGAAAAATATGAGGGTAAAATGACGACTAAATATATGTAAATATGACGCATGTCATACCCCCAAGCTTAAAACTTTTACTTGTCCTCAAGTAAATGGTATGATAATATCGAACCCGGACAACAAGTCATTATGGTAAAAGACTAGTTTAAATGCATGTAATAGTCTAGAGGCATACAACAATGTAAAATGAGATTATCTAACTCGAGGTTTGAGAATCATCCATGATGAGAATGAATATTCAAGCAAAAATCTCTAGTGATAACTACAACATTTGACCAAATCAAGTTACATACACAAGTGTCGAAATGCACTAAGTGATCACATGAATCTAACCAAAATTGTAAGGCATCGGAACTAGGTATAACATCAAGGATGAGCATATCAAAGAGTCAAGCTAAGGCATTTGCTATTTGAAACAAAGAGACTAATACTTGCATGATATTTATGAAAAAGCCCACACTTGAGCCATGATACCTAATTTTTGTTGATTTTTAGCAAATTTAAAAATACATTGGGCACTTGTGCCACTTATTCACACTCACACTTCACTTGGGCAAAACTGCCACTTATTCAAATGTTTGCGAACCAATGTGACATAGTCACTTATTTCACACACTCACAAATTGTATTACAATTTTTTTACTTTATATTTTTTTAGTTTTGATTAAGCATCTTTAACCGGTTTTCATTAATGCTATGTAACACATGTCCTTAGGCATGGATACTTAGATAAATCAACCAAGCTATTGGCTCAAGATAGGACTACCCCTTTCACAAATTTTACATTCAAGGAAAGTATCAATATCTAAAATAACATATGCCAAAGCAAGAATCTACGATATAATCATTCAAGAGGCGATGTGTAACATCCCAAAATTTTGAGTTTTGAAAAATTTAAATTCAAATTAATTATTTTGAAGTAATTGGATTTTATTTGGATTTTTCTGGGTTTTTCTGGAGTTCATTTCAAAGTTTAAAACAAGAAAATGTATTTTAAATATTTTATAAAAACCAAAAAGTGTTCATTTTATTTTTCCTAACCTTCCCAGAATTTTTAAATAATTTTTGAGAATTTTCTGGAATTAAAAATTAATTTTAAAAGATAAAAGGAATTTTACAAAATTATTAAAAGCAAATCTGAAAAAATAAATATTTTTAATAAGTCTAAATTGTTTCCAGGAATATTCTATAAATTTTCTGGAATTTTTAGATATTATTTATTATTTTTCTAGGCAATTATATTATTTCTAGTATTTTCTGAAAATCTAATCCAAAAATAAAATCAATTAAATCTCAGGCCGCCACGTGTCGCAAATCTGACGGCCGATACCCCTTCGTTGGATTTAATCCAAGCCATCCCCTTTCACTTAAATCCCCTTCATTCTCTTTTCTCTCACCGACGAGTGGGTCCCACCTGTCATCTCTTTCTTCTACCTCTCCTTCTTCCTCCTCCATTCTCTCTCTCTCTCTCCACCATTGATGCCGAAATAAAAGCTTCAAGTGCCGTCCGATTTCTTCGCGAAAACTCCCGTTTGATGGCCCATTAAACCCCTAATCACTCCCTCCATCACCCTACTGCTTTTCCCATTTAACTCTTCCGCTTACCGAAATTGCCGCCTCCCGTCGCGCATGGCACGGCCTTCCTCCCTCTCCTCCTATAAAACCCTCCCGAGGTCCTCTTCCACACCCCACTCTCTCCTCTACCTTCTCCATGCCTCGGTCATCTTCCTCGCCTCCCGAGCGCCGCCGCTTAGCACCGCCTTGGCCGCCTTCCTCCGCCGCCGGCCCCGCCACCACCGCCGGTGAGCTCGCCGCCTCTCCTCTTGCCCGCCGCCACTTGCCGCCCGCCCGCCGGCCGCCGCCCGCCGCCATACCCGTCTTTGCGCGCTGCTGCCGCTGTGGTCGCCACCTCACCTACCCGAGCGCCACATCGCCACGTGCGCCACCTCGGCCACGGCCGTGGTCCGTGGACTCGGTCCACGGTGGACCGGGCCCACGTGTCAGAAATTTTTGAATTTTGAATTTTGCTGACGTCATAATTATAATTTTCAATACAAAAAAATAATTCGGGAAATCGTTCTTTTCTTTTTCTTTCGATTAAAACTTCCCGAAGCCATAACTTTCTCATTTTAACTCCGATTTGACCCGCTCAAATTTCTAAATTTTTCTAAAATCATAATCTATCTAAATATACATTCTTTTTCAATTTTTGAATTTTATTTAAATTTTGTGTATTTATTTGCTTTGTTGCTTTGTCTTTTTCGGCGCGTAGAATCCGACGTCGCCGAGGACTTTGTCGACCTGCAGCAAGAGAATCAAGAACTCGCACACGAAGGCAAGTCTCCTTTGAACATCTTGAACCCATGTTTGAGAAATATTTTAATTATTTTAAATTACTGCATTGCTATGTTACATAAAATGATAATTTCTATTTTAGAGATATTAGTTAAACCGATAATTGTTATACCCTCATTTGGCATTGACAACCATGTACCTTTGACACATTAGGATTTCCTAGTGTTGGTGGTTGTAACCTTCACTATTTAACTTGATGGATTATGTTAAAACAATCTCCTTGCGAAATTGATGCCTTTAAAAATAGTTAATAGTATTTGAAACAAAATGTGGCTTTGTGCAAAAGAACCATATAACCCTCCGTTGTTAAACCCTGCATCTATTGCATTTTTCCAAGACTTGCGGAGTACTTTATGTACTCACATACTACACTCAAAATAATACCCAGAAGAGTATGAAGCTCAAGATGGATCTTTCGACTACGGAGCATATGGATTCGACGAAGGCTTTCAGGAGTTCTAGGTTGCGTTTCCCACCAATTGCCTCGTGGCGTATTGATGGGTCTTCCACCGATTTACTTTTGCTTCCGCTGTGCTTTATCTTTTGTGTGAGTGCGAGGTCTTGTAACCTCAAATGTAATAAAGGTCTTTCGGCCTGTACTCTCTTTATTAATGTAATTTCGTTGTTGGCAATGTAATCATCACTGTTTAAACTGTGTGCACTAGCTTTGATCTGGGACTAGTGCTGTAATACACAGAGGGGCTGGATTTGGAAATTCGGGTCCCGACAGAGATGGTATCAGAGCCAACTTGACTGTAGGACGTGACCTAGATTAGAATGGTAAAAACCTTAAGGACATATATCTAATAAAAATATTTGAGAAAATTTTCTATATCTCTTTACTTCTGTTCTATTCTTGATCTTATATTCACTTGTTTAAAATGTCTTTACTGATCTTCTCTATTATTCCAAAATTGTAGGTGGCCGGTTCATCCTCCGTTGACTCTTGGGACTATTTTTCTCATGGCGAGAATATTGGAGCATTTGTTGGCCTTCTTCGTCGCCTTATGCAATATCCGAGTATCCCCAACCGCCTATTTTCGGGGGCGGAAAGTCAAGATCATGGACCGAGATTCTTGGTCGATGGAGGTATTCCTGGATGCACGGGAAGGAGAATTCAAGTCTCCCATATACCCTATCGATCATCCTCGGACTGACCGTTCAGACGCTATCCAGGATGCAGCTCGTCTGGCACTAGCTGACTTGTGCCGGATGCACAAGGATATCCTACGGCAGACGCCTTTCTGTTTCTTTCCAACCACCGAGCGGTGACGTAGATATCCGTAACCCTTCAAGATCACCATGGACGATCCCGTCAGTCGCATCAGTGCGGCTTACTCAGCGATGTCACCACATACGCCAAAGGTGCCTTGGAGGAGATTGACGACTTGACGCCCTCACTTCCAGCCTACCAAGATCTAAAACTCTCCGTGCTCACCATCCAGAGCGAGCAACAGAGTTCGAGCCGGGGCGCCTTGAGCCGTGCAAGCAGCCTCGAGAGGACTACACGCCGCCTTCACTGCACTCACCGCCGTCCCGACAACCCAAGGTTGCCTCGGCGACAGACCCCGTATCTTGCTCACGGCGCGCAAGAGTGTGCGGCGTCCCAGTCCGCTGCCCGACATCGACATCGGAGACTCCAAGAAGAGACGCAGCCTCTCGCTCCTGCCTCGCTCTCCGCCGACCGCCTCCAGCAGAGTGACCATCTTCACTCCCGGCCTCTTGCAACCGCCCGAGTGTGGTTGTAGGCTGTGCCACGTGGGTATCCTAGAGGAGGATCCAGAGGAGGATCCAGAGGAGGACCCGGAGGAGCTTGTCTTCGAGGAGGACAAGTAGTTGCAGGGACAGTAGTACCCAAATAAATTGTTTATCTTTCTTAGAACGTTTTATATTATGTTGGTGTGCTAGATGGACTGTACCAAGCCTTAGTGCACTTGTCGTACAGCCATTCTCAAAAATATATTAATTTCAAAGATAAAGTTTCTTCCAAGTTGTTGTTGTGTTCCCTTTTTGTGTGTTGTTTGGGATGTTATTTAGTTCCCCTGACTTCTTATCTATGCTACTTCCCTCTTATCTTTTTGCTTTGTCCGGGTTACCGCTTCAGATGGTGAACACAAGGAACAATGCCGGCCACAGCCGTGGTGCCAATGCTCAGCCGGAGAACAACATTCCTCCACCCCCTGCTCAAGCTCCTAGTATGGAATAGATGATGGCAATGCAACTGCAACTGCTTCAAGCCCCGCCCGTAACCAAGCAAGAAGCTCCGCAGCGCCTTTTCGTGCACCCCACCAAGCCGGGAGAATTCATGAGGACCGCACCGCCAACCTTCTCTGGTGCAGTAGATCCAATGGAAGCAGATGATTAGATTAAAGATGTGGAGAGGAAGCTGATTTTGGCTCAGTGCAGCGATAACGAGAAGGTGCTTTATGCTGCTCATCAGCTAAAAGGAATCGCAGCTACTTGGTGGGAAAACTATTGTGCTGCTCATCAGAATGTGCAGACCATCACTTGGGCCGAATTTGAGGAAGCCTTTCGCACTGCACATGTCCCTACCGGAGTAATGGAAATGAAGAGAATGGAATTTCACAAGCTACAACAAGGAAACCTCAGTATCACTGAGTACCTGAATAGGTTCACTCATCTATCCAGGTATGCTCTGAAGATGTTGCAACTGATGCAGCAAAGATCTGGCGGTTCATGCAGGGACTTGAACCTAACCTCAAGGTGCAGCTGGTGTCAAATGATTTTCCAACTTTCCAAAGATATGGTGAACAAGGCCATAATACAAGAGGAAGCTCAACGTCACCGTATGAAGTCCTAAGAGGAAGTTTCAAGCTCAAGCAGAGTGCAAGCAGTTCTCGGCATCGCCCTAATCCATCTCATTTCAACAGGCCCTTAGTGCCAAATGTGCCAAGGACACCATTCAGTGGACCTCGCCCGATTCCTCAAGCTCCTCGACCAAACAATGCGCCCGCCTCAATGAGAACAAGACTTCATGGTCGGAGTGCGGTGTTATAACCGCAAGAACATGGGACATTATGCCAATAATTGTCCACGAAGCGCCACCAGTGACCCCTGTTCGATTCAACCTGGGGATAACACCAGCCAGAGCTCCACTTGCAGGACAAGGCCGTGGAGCACCTCGACTCCAAGGACTCCACAAGCGGTGAATGAGGGCATGTTAATCATGTCACCGCAGCGGCCAGATGCACCGACGTCGCTCGGTAAGTTTCTTGTCAACTCGGACTGCATCAAGATTATTTGATTCTGGAGCTTCGCATTCTTTTGTGTCAAAAGATTTTGTGGAAAGATATAATTGGGATGTTCGATTGCTAAAGAATCCTATGCTAGTCCAATCACCTGGAAATGAAATGAAGACTAGTACGGTTTGCCCTAGAGCAACCATAGATATAAATGGAGTAAAATTCCTAGCTTAATTTAATTATAATAGACTCCAAGAGCCTAGATGTAATACTTGGTATGGATTGGTTAACCAAGTATAAAGGGCAGATAGATTGTGCCAATCGTGCCATCACTCTTACCAACTCTGAAGGAATTCAAGTGAGGTACAAGTCAAAGCCATCTTCTCAGAATAATTGTGGGTTGAACAGCTTGAAGGGAATATCCAGATGTGTTTCCAGAAGATTTGCCAGGAATGCCACCAGATAGAGAAGTCGAATTTGTCATTAATCTAGTACCTGGGACGGCTCCGATTTCCAAGAGACCCTACCGGATGTCCGCAAATGATTTGGCTGAAGTTAAGAAGCAGATTGAGGAACTGCAAGAAAGAGGTTTTATTAGACCAAGTTCTTCTCCTTCGGGAGCACCAAGATTCTAGTAAAGAAGAAGGATGGCGTCAGATGTGTGTGTGATTACGATCCTCGAATGATGCGACGCTTAAGAACAAGTATCCATTGCCCAGATAGATGATTTGTTTGATCGCCTAAAAGGATCATGTGTCTTCTAAGATTGATCTCCCACGTTATCATCAAATGAAGATTAGACCAGATGATATACCAAACACAAGATTTTCCACTCGATATGGACTGTATGAGTTTACAGTAATGTCTTTTGGATTGACCAATGCTCCTGCATACTTTTATGAATCTGATGAATAAAGTGTTCATGGAGTATTTGGATAAGTTTGTTGTCGATTTATTGATGACATTCGATCTACTCTCGAATGAGGAAGATCATGCGTAACATCCGAGGATAGTTTTGGAAAACTCGAGAGCATCGCCTATATGCCAAGTTTAGCAAGTGTGAGTTTTGGTTGAAGAAAGTAGCTTTCTTGGGTCATGTGATTTCGCAGAAGAGTGTCTCAGAGATCCTGAAAAGGTAACGGATGTACTCAATTGGACGCAACCCAAGTCGGATGAGATCGAAGTTTTCGGGATTAGCAGGATATTATCGCCGCTTTATAGAAGGATTTTCCAAACTCGCAAGACCTCTCACTCACCGTCAAGAAGGAGAAGAAGTTCGAATGGAGTAAATCGTGTGAGGAAAGTTTTCAAGAACTGAAAAGAGATTAACATCCGCACCGGTGTTAACGCCCAGATATTAGAAAGGATTTTGAGGTATTCGTGATGCATCTAGACAAGGATTGGGTCGTGTCTTAATGCAAGCGTGAAAAGTCGTAGCCTATGCTTCAAGGCAATGCGCCCGCATGAGCAGAACTATCCGACTCATGATTTAGAGCTAGCTGCCGTTGTGCATGCTCTAAAAATATGGAGGCATTATTTGATCAGTAATCGCTGTGAGATTTACACGGATCACAAGAGCTTGAAGTATATTTTCACTCAACCTGACCTCAATTTGAGACAGCGAAGGTGGCTTGAGTTGATAAAGGATTATGATGTTGGAATCCACTATCATCCAGGAAAGGCTAATGTTGTAGCTGATGCCTTAAGCAGAAAAAGTTATTGTAATGACTTGATGATACAAGTTCAGCAACCCGCACTTCATGAAGAGTTTCAATGGCTTAATTTAGAAGTAGTAGAGGAGGGATTCCTAGCTACTTTGGAGGTTCAGCCAACCTTACAAGATCAAATCAAGGCACTCAAAAGAGGATAAATATGTTAAGGATATCAAAGAAAATATGAAGAAAGGAAAAGCACCAGGATTTTCAGAAGATGAAGAAGGTATCCTTTGGTTTGGGAAAAGAATTCTTGTACCCGAGAAGAAGGAAATAAAAGAGTTAATTCTGAAGGAAGCTCATGAATCCGGATATTCAATTCACCCTGGAAGTACAAAGATGTATCAAGATCTTAAAGAAAGGTACATGTGGTCCAGTATGAAGAGAGAAATTGCTGAATATGTAGCCTTGTGCGATGTATGCCAACGAGTTAAAGCAGAACATCAGAGACCTGCTAGACTCTTGCAACCTTTGCAGATACCCGAGTGGAAATGGGAAGAAATTGGAATGGATTTTATAACTGGATTTCCAAGAACTAAGGCAGGGTATGACTCAATTTGGGTTATTGTGGACCGACTGACAAAGGTCGCACATTTCATTCCAGTAAAGACCACTTATTCTGGAGATAGACTCGCAGAATTATATATGTCAAGAATTGTGTGTTTGCATGGAGTTCCAAAGAAGATTGTGTCAGATCGAGGATCTCAATTCACCTCAAGATTCTGGCAGAAGCTTCATGAAATTTTGGGCACCAATCTAAATTTCAGTACAGCATACCATCCCCAGACAGATTGTAACATCCCAAATTTTGAGTTTTGAAAAATTTAAATTCAAATTAATTATTTTTAAGCAACTGGCTTTTATTTGGATTTTTCTGGGCTTTTCTGGAGTTTATTTCAAAGTTTAAAACAAGAAAATATATTTTAAATATTTTATAAAAGCCAAAACGTGTTCATTTTATTTTTCCTAACCTTCCCAGAATTTTTAAATAAATTTTGAGAATTTTCTAGAATTAAAAAGTTATTTTAAAAGATAAAAGGAATTTTTCAAAATTATTAAAAGCAAATCTGAAAATATAAATATTTTTATTTAGTCTAAAATGTTTCCAGGAATATTCTATAATTTTTCTGGAATTTTAGATATTATTTATTATTTTCCAAGCAAATGTATTGTTTCTAGTATTTTCTGAAAATCTAAATCCGAAAATAAAATCAATTAAATCTCAGGCCGCCACGTGTCGCAAATCCGACGGCCGATAACCCTTCGTTGGATTTAATCCAAGCCACACCTCTTCGTTTAAATCCAACGCGCGGGATTCACTCACTTGACACGTGTCGCTCATCCAACGGCCCGTACCCCTTCACCTCTCCCTCTCTCACCGACGGGTGGGCCCCACCCGTCATCTCTTTCTTCCACCTCCCCCTCTTCTTCCTCCTCCCACTCTCTCTCTCTTCCACCATGAATGCCGAATGGGAGCTTCAATTTTGGCCGTTTTCTTCGTTTAATCTCCCGCTTAATTGCGCCATCAACTCCCTAATCACTCCCCCACCAATGCCTGGCCGCTTCCCCTCTTAATCTCCATCAATTCGGCCGAAACCGCCGCCACCCATGCGCCACCGCCGCCGGCCTTCTCCCTCCCCATAGCCCTATAAATAGCACCTCCCGGGGACCTTTCTCGGCACCGCGTCACCCTCCCCTACTCTCTCCACCTCTCTACCGCCTTCCCCGTGCCTTCTTCCGCCGCACATCGAACTCCACCGCCGGCCACCTCTCTCCGCCGCCGCCCTCCTCCGCCGCCCGCCCGCCCGCCGCCGGCGGTGCGCCGCCCCCCTCTTGCCTCCCGGCCGCCGCCGACCGCCGCCGGCCGGCCAGTCGTCAGCGAAGCCGCTTCGAGCGCCGCCGCCGCCGGCCACTCACCGCTACGCTCACGTGTGCGCTCGCGTGGCCGCCGCATGCGCGCCTCGTCACCGTGCGTGCCACGTCGGCCGTCTCACGGTCCAGTGGACTCGGTCCATGGTGGACCGGCCCACGTGTCCGAAAATTCAAATTTTAAATATTTGCTGACGTCAGCATGACATCATAATTAATTTTTCAGTACAAAAATAATTCGGGAAATTACACCTTTTCTTTTTCTTTCAATTAAAACTTCCCGAGGCCATATCTTTCTCGTTTTAACTCCGATTTGACCCGTTCAAATTTCTAAATTTTTCTAAAATCATAATCTATCTAAATATACATGATTTTTCAATTTTTGAATTTTATTTGATTTTATGTGTATTTATTTGCTTTGTTGCTTTGTCTTTTTCGCACAGAATCCGACGCTGTCAAGACTTTGCCGACCTGCAAAGAAGATAATCAAGAACTCGCACACTAAGGCAAGTCTCCTTTGAACATCTTGAACCTATGTTTGAGAAATGTTTTGATTATTTTAAATTAATGCATTGCTATGTTACATAAAATGATAATTCTTGTTTTAGAAATATTAGTTAATCCAACAATTGTTATGCCCTCATTTGACATTGACAACCTTGTACTTTGACACCCTAGGATTTCCTTTGTCTCAATAATGAGATTATTATAAAACTTTGGTAAATGTTGTATCGGTAGTAAAATGCTTAGTCATGCTATATACTCCTTTGGTACCTTTTGAAATGGGAAATTATATTTTGTGGAACTGGATTTTGTTCAGAATTTAGTGGTGATTGAGTTGCCACTGTTCTTTAAAACTAAAATAAAATGTGAGAGTTGGTTTAGACGGGGCGGATGGTAAGATTGGTTTGGTGCGGTTAGCACGAGAACTTGTAAAGTGTATGTTCCGCCCTAGTCAATTAAGGACCGACGCTTGTGTTTGTCCAGTCTGAGCACTACCGTACAACCACATGTCTATATGGGTACGACCTAGTTGACTAACTTATGATAGTTTAGTCTAGGTGCCACCAGTGGAAAGTGGATGCCAGGGTGTACTGGTTATTCACAGTGAGGGACAGGGTTTACTGTACTCATACGGCGCAAGAGGGGGCTTCTGTCTGGGTGGTTTAACCCTTCAGCGGTGAAACCTCAGCGGGTGGTGTCTGGCTAGACTAGAGTAAGGTAAAGGCTTTGTGATATTTTATCTGGGTCTCATGCCTAAGGAAGCATGCTGGCTATTAAGATGACTTATCTCTTGTGGGTAAAGCTGTACAACCTCTGCAGAGTGTAAAACTATTCGAATAGCCGTGCCCACGGTCAAGGGCGGGCAAGGAATGCATTCACATGGTAGATCATTGTTTTTGGTTTTAAAAATAAAAGATTTGGGAACCGAGAGTGATTGTAACTCTCGGAATTGTGTCCTGGCGGGTGTAGCCAGTGTGGGTGGTGTAACCCGTGGTTTTGAACTTTGGCGGTTAGCCAGTTGTTTAGTGTGGGTGGTTTAACCCGTGGTTTTGAGCTTTGGCGGGTTGAGCCAGTATTCAAGTGTTGGTGGTTGTAACCTTCACTATTTAGCTAGATAGATTTTGTTGAAACAAACACCTTGCTAAATGCATGCCTTTAAAAATAATATTTAATGGTATTTGAAATGAAATGTGGCTTTGTGCAAAAGAACCATATAACCCTCCTTTGATTTAAACCCCGATCTATTGCATTTTCCCAAGACTTATGAGTACTTTATGTACTCACATACTACACTTAAAATAATACCCAGAAGAGTATGAAGCTCAAGATGGAACTTACGACTATGGAGCGTATGGATGTGACGAAGGTTTTCAGGAGTTCTAGGTTGCGCTTCCCCAGTCAATTGCCTGTGGCGAATTGATGGGTCTTCTCCGCTGGATTTACTTTTGCTTCCGCTGTGCTTTATCTTTTGTGTGAGTGCGAGGTCTTGTAACCTCGTTTGTAATAAAGGTCTTTCGGCCTGTACTCTCTTTATTATTGTAATTTCATTTTTGGCAATGAAATCATCACTGTTTAACTGTGTGCACTAGCTTTGATCTGGGACTAGTGCTGTAATACACAGAGGGGCTGGATTTGGAAATCCGGGTCCCGACAGAAATGGTATCAGAGCCAACTTGACTGTAGGACGTGACCTAGATTAGAATGGTAAAAACCTTAAGGACCTATATTTATTAAAAATATTTGTGAAAATTTTCTATATCTCTTTACTTTTGCTCCATTCTTGATCTTATATTCACTTGTTTAAAATGTCTTTACTGATCTTCTCTATTATTTCCAAAATTGTAGATGGCCGGTTCATCCTCCGATGACTCTTGGGACTACTTTTCTCATGGCGAGAATATTGGAGCATTTGTTGGCCTTCTTCGTCAGCTTATGCAGTATCTGAAGTATCCCCAACCGCCTATTTTCAGGGGGCGGAAAGTCAAGATCATGGACCGAGATTCTTGGTCGATGGAGGTATTCCTGTATGCACGGGAAGGAGAATTCAACTCTCCCACATACCCTATCGAACATCCTCGACCGACCGCTCGAGACGCTATCCAGATGCGGCTGTCGGCACTAGCTGACTTGTGCCGGATGCATAAGGATATCCTGCGGCAGACGCCTTTCTGTTTCTTTCCAACCACCAGAGCTGGACAGAGATATCTAGAACCCTTCAAGATTACCATGGACGATCCCCGTCTGTCGCATCAAGTGCAGCTTACTCGGGCGATGATAGCTACATACGCCACGCCTTGAGGAGATTGACAGCCCGGACGCCCTCGCCCAGCTACCAAGACTGAGACTCTCCGTGCTCAGCTTATCCAGAGCCAGGAGGCAGAGTTCGAGCTGAGACGTCTTCGAGCCAGGCGGCGGCCTCCGAGGACTACAGCCTGCCTTCACTGCACTCACCGCCGCCCCGACAACCCAAGGCCTCGACGCACGGGACCCGTATCTTGATTACAAGACGCAAGAGTGTGCGGCGCCCTAGTCCGCTGTCCGACATCGACATCGGAGACTCCAAGAAGAGACGCAGCCTCTCTCGCTCCGCCTCGCTCTCCGTCAACTGCCTCCAGCAGTAGCGACCATCTTCACTCCCGGGCCTCTTGCAACCGCCCCGAGTGTGGTTGTAGGCTGCGCCACGTGGGTATCATAGAGGAGGATCCAGAGGAGGATCCAGAGGAGGACCCGGAGGAGCTTGTCTTCGAGGAGGACAAGTAGTTGCAGGGACAGTAGTACCCAAATAAATTGTTTACCTTCCTTAGAACGTTTTATATTATGTTGGTGTGCTAGATGGACTGTACTAATGCCTTTGTGCACTTGTGGTACAACCATTCTTAAAAATAATTTAATTTCAAAGATTAAGTTTCTTCCAAGTTGTTGTTGTGTTACCTTTTTGTGTGTTGTTTGGGATGTTATTTAGATTGCCCCTTGCTTCTTACCTATGCTACTTCCCTCTTATCTTTTTGCTTTGTCCGGGTCACCGCTTTAGATGGTGAACACAAGGAACAATGCCGGCAACAGCCGTGGTGCTAATGCTCAACCGGAGAACAACATGTCGCCACCCCCTGCTCAAGCTCCTAGCATGGAACAGATGATGGCCATGCAATTGCAACTGCTTCAAGCCCTAGCCCAGAATCAAGTGCAGCAAGCTCCGTAGGTGCCCTTTCAGGCACCCCAGTCCAAGCTGGGAGAGTTCATGAGAACCAGACCGCCAACCTTCTCTGGTGCGGTAGATCCAATGGAAGCAGATGATTGGATCAAGGATGTGGAGAGGAAGCTAATTTTGGCTCAGTGCAGCGATAATGAGAAGGTGCTTTATGCTGCTCATCAGCTAAAAGGAATCGCAGCAACTTGGTGGGAAAATTATCACGCGCCCATCGAATGTGCGCACTATCACTTGGGCGAGTTTGAGGAAGCTTTCGACCGCACATGTTCCTCCGGAGTAATGGAGATGAAGAGAATGGAATTTCACAAGTCAAAGAAGGAAACCTCAACACATCGAGTACCGAATAGGTTCACTCAACTATCCAGGTATGCTCCTGAAGATGTTGCAACTGATGCAGCAAAGATCTGGCGGTTCATGCAGGGACTTGAACCCAATCTCAAGGTGCAGCTGGTTTCAAATGATTTCCCAACTTTCCAGCATATGGTGAACAAGGCCATAATACAAGAGGAAGCTCAACGTCAACTGTATGAAGTCCGGAAGAGGAAGTTTCAAGCTCAGCAGGGTGCAAGCAGTTCGTGGCACCGCCCTAATCCACCTCACTTCAACAGGCCCTCAGTGCCAAATGTGCCGAGGACACCATTCAGTGGACCTCGCCCGATTCTTCAAGCTCCCAGACCAAATAATGCAGTTCCACGTCAGCAAAACAAGACCTCAGTGGCTGGAGTGCAATGTTATAACTGCAAGAACATGGGACATTATGCCAATAATTGTCCACAGAAGCGCCCAGCGGTGACCCCTGTTCGTTTCAACCTGGGGACAACACCAGCCAGAGCCCCACTTGCAGGACAAGGCCGTGGAGCACCTCAGACTCCAAGGACTCCAAGCAAGAGAATGAGGGCATGTTAATCATGTCACCGCAGCGTACTCAGATGCACCGGGCGCCGCTCGGTAAGTTTCTTGTCAACTCAAGACACCGCATCAAGATTATTTGATTATGGAGCTTCGCATTCTTTTGTGTCAAAAGATTTTGTGGAAATATATAATTGGGATGTGCGTTTGCTAAAGAATCCTATGCTAGTCCAATCACCTGGAAATGAAATGAAGACTAGTACGGTTTGCCCTAGAGCAACCATAGATATAAATGGAGTAAAATTCCTAGCGAATTTAATTATAATAGACTCCAAGAGCCTAGATGTAATACTTGGTATGGATTGGTTAACCAAGTATAAAGGGCAGATAGATTGTGCCAATCGTGCCATCACTCTTACCAACTCTGAAGGAATTCGAGTGAGGTACATGTCAAAGCCATCTTCTCAGAATAGTTGTGGGTTGAACAGCTTGAAGGGAATAACTTTGAAAAAAGTGTCCATAGTAAGGGAATATCCAGATGTGTTTCCAGAAGATTTGCCAGGAATGCCGCCAGATAGAGAAGTTGAATTTGTCATTAATCTGCACTGAACGGCTCCGATTTCCAAGAGACCTTACCGGATGTCCGCAAATGACTTGGCTGAAGTTAAGAAGCAGATTGAGGAACTGCAAGAAAGAGGTTTTATAAGACCAAGTTCTTCGCCTGGGAGCACCAAGATTTAGTGAAGAAGAAGGACCGCAGTCTTCGTATGTGTGTGGATTATAGATCCCTGAATGATGCAACAGTTAAGAACAAGTATCCATTGCCCAGGATTGATGATCTGTTTGATCAGTTAAAAGGATCATGTGTCTTCTCCAAGATTGATCTCCGGTCAGGATATCATCAAATGAAGATTAGACCGGAAGATATACCAAAGACAGCATTTTCCACTCGATATGGACTGTATGAGTTTACAGTAATGTCTTTTGGATTAACCAATGCTCCTGCGTACTTTATGAATCTGATAAATAAAGTGTTCATGGAGTATTTGGATAAGTTTGTTGTCGTATTTATTGATGACATTCTGATCTACTCCCAGAATGAGGAAGACCATGCAGAACATCTGAGGATAGTTTTGGGAAAACTCAGAGAGAATCACTTGTATGCCAAGTTTAGCAAGTGTGAGTTTTGGTTGAAGAAAGTGGCTTTTTTGGGTCATGTGATTTCTGCAGGAGGAGTGTCTGTAGATCCAGCAAAGGTAACAGACGTACTCAATTGGACACAACCCAAGTCAGTAACAGAGATCAGAAGTTTTCTGGGTCTAGCAGGATACTATCGCCGCTTTATAGAAGGATTTTCCAAACTCGCAAGACCTCTCACTCAGTTGCTAAAGAAGGAGAAGAAGTTCGAATGGAGTAAATCCTGTGAGGAAAGTTTTCAAGAACTGAAAAAGAGATTAACATCTGCACCAGTGTTAACACTTCCAGATATTAGAAAGGATTTTGAGGTATTCTGTGATGCATCTAGACAAGGATTGGGCTGTGTCTTAATGCAAGAAGGAAAAGTTGAAGCCTATGCTTCAAGGCGATTCTTGCGCATGAGCGTAACTATCCGACTCATGATTTAGAGCTAGTCACAGTGCATGCTCTAAAATATGGAGGCATTATTTGATCAAGAATCGCTGTGAAATTTACACGGATCACAAAAGCACAAGTATATATTTACCCAGCCTGACCTCAATTTGAGGCAGCGAAGGTGGCTTGAGTTGATAAAGGACTATGATGTTGGAATTCACTATCATCCAGGAAAGGCTAATATTGTAGCTGATGCCTTAAGCAGAAAAAGTTATTGTAATAACCTGATGATTCAAGTTAAGCAGCCCGCACTTCATGAAGAGTTTCAACGGCTTAATTTAGAAGTAGTAGAGGAGGGATTCCTAGCTACTTTGGAGGTTCAGCCAACTTTACAAGATCAAATCAAGGCAGCTCAAAAAGAGGATAATTATGTTAAGGATATCAAAGAAAATATGAAAAAAGGAAAAGCACCAGGATTTTCAGAAGATGAAGAAGGTATCCTTTGGTTTGGGAAAAGAATTCTTGTACCCGAGAAGAAGGAAATAAAAGAGTTAATCCTGAAGGAAGCTCATGAATCCGGATATTCAATTCACCCTGCAGTACAAAGATGTATCAAGATCTTAAAGAAAGGTATATGTGGTCCAGTATGAAGAGAGAAATTGCTGAATATGTAGCCTTGTGCGATGTATGCCAATGAGTTAAAGCAGAACATCAGAGACCTGCGGGACTTTTACAACCTTTGCAGATACCCGAGTGGAAATGGGAAGAAATTGGAATGGATTTTATAACTGGATTTCCAAGAACTAAGGCAGGGTATGACTCAATTTGGGTTATTGTGGACCGACTGACAAAGGTCGCACATTTCATTCCGGTAAAGACCACTTATTCTGGAGATAGACTTGCGGAATTATATATGTCAAGAATTGTGTGTTTGCATGGAGTTCCAAAGAAGATTGTGTCAGATCGAGGATCTCAATTCACCTCAAGATTCTGGCAGAAGCTTCATGAGATTTTGGGCACTAATCTAAATTTCAAGACAAAGATATCATCCCAGCATGGATGGTCAAACGAAAAGAGTAAATCAAATCATCGAAGACATGTTGAGAGCCCGTGCTCGCAAATAAAGCAAGTGGGATCAAAATTTACCCTATGCGTAATTTTCTTATAACAATAGTTATCAATCCAGGTCTACGATGTCTCCGCTTGAAGCTTTGTATGGCGTAAAATGCGAGACACCGTTGTATTGAAAGAAACCGGGAAGGACAAGTGTTTGGTCCAGATGTGTTAAGGCAAGCAGAAAAGCAAGTTCGTCTCGATTCGGACATGATTAAAAACAAGACAAACAAGATGAAAAAGTTATGCGGACAATCGTAGAAGAGCATTAGAATTTGTACCGGAGATCATGTGTATCCAAGGTTTCACCTCACGAAAGGGATGCGTCGTTTCCACGTTCTCGGGAAGCTTGCTCCAAGATTCGTTGGACCATTTCTGTGGTAGCAAAAGGGAGAAGTTGCTTATCGCTTGAACTTCCACCTCGCTTGTCAAGTGTGCACAACGTCTTCCATGTGTCCCAGTTAAGAAAGTGCCTTAGAGTGCCAGAAGAGCAAATGCCTTTTGAAGAAGTATCTTTGAAGGAGGACCTATCTTATCCAGAGTATCCAGTCAAAATTTTGGATGAAGCAGAGCGCCGTACAAGAAGCAAGAGCATCAAATTCTGTAAAGTGCAATGGAGTAATCATTCAGAATCAGAAGCAACTTGGGAGCGTGAAGAAGACCTAAGAGCAGAGTTCCCTGATCTTTTTCCCAGTCCGTCCGAATCTCGGGGTCGAGATTCATTCTAAGGGGGGTAGGTTTGTAACATCCCAAATTTTGAGTTTTGAAAATTTTAAATTCAAATTAATTATTTTTAAGCAATTGGCTTTTATTTGGATTTTTCTGGGCTTTTCTGGAGTTTATTTCAAAGTTTAAAAGAAGAAAATGTATTTTAAATATTTTATAAAAGCCAAAAAGTGTTCATTTTATTTTTCCTAACCTTCCCAGAATTTTTAAATAAATTTTGAGAATTTTCTAGAATTAAAAAGTTATTTTAAAAGATAAAAGGAAATTTTCAAAATTATTAAAAGCAAATCTGAAAATATAAATATTTTTATTAAGTCTAAAATGTTTCCAGGAATATTCTATAATTTTTCTAGAATTTTTAGATATTATTTATTATTTTTCGAAGCAAATGTATTGTTTCTAGCATTTTCTGAAAATCTAAATCCGAAAATAAAATCAATTAAATCTCAGGCCGCCACGTGTCGCAAATCCGACGGCTGATACCCCTTCGTTGGATTTAATCCAAGCCACACCTCTTCATTTAAATCCAACGCGCGGGATTCACTCACTTGACATGTGTCGCTCATCCAACGGCCCGTACCCCTTCACCTCTCCCTCTCTCACCGACGGGTGGGCCCCACCCGTCATCTCTTTCTTCCACCTCCCCTTCTTCTTCCTCCTCCCACTCTCTCTCTTCCACCATGAATGCCGAATGGGAGCTTCAATTTTGGCCGTTTTCTTCGCTTAATCTCCGCTTAATTGCGCCATCAACTCCCTAATCACTCCCCACCAATGCCTACCGCTTCCTCTTAATCTCCATCAATTCGGTAAAACCGCCACCCATGCGCCACCGCCGCCTTCTCCTCCCATAGCCCTATAAATAGCACCTCCGGGGACCTTTCTCGACCGCCACCGTCACCCTCCCTCTCTCCACCTCTCATTGCCTTCCCGTGCCTTCTTCTTCCGCCGCATCAAACTCCACCGCCACGGCCACCTCTCTCCGCCGGCCTCCTCCGTCGCCCGGAAGGTGCGCCGCCGCCACCGGAAGGTGCGCCGCCCCCTCTGCCTCCCGGCCGCCGCCGACCGCCGCCGCCGCCGGTGGCGTCGCCGGCGAAGCCGCCCGGCCGCCGCCCCGCCGGCCACCTCACACAGCAGCGTGGCGCCCGCCGCATGTGCGCCTCGTCACCGTGCGTGCCACGCCGGCCGTATCACGGGTCTCAGGACTCGGTCCACGGTGGACCGGCCCATGTCCGAAAATTCAAATTTTAATATTTGCCGACGCCAAGATGACGTCATAATTAATTTTTCAAGACAAAATAATTTTTCAAGATTGGGTGCCAAAATCATCATTGATTTACCCCAAGATCGAGACTTTACTGCTTGACTCGGGTTCACGGGCGGGAAGGGAAAGGTTTGGCTCGTAGACTCCGGGTGTTCACGACACATGACCGGAGATTCCCGTTGGTTTTCTTCCCTTGCCCGAGCTCCAGGTGATGAGACGATCACCTTCGGAGACGCTTCATCTGGGCGCGTCATCGCCAAAGGTACAGTGCGCATTAATGATTCATTTATTTTGAGAGATGTTGCCTTGGTTAGTAAGTCGCAGATAATTTGCTTTCCGCTTCTCGACCACCGATGACGACTTTGAGGTGAGTTTTAAGAAAACAATTGCAAAATTCTTGATTCTTCTGTAGTCTAGTTTATGGATTTCTCATTTTGGGAGGATCTTTCGTGCTGATTTTTCTGAGTCTTCCGTGATCCTCTCCTGTTTGGTTGCCTCTGAGTCCCGTGACCTTTCTTTTGGCATAGGAGACTTGGTCATATTGATTTGACCATTTGACCCGAAAGTTAGCGGCCACGATCTTATTCGTGGTCCGCGAAACTCAAGATGGTCAAAGATTTAGTTTGTGCTCCATGCCTAAGACGCGGCAAGATGGTTGCCGCTTCTCATCCTCCCACACAATTACTATGACCGATGCACCGACACCGCTCCATATGGATACGGTTGGACCAAATGAGTGCGATCAATGTGAGGGAAGTGGTATGTTCTTGTTGTGGTCGATGACTTCTCGTGGTATTCTTGGGTGTTTTTCTTGGCCTCGAAAGATGAGACGTTTACACATTTCCGAGGTCTTTTCAGTAGGCTTTCTATTGAGCTTCCATGTGCCTTAGGAGCGATCCGCAGTGACAATGGCACGGAGTTCAAGAATTCCTACTTCGAGTGGTTCGTGGTGAGACAGTGTAGAGCACCGCCTCTCTTCTCCGCACGTCCCACGCCAGAATGGCGTCGTGGAGAGGAAGAATCGCACCTTGGTCGAGATGGCGGGACGATGCTCGATGAATACTCTACACCGCGGAAGTTTTGGGCTAAGGCTATAGCTACCGCGTGCCATGTTTCAAATCGAGTTTTTCGAGGGCACACTTGCACACTTCTTATGAGTCGAGATATGGGCGAAAGCCCAGCGTCTCTCATTTTCGTGTGTTTGGTTGCAAGTACTTTATCTTGAAGTCTGGGAATCTAGACAAGTTCGAGTCACGTTCTTGTGATGTGATCTTTCTAGGCTACTCGACTTCTTCAGGGCTTATAGGGTCCGGCTGCGAGTCTAGTAAAATGGTAGAGACTGTGAGGTGACCTTCGACGAGGCCAGTCCGGGGACTAGGCCCGATATCTCAGGTTCTTCAGAGCAGTCCGAGACCATCTTTGTGGATGATGAGGATGATGGAGACGAGGGTTCTCTACCCGATCCAGTCCCTCATCCACCCCTTGAGGTGCCATCTTCTACCGCACCTCAAGGCGATCACCATGCCTTCGCCTCCTCCGAGCTAGTGTCTGCTCCTACCTCGTCACCACGAGGTAGAGGCCACTTCTTCATCTCATCCCGGACCTCCTAGACATATCCGAAAGCTCATCCTTCTCGAAAGCGGATGATTGAGACCTCTTTGAGCGAGTCACACGCTCAAAGTCTGGCATGTCACTCTTCTGTCTCAACTCTGCTTTTGTTGCCTCATTTGATGAGCCCAAGGACGTTTGTCATGCTCTATCTGACGAGTCTTGGGTAAATGCCATGCATGAGGAGTTAGAGAATTTCGAGAGAAATAAGGTCTGGTTGCTTGTTGAGCCCCCGCAAGGTCACAATATCATTGGGACGAAGTGGGTGTTTAAGAACAAGCAAAGTGAGGATGGTGTGGTTATTTGAAACAAGGCTAGACTGGTAGCTCAGGGGTTCTCCCAGGTTGAGGGTCTAGATTTCGAGGAGACCTTTGCCCCTGTAGCTAGACTTGAGGCCATTAGAATCATGCTTGCCTTTGCAGCTTCTAAGGGTTTCAGGCTTTACCAGATGGACGTCAAGAGTGCCTTCCTCAATGGCCTTATTGAGGAAGAAGTCTATGTGAGACAGCCTCCTGGTTTCGAAAACCCCAAATACCTAAACCATGTCTACAAGCTCTCAAAAGCGTTGTATGGACTTAAGCAGGCCCCTAGAGCTTGGTATGAGAGGCTTAAGTCCTCTCTGTTGAGTCATGGTTTCGAAATGGGTAAAGTAGACAAGACCTTGTTCATCTGCCGGCATGGCAATGATCTTCTGCTCGTCCAGATTTATGTTGATGACATCATCTTTGGTGGATCCTCGTATGCTCTCGTTTCCCAGTTTTCCAATGTCATGAGCTCGGAGTTTGAGATGAGCATGATGGGCGAGTTGAGCTTTTCCTTGGCTTCCAAATTAAGCACTCGGGAGGGTACCTTCTTGCATCGGGGCAAGTACACTCGAGACCTCCCGAAGCACTTCGATATGAGTGATGGTAAGCGGTGTCCACTCCGATGGCTACATCGGTTCCACTCGACCTGTGAGGACGGCGAGCCGCTTGATCGAAGGAGTATCGTAGTATGATCGGCTCCCTCTTGTACCTCAACGCCGAGACCGGACATACACTTCTCCGTGTGTCTTTGTGCCCGGTTTGAGCTTCTCCTCACAGATCTCACCGCCAGCGGTGAAGCGCATCCTTCGGTACCTTCGAGCTACCATTGACTATGGTATCGGTACTCTTCCTCGTCCTGCCTTTCCTTAGAGCCTACTCGGATGCGCACTTTGTCGGTCAGAGGATAGATAGGAAGAGCACTTTGGGCACCACAATTCATTGGCACTTCTCTCATTTCCCGGTCCTCGAGGAAGCAATCCGGTGTTGCACGCCCACCGCAGAGGTCGAGCACGTTGTCAGCAGCCGATTCTCGTAGCTGTGTGCTTTGATGGTCTCGACCACAGGGACTTTGGGTTAGCTATCGACGGTGTTCCACTCTTTGTGATAACACCTCTGCGATTAGCATTGCTAAGAACCCAGTCAGCTTTCTCGGACCAAGCATATTGATATTCGATATCACTTCCTTCGAGACCATGTGGAGAATGGTGACATAGTGCTCCGCCAGTGAGAGTGATCACCAGCTATCGATATCTTCACCAAGCCTTTGGATAGCTCTAGGTTTTCAGCTCTACGGGGAGAGCTTGGGGTGGTTTGTCCTTATGGACTATTGTGAGGGGGAGTTTGTGCTTTCTCGCTTTCTCGTATTGATTATGCTCTTACTCCTTTCATGCGCATTGCATATGGTGCATTGGGGTTAGTCTTTCCAAGATAGGTTAGAGTGGTTTTCTTGCCGAAATGCTTAGACTTCTTACTCTTATCTTGTGCTTTCAGATGTCAGATATCACTGTTTCTTATCTCACTAGGTTGAGCTCACTCACTTCTTGTAGGCTCTAGCGAGGTTGGGCCACCCTGCAGTGAGGCAGTGCGTGTTTGCTCTCTAGTGTGTGTTTTCCGTCACCGATAGTCCCGAGTCATATGGGGTAGATGAGAGTCAGTCTGAGCCATAGTATCCTCTATATCTTATCTATGCTTTAAGGACTGTCTTTCTTGATTTCTTTGCCAGCTTCTCGTTTTTATTGCTTTGGTTCAGGGGGAGTTCATTTGGGAACTTCTAGATCTTAATATTGACATAACTCAACTTGAACTAAAAGTTGCATCACATGTTGAAGGGAAGCTGGATTTACTTGCATATCATTCTACATTGTAATATAACTACATGGAGCCTTGATTATTATCCATTGATGACATGTTTAAACTGCTTTACACCTTGCCATGACTTGTGCTTATTTGCTACATTTATCATGACTTCATATGTGTAAACTAGCTTTTGCCATGATAAGTTAATTTAACTTGCACAAATTGAACTAAAACTTGTCATGTTAGCACTCGAGACTAGTCTTTCTTGAGTTATCCTTTTATGATCCATGCCATGTCAAATAGGCTGAGTTGAGCGCTGAATCTCTATTGAGTCTTAGATTGAGCTGTTTTAGTCTCTTGATGATGCATAGGCTAGTACAATCTGAGAGACCATGTGGTGGTCATCCCGTTGAGAATGATGAGTAATTGACATCGTCTTAGGAAAAGTCGAGTTTGAGTCGGTTGGTTCGGACCATGTCGTTGCACGGTGCAACGGGCTAGGTCGGACTTGGTCAAACCTGGTCAAACGGGATTAGGATGCATATTCTGATAATGCGACAGGTTTGGATTTGATTATGCTTACATGTATCGAGCGGTGTTATTTGACGTGTTTCTTGTCTGTGTGGCTGCAGGACGTCGAGGTGGAGTCGTGGCAAGACACGGTGGACCGGACTAGGCGCAGGTGGTGCTGAGGTCAGAACGGTCGGGATGTGTCGAAGACGACGTGGACTCGAAGTGGTTGCGAGGCGTGCGAGACAAGGAGCGTGGAAGCTTCCCGGAAGGTGCAGGAGGGGCGAAACGGGAATTTCGCAAAGCTGCACAAGCGGAGACGCTCCGTTAGGGTTTAGCCGGCGTAACGGGTTGGAGACCCGTTAGCCAAGGGCTATAAATAGAGGTGAGGGGCTGCATACCCCTTAGGACACTTGAGAATGAGTTAGGGTTTTGAGAGCTCATTCATCCCTTTGTGTGGGTTGTGTTCCTCCCAAGAAGCATGTGAGGCTGTTGGTGTTCTTGAGGATTGAGAGGGTGATGATGGATTGAGAGTCTTGTAATTACTCTTCTTGTTCTAATGTCCATGTGTATGAAAACTTAGTTTGTGTTCTTGAGAGAAGTGGACAGCATGTAATCACTCTATTTCTTTTTGATGGTTTGTGTTTTGTGTCTTCATCTTGTTTTACTCAAGCTTCTAGTGCTTCTCTTGGGACTGATATTTTCTTTGCCGTTAGCTATTTTTCTGCACTTTAGTCTTTCTCTTGAAAGCTCAATAAGTTGATTCGTTGCTGCTAATTTACTATGCTTGCTGCTACCATGTTACAGTAGTAAATACTTCTCCCTGCGGCAGTGAAAAACAGTTGGTGTTTCAGTTTCCGGCCAGCAAGCAAAGAAATGATTCTTCTCATTTGACTGTGACTTCTTTGTCTTGTTTTTGGCTGTTTTAGGGCAGCAATTAGTTCTTTCGGTTTGGTTCTTTTTGTGATCAGTTCATGGGTGCTTAGACAGGTTATTTTCAGCTGCTTTCAGTGCTTTTCGGTCTACCTAACTGCTGCTCCTTTTCAGCCTTTTTTCAGCTTTCGGTTGGCTGTAGATCACTGTTTTTCTCTATTGTTTTGACTGATTTTAGTCTGTTTTAGGCTGCAGCAGCAGTGCTTCCTTTAGCTGGTAGCATACTTCTTCTGTTGTGCTGTTCAGTTAATTTCTGTGCAGTCAATCCATCAATCTGTTTTCAGATTTTGGTTCCAGTTTGCACTAGAGAAAATTGTTCTTCTGTTTCCACAGGACAGCATCAGCCGAACTGATTGCCTGTTTTGATACAACAACCAAATACTCTCTACGGAATTTTCTTGCTTTGGCCAGGCTTCAGTTTCCCTTTTGCAGTCTTTTGTTTTGAGAAAGAGAACAGAAGATTAGCATCCTACTGTCCGACAAGAAGTACTGCTACTATCTCTTTGTCAGCAATTCAACTTCTTCTTTTCAGAGTTTTGGACTGGGATAGTCTTTTGCATTGGCAGCTTGCAGGAATCTTTATATTTCAGTTAGGAGTTTCAGTATGTTTAGGTTTGCACGCAGTATCTTTTACTTTCAGTCCTCTATCTTAAGTAGTATTTTCATTTGATTTTCGGCAGCAAGTTTGTTTTGTGTGTTCTCTTTTGTCTACCTGCAGATTTCAATTGAGACTTCTTTTCTTTAGGGCAGACTGGTTGTTATTCTCTGATTTACAGTACTTTCAGTTTTCGATCAAATAGTCTTAGATTTTCGGTAAGCAGATTGAATTAGTCTTCATAGCTTCTATAGCTATAGGAGACGAAAATTGTCTGTGATTTCTTTGGGCGGATTTCAAAAAAAAAGGCACCATTCACCCCCCCTCTGTTGCCATTTCGGTCCTACACAATCATTTCAAAAGCAAAAAGATCTCTTTTGTGCGAAAAAACTGATCTCATCAATTCTTTCTCATGAGACGGCTTGCCATTGCACTAGACATGAACTCAGGGGGAGTTTTGGATGACCAAGATCATTTTCTTAAGCTTCTCGCTTGAGATCTAGCACATGATAAAAATATTGGTTGGAAACAACCACAAGTTTCATAAGAAAATATGTCATTTGTGCTCGATTTGCTTAAGTTACAAAAGAACCAAGTACTTGAACCAATGTTTCACTCTTGAGCATATAGCACTCTATTTGGACTCAATATTAGCTTCTTGGTTCCGCTTAGCTTAATTGACATAGCCTGCATCATCCTTGGATGTCTCTAGCTAGACTTTGCTCATTGATGACTTAATTTGTTCACAAATTGCACTATAATTCAGATTATCATCTCTTTGGTTTAGCTAGCATATACATATCTTGTCATGATCTAGATAGCATTCTATTATGTTATGGCTTGATGTAATTCGTTATGGTCATTTTGGATAATTCTCATGGCTCTAAATGCTTAGAATAATCAAACTTCCGCTATTTTATCCATTTTCATGACTTTTTCTCCTTCTTACATTCTTGATGTGTTTATTGCCAAAAGGGGGAGAATTGTGGTAGAAAATGCCATTCTGTGAGCTTTGAGGAAAACTTGCTCTTTCTTTTGCTCCTTCTGTCGACATGGTCATTAGCGTCATTTCCTTCTTTGGACCATGTTGGATTCTTCAAACTCAACTTCATGTTTTTCTGGGTTTGTCAATATACTCATCAAGGGGGGATTGAGAGACCATGTGGTGGTCATCCCGTGTGTATGATGAGTAATTGACATCAGTTTAGGAAAGTCGAGTTTGAGTCGGTTGGTTCGGACCAAGACGTTGCGTGGTGTAACGGGCTCGGTCGGACTTGGTCAAATTTGGTCGTAGGGGATTAGAATGCATATTCTGATGATTCGACAGGTTTGGACTCTATTATGCTTTCATGTATCGAGCGGTGCTATTTGATGTGTTTCTTGTCTGTGTGGCTGCAGGACGTCGAGGCGAAGTCGTGGCGAGACACGGTGGACCGGACTAGGCGCAGGTGGCGCTGAGGTCAGAACGGTCAGGATGTATCGAAGACGGCGTGGACTCGAGGTGGTTGCGAGGCGTGCGAGGCAAGGAGTGCGGAAGCTTCCCGGAAGGTGCAGAAGGGGCGAAACGGGAATTTCGCAAAGCTGCACAAGCGGGAGCGGGCTCCGTTGGATTTAGCGGGTGTAACGGGGCGGAGACCCGTTAGCCAAGGCTATAAATAGGTTGGAGGAGCTGCATGCCCACTTGAGACACTTGAGAAAGGATTAGGGTTAGCTAGAGTCAAAAGAGGCTTTGGGAGGTTGTTTTGCTTTGAGGCTTTAGTTGGTAGGACTTTAGTGGTTAAGAGCAGGAGAGGCAGAGGTTCGTGTCCTCTTCGATGTTCTCCATGTGAGTTCTCTGTGTGTGTGTGTCTTGGGTGTTCTTAGGACTTGAGAGAGATGGAGAGGATGGGTTGATGAGATGTAATCATTCCCTTGTATCCAATAGCGTATCTGGACTCTTTCGTGATCCTTGTGCTTTTGGGAATGAATTCATTTCAGTTGAGATGCTCCTGCCTCTTGTGCCTTTCCTTCGATGCTCTCGAGGTGTGATTTTTGAGTTTTGTGTTTTGGCTTGTTTCTTGTGAAGGAGTAGCAAAATGGGTTGCTATGATCTAGGAGATGCTCAAAAGCCATTTGGCTAGTCAATCCTAAGAGCAAACCATGTTTAATTTCAGATTTGTCCATCTGGGCCTTCTCTGTTCTTCATGTTCCTGGTTCTAGGGTTTGAGGTAATTTTTGTTACCCTTCATGAGATGGCATGAAACTTGATATTTAGACTCTTGTAGGTATTGCTAATATATCTGCAAAGTCTCATGGCCAAAGGATCAACGATTGAGGAGTAATTTGGTTTTTTGGTCCATCTGCTGTCCTCATTTCGGCAAAAGCCTGTTTTCACTGTTTGGACTGATTTACATCTGCTTCTTCCTTCCCGAATCAACTTGGTCGCTTCGTTGTTTTGGATGAAGCTCAGATAAATTGTCTTGAGAAAAGAGGAAAATACTCATGCATTTCTTTGATTTTAACTGTGCTGCAGTATTTATTGTTCTCAGCTGAATTCAGTTCAGATTTCAGAAGCACTATTTCAGTTTTGGGCAGCAGGTCCGAATTCCATTTGCAGTCTCTATTTTCGGCAGCTATCTTGGTATTCACTATGCAGTCAATATTTGCAATCTGCTGTTTCGGTTTTCAGTGATTTTTGCTGCTGTTTTGCTGCCGAATTTACACTGTGTTGCTGTCCTGATTTTCAGATTACAGCAAGTATTTTGTGCCCTGTTTCAGATCTCAGTTTGCTGCAGTTTTTCAGTGTTTTTGGCTGGCTGTTTTCAGTCAGTTTTCTGCAGATTTCAGCAAGGTATATGCTGCAGTCTGCACACTAATTTGAGCAGCAAATACACCACTTTCTCTTACCGTATGCTGTGCTTCAGAGTTCTTTCCAGCCCTTCCAAGTGCAGATTTCAGCAAGGGGTATCTCAGCTTGTGCTGATATTTGTGTAGCTCTTAGTGCTTTATTCACCTTCCTCAAAAGAGCTACTCCCTTACATTTTCTTTACTAGAACCGCACCTCTGTTTTATGCTCTCTACTTTGATTTCCGGTTAGCTTGCACTTACTTCTTCACAGCTCTGTAGCTATCGGAGAAGAGTGTTTCTTTGAGAATACTTGTGGGGGCTAAATTTTAAAGAGTTGACATTCACCCCCCCCCCCCTCTGTCGCCATTTCCAATCCCTACACCCTGGCCCCCTTGCCTCCCTCTCGGTTTCAAATGCATCTTGTCAAACTTAAAAATATACAAAATATTTGTGTTAGGTAGTGGTCAATTTCATGTAAATGACTAGTGAATTTATTAAGAAATAAATTTACCTGTTGGTTAAATAATTTGGCTCTAGCTGTTATCATTAAACCCTTATGTAAATTTTTTATTAATGTTTTGTATATTTGAAGAGATGGATGATACATAAGTGTCAGGATGTCCTCATAAAAATCTGTTAAATATATTTGTTTTCTGGTTTGATTAGTTTCCATAACTATAGATTACTGAATCATGCTTGCCTATCTTTCTGTCCGGAACGATCGCATGCATCTATCTCGCGAGTCGCATCACTATCCCTGCTTAGCTAACAGATGATTGATAAACTTTGAAGTTGTTTTTTTATCTATTAATAATGCTCCATTTTCTTTATTAAATTTGTTTTTGTATTGCATGCAAGCAATTAAACAAACCAATGGCCATTGGATTGTCATTGCAAATTGGTAACCATATCTGCATCTAACAAGGTGGGCATAGGAAAGTGTCAAAAACTAAAACCTAGGTACAAATTCTGCTATTTTCATTTTTTTATTAGAAAGATAAGGGCAACTTCATATTCACGCTGAAAGAAAGACCTTACTACACAGAGTATAATAATATTGTATATCGGTGCCTTCTCAAAAGAATAAGTAATATAGAACTAAATATTCTAACGGTCTTTGTGGACCAACTGCTCTCGAATAGGAATGTTTATGTAAAATGTCCACAACTTATCATGTCCACCAAAATGGACATATATACAACTACTACTATCTAACCACGCAATATTGCACAGGTTATGCTGCTAGTTTGTTACAAATGATAGCTGCTCCCATCAAGTGGACGAAGCAAATTGAAGCACTTCACCACTAGTACCAATTAGTAACATTGATAACATTATTAAGCAAGCATTGACGTAATAAAACCTATACTTAAAAGAAGCTATGTGCCTGCCGGCCCTACTGCTGATGCGGCGGCGGCGGCGGCAGATCCGAGAGCAGCTTGTCGGCGCGGCGGCACAAGTTGTCCTTGAGGCGTTTGAGCGCCCTGGAGAACTCCGGCAGCTCCGCCTCCCCGAGCGCCCCCACGCACGCCTCCCACCAGAACCGCCTCCCCGCCTTCGCCTGCAGCACCTTCTCCCCGACGGCGTCCATCCGGGTCTTCTCTGCCGCCGCCTGCTCCTTGGTCTCCTCCGCCGCCCGCCTCAGCGCCATCAACGCCTCATAGTCCTCAACACAGTCGGCGTCGTCAACGTCAACAGGGGCGTCGTCGCCGGGTTGTGGGACGTAGCGGCGGAGGACGGCGTCGACGGAGGGGCTGCCGAAGCCGAACGGGTTGCCGCCTTCGGAGAAGACGACGATGGCAACGCGGGCGCCGCAGAGCGTGGAGAGCTCGGACGCCTTCTTGAAGAGCCCAGAGCGGCGCTTGGAGAAGGTGACCTGCCGGCGGTCCTTGCCCTCAATGCGGCGCATCTCTATGCGCTGCCGACCCTTGCTCGTCCTCCCGCCCGGCTGCACCATCGTCGCGATCGATCGAGCGGCGGTTGCTCTGTTTCTTCTTGCTTGCTTGGTCTGTTTCTCCTTTCTTGCTTGCTCTGCTTCTCTCAAAACGTCAATACAATGCAACTCGCAAGGAAGGTGATCGATTATAAATAGAGGAAAGCATTCCCAAAAATGGCAAGAGAGGAAAACGAGGCGGGTTTACTGATTTACCTTATCTTTTTACTGGATATGGTAATTTCCGTGCGTGCTACGATACTTACATGGAGCTCTGAGTTCGTGTTGGACGCGGTGATTTTTTTTTTGGAAGGAAATCTCGGCGTGTACTTTTTTTTTTTTGGTATATACGGTGTTGGTAATTACTGCCATACGGGGAGAGCGAGAGGGGTGGTAATTGGTAAACAAACCGGTGGTCTCGTGGCAGGGAAAAAGTTTTCTTCCGAAATTTCGCTTTTGAATTGAATCGGCAGTTTGGCAGTCGGCTCGACACTCGACTGGTCAGCCCGCATGCACAAGCCACGCAGGTCAGCCCAAATGCCCAAAGCCTAGCCGCCACCCACCAGTCCCGACGTTGCAATCCCTATTTATTTCGTAACCCTAACCTTAGTCCCCAATCGCATTCCTTCCTCCCTATCTTCTCACCGAGCACTAAGCGACGGGCGACGATGAAGGCGGGGAAGAAGAGCGGCGGGCGACGGCCATCCCCATCCCCATCCTCCACGGGAAGAAGAGCGGCGACGGCCATCCCCATCCTCCACTGAGCGGCGGGCGGCGGCCAATCCCCATCCCCATCCTCCACCGAGCGGCGGGTAGTGCCCAAGGCGGGGAAGAGCGGTAAGTGGCGGCCAAGGCGGGAACAAGCGGCGGCCAAGGTGGGGCAACTCCCTCCCCAATCGATTCGACGGCGGTGAAGCTCCCTCCCCGATCGATTCAACGGCGGCACATCTTCCTTTCCGATCGATTCGACGGTGGCGCAGCTCCCACCCCGATCGATTTGATGGCAGTACGCTCGACCTCCCCCTTGTCCCCAATCTTTCCCGAGGTAGATAGAACAGAGACATGCATCTGCCTCTGTTCAATCGCATCGGCGGTCGTTCGCTCTGCCTGTGGCGGCGGCACAAGGGGAGAGGAGGGTGTCGCTGATGATGCTACTGGAGCAGGCGGAGCAGCAATGGACGGCCGGTGGTGGCGAGTGGGGGCACGGGTGTGGGTCGACACCTTTGACACAGTGGAGGACCAGTGTTAATCAGGAAGGTATTTATCTCAATTCTCAAATTTTGGTTAAATTTCATCAAAAATTTGATTTTTTTTGTCCGAAATTTGAACGAAATGAACGAAATTTCGTTCTTTCGTTCCTTTCGCCGGCAGCCGAAATTGTTTTGCATCCAAAAGATTAAACCCTGGCCACTAGCCACCGCCGTCGCCGATTATCCCCAGCGATAAATTCTCCTCGCCGAAATACCTTCTCCTAATGGCTCCTTTCTTCTTGTTATATTAAAAAGATGCACCGGAGGCGCCACCACCGGTCACCAGATGCGATGGCAAGAAAAGAAGGGAAGACGGTGGGTGGGCAACTGGTCGACGGATCGACAATGAAAGCTTGGAGGGTGGTGGGAGGCGGTTCAGGTGGTGGAGTGTGCGCTTGTTATAATGGTCATGCTGCGAGGACGAATTCAGCTTCGCCGGTGGCAGTAGGAGCGCTCTACTCCGGCGGCGATGCTCACACGTCCGCTCAGCCCATGGCTTCCTGGACAACATAACTGCCCCGTTGACGGCCGGAGAACAAAATCTGAATTACATGGAAAGATGAGAAATTTGGTTCATTTCACAAAAAGTTTCATTCGGCAAATGTTTGCCATTTTTTTTATCTGTCTAGTTAACAATCGAATCAGTGGCGAATCTAGAATAAAAAATAAGGGTGAGCTGAAAAATATACATTATTGTATCAGATCATAAGCTTTTCTTAGAATTATTGGCTCTACACATGGAATGACTAAACTAATTTGTAAGAAACATAGTTTTGTATTCTTGTGCAATCAAATTCATAGTTTTATACTTGAATTGCTTGTAAAATAATTACGCAAAGTTTGTTTCTCCATTATTGCAAACCTATAAATTAATTGCTAATTGAGTATATACAACAGTACAACACTATAATATTTCTAATAAATTGCTAATCAAGTAATCAATTAATTGAGAAATGAGACAATGAGTTTGAGTTGTAACTTGTAAACTTACAAATTGGGCGTTCGGTCGTACGGAAGAATCCGAAACAATCTCGCCGAGCCAATAGCAGCAAACAGCAGCAGCTTCACGCGACACAACACAATAAGCCTTCGCTGCTTCACGCCTTCTTCACTTAACGCCCTCGCTCAATCGCCGCCGCCTCGCCCGCCCGCCTCTCCGCCTCTCGACGACCCGGCCGCCACCCTCCCGCTTCAGCCTCCTCGGCACCCCGGCGGGCCATGCGACCCCACCTCCGCCTCCTCTTCTCGGTCCATGCGGCTCCAGATCTCGCCTCGGCGCTCCGGCCGGCCTCCCACCTCGGCGCCTCGGCCCGGCCTCCCACTGGCGCCCAGATGTCGCCGCCGGCACCTCCCGGCCCCGCCTCCAGATCTCGTTGTCGCCGGCACCTCCCCATGGCCCCGCCTCCGGATCCCGCCGTCGCCGGCACCTCCCGCCTCGGCTTGAGCACGATCAGACGGGCGGCGAGCATGTGTGAGAAACCTCGCCGCGGACTTTCCACTCCTCACTGCCTCCGTGCCTAGGTCAATTGATTGGGGATTTGGGGGAACGGCCGAACGGGGATGGCCGGAAGGGAATGGATTGGGGATTTAGGGTTTGGGGAATTTTCGGACACGGAAATAGGCCAACAGGGTACCATGTGGACCGGTGGGGATGTGGGCCGGTGGGCGGACCACGGACATGGGCCTAGCTTCATGCTTCTTCGGCCTTGCTTCAGTTGTTGTTTTTGCGGTTCTTCACGCCTTCTTCGGCCCGTCCGGTGCTTGCGTCGCCATGGCGCGCCCGGCGCGCCGGGGTCGGGAGCCGAAGCCTGTGGGGGTGTTGGTCAACCGGTGGAGGGTAGGCTTCAGCCTGATGAAGCCTACCCGGTGGATTCGCCCCTGAATCGAATGTTTTATTGAGCGAAACCAGTCAAAATTTAGAGCGATTGATCGACAACCAAGGATCTCTTCCCCCAAGTCCTATGCAATCCCCTCCCAACCACCGTCTCACTGACATCCTTGCTACAGATATGCCAATACGAGTCAGACGCATTTTCTATAATTCCAAAATATACATAATTTAATATTTTATTACTAAGACAAAGTGGGGTACACTAATTTATAAGGTGGAGTTCTTGCCACTTCTTAAAACATATGACACATGGATGGCGATGGCATCAGGAGAGCTTTACCTAAACACACACGCATGCACACGCGAGCACATATTTGTGTATTTTCGCGTGAAAAATTACGTGACTTATGAATTGCAACCTTGTGACATGGCAGCCACTTGATAAAACAAATCCACAATATATTTTGCTAAACTGTGTGTCATCTCTCTCTGGAAAATATTATTGATAAAACAAAGGTGTCTCTCCGAAAAAAAATGTACCACTACAAAAGCGGTCGTACCGCACTCCAGTCCTACCGCTCACACAGAGTTAGTAGTACTACAGGTAGGTTGGGCCGTTCACATAGAACCGGTACTACCGACCATCGACTACACATATCTTCGATATGCTGGGTCTCCGACCACGCTAGTCTCCGGCCACGCTAGGTCTTCGACCACACAGATGTTCAACCACATTGGTTCGATCACGTTAGTTCGACTACATTGGTTTGACCATGTTGTTTCGATCATATTGGTTCGACCACGGCGATCTTCGGCCACTCTAGTCTGATCATGTTGGTTCGACCACACAGGTTTGACCATATTGGTTTGACCACGTTGGTTCGATCACATCGACCTTCAACCACACAAGTCTTCGACCACTCTGGCCCGACCACGTTAGTTCAACCACATAGGTTTGACTACATTGGTTTGACCACACTGGCCTTCGACTACGATGGTTCGACCACTCTGGTCTTTGACCACCTTAATCTTTGACCACAAACACACGCGGTAGTACCACTGTAACATCCCAAATATGGGGGTATTGAAAAATGAGAAGAATTTAAAATCTTTTCTTGACTTCAAGTTTTGTTTAAAATTTTTATCGTTCGTTCATGATTCTTATTTTGGTTCTTTGCTAAAAACATCAATCAAGGAAATCAAAACTTGGAATCAAGAACCGAGTCTATGACAATCAGATCAAAAAGAAATCTCAAATCTCTTCTGTTAAGTCAAAAATTAAATTTCAAAACAGGAATGTGGAATTTCAAAACCAAGATTTGAAATTGGAATCAAAGTTAATATTAAAATTTTTCCCTACCAAATTAATTAAGCCAATTTATCAAATTCTGAAATTCTCAAAATAAACAAAAATCCTCTTCGGCCCCCTGCCCGTTTTTCCTCATTCTGCCGCCTCGGCCCAGCCGACTCTCCCCTTCCTTCCCCTTCTTCCTTCTATTCCTCATCGCACCATCCAGGCGTTCACTCATTGAGCTGGCCCAGCTCCGACACTCCCGCACACGTGCCACCGGTGTGGCCGACCTTCCACCCTGGCCTTCGGCTCAGCCCGGTGCTCCCTTCTTCTGCCTCCCTCTCCTCCAGGTGCCAGCCCGGTCGGCAGGCCGTGCGTCGTGACCACGCCATGCTAGAAGCCAGCCAGTGCCGCCTCACCACACTGGGTCCGAAGCCGTCGCCCCCACGCACGCCTGAGGGGTTGACCCCATCAAGCATCGCCATTCATAGCCATTGCTTCCCGCAAATCCCGTTGTTGGCCGTCCCCTCACCACCTCGTCGCACGACCCTGCGCCCCGCTTGCATGCCCGTGAGTCCCACTGTCGGTCGTCCCCTCGCCACCTCGTCGCACGGCCCTGCGCCCCGCTTGCATGCCCGCAAATCCCACCACGCCTCTGCCACCACGCCCATGGCACCCTGCGCCTACACAGTCATGTCGTCCTGTGCGCTGCTCGCTAGTCAACAACAACAGCACCACCGCAGTGCCACTACTCCAGCTATAAGAAGCCCCCAAGCGCTGCCGAGTCGCCTCTGTGCCCGCATTGGCCGTTGCCGCCTCACACCGCCCCGGCCGCTCCGGCAAACCCTGTGGCAAATCAACCGTGTCACGGCATGCCCCTAGAGGTGTCCTACCTTCTCCCTTGATTAATTAGACACCGGTGCCCCCCGGCTCGCCGCACGGCCATTCTTCCTCGCCTCCGACCAAAGCTGATTCCACCGCCGCCATCTTGCCTCCACTCTATGACAACCCGATTCCTCCCACCTAGAGTTTCACCAAGACGCCATGGAGCCACTCCAACTGTCGGTCGGAGCTCCCCCTCGCCCATACGACCTTTCCACGATGGCCTCCCCGCGCCACCCCTTGTCTCCATCGCTGGCCCGCCTCGGCCTCCCTTCGGCTCCATCGACCTCGTGGGTAAGCTCCCCGTGGCTTCCTCCTACTCATGCTCCCTCTATATCTCTTCCTTCTGCCTCCAGCCGCCATCGCCATTGACGGTCTCCCCACACCCGATAGCTCCCCACCGGCGCCGGCCCACCATGGTGCCTCCCAGCCGTGCCCGTCACCTCTGTCGGCTGCCATTGGGTCTCGGGTTTCCATTTTTGGCACTGCCAGCACCTCCCTGGCCGATCCCTGCTGGTGGCACTGCCGCCGCTGCCCAGCCTTGCGCCTCCCCTGTTTTGGCCGACTCCCTCCCCTGCTCTATTCTCAGCTGGCCAAACGCCCCTGAGAGACCATGTGGAGGTCATCCTGTTGTGTATGATGAGTAATTGACATCGGTTTAGAAAAGTCGAGTTTGAGTCAGTTGGTTCGGACCTAGACGTTGCGTGGCGTAACGGGCTCGGTCGGACTTGGTCGAACCTAGTCGTATGGGTTTAGGTTGCAAATTCTGATGACTCGACAGGTTTGATCTCTATTTACGCTTTCATGTATCGAGTGGTGCTATTTGACGTGTTTCTTGTTTGTGTGGCTGCAGGACGTCGAGGTGGAGTCGTGGCGAGACACGATGGACCGGACTAGGCGCAGGTGGCGCTGAGGTCAGAACGGTCGAGATGTGTCGAAGACGGCGTGGACTCGAAGTGGTTGCGAGGCGTGCGAGACAAGGAGCGCGGAAGCTTCCCGGAAGGTGCAGGAGGGGCAAAACGGGAATTTCGCAAGGTTGCACAAGCGGGAGACGGCTCTGTTATGGTTTAGCCGGCGTAACGGGTTGGAGACCCGTTAGCCAAGGGCTATAAATAGAGGTGAGGGGCTGCATACCCCTTAAGACACTTGAGAGCTCATTCATCCCTTTGTGTGGGTTGTGTTCCTCCCAAGAAGCATGTGAGGCTCTTGGTGTTCTTGAGGATTGAGAGGGAGATGATGGATTGAGTGTCTTGTAATCTTTATTGTTCTAATGTTCATGCGTATCGGGACTTCTCTTATTCATCTTGTTTGTTCTCTTCTGTTTCTTTTTGGATATGATATATAGAAGTAGCAGTATTTCTTTCTCCTTTGCATGTGTTGATTTCTAAGAGAGAAAGATGGAATGAACTGATGTGATCTTTCTTTGGAGCAACATTGATCTCTGTTCTTTTCCAGCATCTTTTATTTCAAGTTCCCTTCACTCCTTAAGGCTTCTTCTCTCTTTGGTTTAACTTAGTTTTCTGGAGCTCCTCTATAATATTTTCAGTCCATAGCAAAGAACCTATTCGTAGCTCCTTTTCTAGTTTTGTTGGCTGCTACTTCTTCTCTTTTATTGCTGTAGTCTCAGTGTTTATTCGGCTGTTTTAATCTGCTGTTCCCTCTGAATTTCTGCCGAAAGAAAACTGCACTTTAATCTCAGTGCTTGTCTCGGTTGGGACTTCTTGCCGACAGGTCTCTCCTGTTTTCTGCTTTCAGCTCGGCTGCTCTGATTTTCTTTTCAGATGGACAGTAAGCAGTTGGCTGTCCACAGTTCTTTCAGGTATGCATCTTTGAGTACAGGCTTCTTTCTTTGAAAAGCATCAGTTTGATTCTCAGTTCTTTTCTTCAGTTTGCTTGCAGTTTTTGACTGGAGACTATTTCCTTTTCATTGATGTTTTTGGTTGGCTCAAATAGTTGTTGTTCTCTGCCTCTGCAATCAGAATTTTTGCTCTACCTGTTTGGCTGCAGTACCTTCTGTTCATTTCAGTTTTTCCAATTCCTTCTTAGTTTCTCTCGGATGGATATCTCCTTCACAGTATTAGCGCAATAGATCATTTTTCTTTTTTTCTTTAGCAGTTCTTTGACCATTTTGCATGCAGATCAAACAGTATCTTTTTCAGCTGAAATTTTTACTAACTATTCTCTGATTTATGCTGAATTTTTAAGTGTCGCATGCGTTCCAAATTTCAGCAAGATTAATTTTAATTTTCTGTGAAGGGCTTTGTTTTGCATCTTTTTGAAAAACAGTGTACGAATTCTCGGGGGCGATTTTTTAAGAGAACGACATTCACCCCCCTCTGTCGCCATTTCGGTCCTACAATTGGTATCAGAGCCAGGTTAGCGCTTCTCGATAGATCTTTAACCGGTCTCAAGAGCCATGGCGACGGACAAGTATTCCACCAAGCCTCCGGTCTTTGATGGCCTGGATTACCCCTTCTGGAAGAGCCGAATGGAAACATACATCCAGGCTCAGGGGTATGCCATCTGGAGGAAGGTGAAGGTTCAGTTTATTGTTCCTGCCGATGAGAACATCAATGCCGGGAATATGGCTGATGTTGAGGCAAACGCAAAGGCAAGGAACATCATCATTCAGGGATTGAGCAGAAGCGAGTTTGATCGCATCTCTCACCTGTCGTCTGCCTTCGATATTTGGACGACCCTCGATGCTTACCATGAGAGCACCACCCAAATAAAGACGGTGCGACAGACCGGTTCAGCGAATACAAAGAAATTCGAGATAATTGTCGGTGAGTCCCTTGACGAGTGCTTTTCTCGCTTTCACAAGATTTTGAGCAACCTCCGAGCCGTCGGTCTCACATACTCCGACTCGGATAACGCTCGACAAATGCTTTCTGCACTCGATCTTCGGGTTTGGGAGATGAAGGTGACTACCATCAAGGATACCACGGACCTCTCGACCCTGACTCTTGATGCGCTTTACTCGCGCCTCAAGACTCACGAGATTGACACGCTCTCGTCGGTCAAGTCACAATCGATGGCATTAGTCACCGATCCCGCTCGGATCTTCTTCTGCCGAGCCGATATGTGGATTCTCCTTGTCGCTCTCTGACATAACCGATGATCGCTAGAGCACTTATGACGAACACTAGCTCTCCTAGCGTAGATTTTCTCATGCCTACAAGAGGAGGAGGGATGGTAAAGAGGAGGTCATGTGATTTGCTTGAGTGTGGTGGCCCCAACCACATTCGGCAACCGCCCAAGCCGGAGAAGGGCAAACCGACTTCATGGTTCCGCAAGAATGACTACATCAACAAGAACCGCAACACGAAGCCCTCAGCACATGTTCAAGGCAAGAAGAAGTTCCGCGACTTTGGGAAGGCCAAGAAGCTCTTCCACTGCGTCCTCGCCGCCTTCGACGACCTCGACCTCAGCGAGGTGGAGGGATGGAGCGACGACGACGGGACGGGTGATCAAGAACCCAAAGATGGCGACGACTTCTCCGGCATGTGTTTCATGGCCCTCGAGGGCGAGATCAGCGACAGCGACCTCTACTCCGACGAGGTATGTCCCTCCTATGACCAACTAAATGAAGCTTTTCTTAAGTTAGAGGATTTCATGCTAAATCTAGAGCTAGATGTAGCGAGTTGGAGAAGGAAGTAGATAGATTGTCACGGGAGCTTACTTCACTTATATTTGCTCCCTCCCGTGACGACTGTGATACATGCCCTACCTTGATTGGTGATATGGAGAAGTTAAGGACTTCTTATGATAGTGTGACCTCTGAGCTAGATATTCTTAAGGTGGAGAATGTTAGTCTGCTAGCTGAACTAGAAATGACTAGGATTGTTGTTCCTTCATCTGCTATTGAGACTGCCTTCTGCACCTCTTGTAGAGATGGCAATGTGTACCCGAAACCCGATATCCAGTGGGTTTTTACTCTATTAGGGCATGGGTCTGGGTCAATTTCCTAACCCATGGGTCTCTTAATGGGCAAAAAGCCTAACCCATCGGGTCTCGGGTTCGGCACGCCCTATAGTACCCAAACTCAGAAACCCATGGGTAATATAAACCCGATCCATAGGAGTTATAAACCTGCACTCCCACCTCCCGTGCAAACCAATCCAACTCATAGCCCATTAGTCAAGTACAAGGAGCGCTTGATGTCTCTCCTTTGGTTTTAAATGAGTTGTGAACCGTGAACTTGTAATGATATGCTATGCCAATGAACTATGAACTGAGAATTGATGGAGTGAACTAGTGATGTGCATTGTGGATTTATCGTTGCTTGTTTCATACATAGTAGCACATAAATTGAATTTATTGTTGACTTGCTAAGCATTGCACTGCGTCGCAATCTGCACAATCGTTGTTGGGCACGGGCGACCGTGGTACCAGCACCGAGTGGGCATGGGTCTGGGCAAAAATCTGCACCCGTCACGGGCATGGGTTTTTTAACGGGCACATCTAATTTTCATGGGCACGGGTTTGGGATAGCAAAACCCAGCGGGTTTATGCCCGTTGCCATCTCTAACCTCTTGTGAGGATAAGGATAATGCTTTTAGAGGTCTTTACACCTTACTTCTCGATCTGCCCGAGACTTGTGAAAGTTGCAATAATTTAAAGATGAATTTAAAAAGGGCAGATCACAAAATTGCTGAATTACGTGCTTCCCTGTTAGAGCCTATTGTTTCTTGTACCAACTGTCCTAAATTAACCTTTGAGTTTGAATCGGTTTCTAAGCAATTTCAAGAGATGGTTGATCATAACAAGAAAATGGCTCAATTTGCTACTAAGGATCCTGTTAGCTCACCATGCAATAGTTGTAATAAACTAAAATCTGAATTGATTGCATTGGATGAAAAATGTGTGAAGCTAACTAAGGACCTTCTAGAAAAATCACATCCTTCTTGTGCTTTCTGTGCTGAAGTGTTGGAAAAGGATAAGGACATGATAGAGACATTTAGGAAGAGTTACGAGAACCAAATGGCTAGGATTAGGGCTGCCCCCTGTGTGTCCTGCGAAGCCCTCATGGTTGAGGTGGCCGGGCATAAGGAGAAATATGCACGTGCTATTCGCTCTTCTGCTATTGGTTCTTCTCCTTCCTCTCCTCCTGCTGTCTCTTCTTCTTCTCCTTGCTCTTCTTGCACCTCTCTTTTTCGGGAGTGTCAGTATCTTATGAACACTCTCGAGAAATTTGTAGGAGACAAGAAAAAGTTTAATCTTATTTTAGACCAGTCAAAGATTTGCAAATTCAAACAGGGTCTAGGATATGATTTTCTAGAGGATGTGAGGAAGCATCCACCGTCGTGCTCGCACCCATAGCAGCAGTGTGATTGAGGTCAAGCCCAAGAACAAGAATGTTCAATTTAAATCGCGGGCTTTGTCCAAAGGATTTCGATAGCAAGGTGATTTCACCGCAGACTTGACCTCTCAAAAGGCGGCCATCTCATGCTACCGCCTCTCGAAGGTGAAGTATCATTGCACCTTCGCCGAAGGATGGACATTTGATTGACCATTGCTTCAAGCGCGCCAAGATCGCGCGAAGAGACCGTGTTGAGTCTCTTAGGCGTATTTAGGGTCAGCCCCAGACCTTGAGTGCACCTAAGACCAACACGAGGTCTAGGCTTGCTACTATTGGTAGCTTTGGGCAGCATCGAGGACTTGGTTCTTCCGAGTTTTCTGTTTTTCATTCTCATGCTCCCTCGGTCGTGACTTCCGCTGCTCGAGGGTAGATCTCGCTTCCCATCGAGATGCCTACCCGCGGCGTGATCGCCTTTCTCGGGCGCCGACTCGCTCTTCCGTAGCGGTCGGACCCAAGAACGACTTCAGTGCCGCACACGCACCTTCCGCTTCTTTGAGTGACGAGAGCGAGGGTATATAGAGGTCGACCGTGCTTGACTACTTCATCTCGCCGACGTGTTACTCAAGATTGGGTGCCAAAATCACTCTTGATTTATCCCAAGATCGAGACTTTACTGCTTGACTCGTGTTCGCGGGCGTGGAAGGAAAGGTTTGGCTTGTAGACTCGGGTGTTCACGACACATGACCGGAGATTCCGCTGGTTTTCTTCCCTTGCCGTGCTCGGTGATGAGATGATCACCTTCGAGATGCTTCATCCGGGCGTCATCGCCAAAGGTACTTGTCTTGCGTTAATGATTCATTTATTTTGAAAGATGTTGCTTTGGTTAGTAAGTCTGCAAACAATTTACTTTCGCCTTTCACCACCGATGACGATTTTGAGGTGAGCTTTAAGAAGAACAACCGCAAAATTCTTGATTCTTCTGTAGTCCGGTTTATGGATTTCTCGCTTGGGAGGATCTTTCGTGCTGATTTTTCCGAGTCTTCTGCGATCCCTCCGTTGTTTGCTTGCTTCGAGTCCCGCGACCTTTCCTTCGGCATAGGAGATTTGGTCATATTGATTTGACCATTTGACCCGAGTTAGCGACCACGATCTCATTCGTGGTCTCGCCGAAACTCAAGATGGTCAAAGATCTTGTTTGCGCTCCATGCCGCACGGTAAGATGGTTGCCGCTTCTCATCCTCCCACACAGCTTACTATGACCGATGCACCAGACACCGCTCCACATGGACACGGTTGGACCAAATCGAGTGCGGTCGGCAGGAGGGAAGTAGTACGTTCTTGTTGTGGTCGATGACTACCGAGGTACTCTTGGGTGTTTTCTTAGCCTCAAGGATGAGGCGCTTTCTTTTCCGAGGTCTTTTCGGTAGGCTTTCTGTTGAGCTTCCAGGTGCCTTGCGAGCGATCCGCAGTGACAATGGCACGGAGTTCAAGAATTCCTACGTTGAGAGTTTCTGCGTTGAGACAGGTGTAGAGCACCAGTTCTCTTCTCCGCACGTCCCTCAGCAGAATGGCGTCGTGGAGAGGAAGAACCGTACCTTGGTCGAGATGGCCAGGACGATGCTCGATGAATACTCTACACCGCGGAAGTTTTGGGCTGAGGCTATAGCCACTGCGTGCCATGTTTCGAATAGAGTTTTTCTCAGGGCACACTTGCACCGCACTTCTTATGAGTTGAGATATGGGCGGAAGCCCAGTATATCTCATTTTCGTGTGTTTGGATGCAAGTGCTTTATCTTGAAGTCAGGAAACCTAGATAAGTTCGAGTCACGTTCTTGTGATGGGATCTTTCTAGGCTACTCGACTTCTTCGTGGGCTTATAGGGTCTGGAACTGCGAGTCTAGCAAAATGGTAGAGACCTGTGAGGTGACCTTCGACGAGGCCAGTCCGGGGATTAGGCCCGATATCTCAGGTTCTTCAGAGCAGTCCGAGACCATCTTTGTGGATGATGAGGACGATGGAGACGAGGGTTGTCTACCCGATCCAGTCCCTCATCCACCCCTTGAGGTGCCATCTTCCACCGCACCTTAAGGCGATCAGCCCATGCCTTCTGCCTCCTCTGGAGCTAGTGGCTCTGTTCCTACCTCGTCAGCTCACGAGGTAGAGGCCACTTCTTCATCTCATCCTGGACCTCCTAGACATATCCAGAAAGCTCATCCTTCTGAGCAGATGATTGGAGACCTCTTTGAGCGAGTCACACGCTCAAAATCTGGCATGTCACTCTTTTGTCTCCATTCTGCTTTTGTTGCTTCCTTCGAGCCTAAGGATATTTGTCATGCTCTATCTGACGAGTCTTGGGTTAATGCCATGCATGAGGAGCTAGAGAGTTTCGAAAGAAACATGGTCTGGACGCTTGTTGAGCCCCCTCGAGGTCACAATATCATTGGGACCAAGTGGGTGTTCAAGAACAAGCAAAGTGAGGATGGGGTAGTCATTCGAAACAAGGCTAGACTGGTTGCTCAGGGGTACTCCCAGGTTGAGGGTCTAGACTTCGATAAGACCTTTGCCCCTGTAGCCAGACTTGAGGCCATTAGAATTCTGCTTGCCTTTGCGGCTTCTAAGGGTTTCAAGCTCTACCAGATGGATGTCAAGAGTGCCTTTCTCAATGGCTTTATTGAGGAAGAAATCTATGTGAGACAGCCTCCAGGTTTTGAGAACCCCAAATACCCTAATCATGTCTACAAGCTTTCCAAAGTATTGTATGGACTTAAGCAGGCCCCTAGAGCTTGGGGGTAGTGTGTCCTTATGGACTGTTGTGAGGGGGAGCTCTGGGCTTTATTGTTTTATCATATTATTTATGCTTCTGTCTCCCTACTGTTGCATTGCATCTGTGGGTGCATTGGGTTTAGTCCTTCTAGCATAGGTTAGAGTGGTTCTCTTGCTGAGTTGCTTAGATTTCTTACTCTTATGTTGTGCTTTCAGGATAGCTGTTTCTTATCTCACTAGGTTGAGCTCACTCACTTCTTGTAGGCTCTAGCGAGGGTTGGGCCACCCTGCAGATGAGGTGCGTGTTTGCTCTCTAGTGTGTGTCTTCCCGTCAGCTGATAGTCCTGGAGTCATATGGGGTAGATGAGAGTCAGTCTGAGCCATAGTATCCTCTATATCTTATCTATGCTTTAAGGACTGCTTTTCTTGATTTCTTTGCCAGCTTCTCATTTTTATTGCTTTGGTTCAGGGGGAGTTCATTTGGGAACTTCTAGATCTTAATATTGACATAACTCAACTTGAACTAAAAGCTGCATCACATGTTGAGGGGGAGATGGATTTTCTGCATGTCATTTTGCATTGTAATATAACCTCATGGAGCCTTGATTATTATCCATTGATGACATGTTAAAATGCTTTACACCTTGCCATGACTTGTGCTTATTTGCTAAATTTATCATAACTTCAATGTGTAGACTAGCTTTTGCCATGATAAGTTAATTAAACTTGCTCAATTTAAACTAAAACTTGTCATGTTAGCACTCGAGATTAGTCTTTCTTGAGCTATCCGTTTATGATCCATGCCATGTCTAGTAGGCTGAGTTGAGCGTTGAATCTCTATTGAGCCTTAGTTTGAGCTGTTTTAAGTCTCTTGATGATGCATAAGCTAGTACAATCTGTTAAAAAGTAAAAAGATCTCTTTTGTGCAAAAAAACTGATTTCACCAATTCTTTCTCATGAGACGGCTTGCCATTGCACTATGCATGAACTCGGGGGGAGTTTTGGATGACCTAGACTATCTTCTTAAGATTCTTGCTTGGAGTAGTCGCATAAGGCTTGAGACCTAGCACATGATAAAAATATTGGTTGGAGACGACCATAAGTTTCAAAAGAAAATATGTCATTTGTGCTCAATTTGCTTAAGCTACTAAAAGAACCAAGTACTTGAACCAATGTTTCACTCTTGAGCATATAGCACTCTACTTGGACTCAATATTAGCTTCTTGGTTCCGCTTAGCTTAATTGACATGGCTTGCATCATCCTTGGATGTCTTTAGCTAGACTTTGCTTATTGATGACTTGACTTGCTCACAAATTGCACTACATTTCAGATGTCATCTCTTTGGTTTAGCTGGTATATACATATCTTGTCATGATCTAGATAGCATATTTATGTGTTATGGCTTGATGTAAATCCTTAATGGTCATTTTGGATAATTCTCATGGCTCTAAATTCTTAGAATGATTAAATCAGTCATTTCATCCATCATCATGACTTATTCTTCTTCTTGCATTCTTGATTGGAGAAAAAGAGAAAATTTTATTCTGGGATCTTGCTAGAGTTTTGGAGATCAATTTACTCTTTATTTATTGCTCTAGTGTTCCTTCTGTCGACATGGTCATGAGTTTCATTCCCTTTTTTGGACCATGTTGGACTCTTCAAACTCAACTTCATGCTTTTTTTGAGTTTGTCAATATACTCATCAAGAGGGAGATTGAGAGACCATGTGGAGGTCATCCCGTTGTGTATGATGAGTAATTGACATCGGTTTAGAAAAGTCGAGTTTGAGTCGGTTGGTTCGGACCTAGACGTTGCGTGGCGTAACGGGCTCGGTCGGACTTGGTCGAACCTAGTCGTATGGGTTTAGGTTGCATATTCTGATGACTCGACAGGTTTGATCTGTAACACCCCAGCCTAACTTAGGCCCGAAATGCTACTAAAAATCCACAATATAACAACAACTAATATAAGTTACCTAAAAATTTCGGCATAATCTCCTTTGTTTATTAACCAGATAACAGTTCCAATAAGTATGAATAGCACAAGTTCTAAATAATGAACGGAAAGATAATAACAAATGGTACTAAGTCTTTATTACATTTAATCTGATGAAATATAAACTGAACCAATTAAGCTAACAAGCCAACAAGATTATCATGACTGTCTTTATTTCTTATTAAAGGAATAGTGCACGTGCAACGAAACTAATCCCTTTTTGATCCCATGTATGCCATTCTCACATTGGTACCTAAAACAAATAAACAAACAGCAAGAGTGAGTCCAACGACTCAGCAAGTATATCAACATCAATAACTATGATCACTAACTGACAAGTTAAACAATTAACATAGAACATCATGCTATGCAATATGATCAAAGCTCCTCTTTCTCATCTTTTTCGCATTTTACCGGTAATGCGGAGTGTGCATCCGTCAATGCACACCCATGCCTGTACCCTCTGGTACAGGGACCAATTGCCCACACTCCGCAAGTGTGGGGACCTCGATGCTTGATCACCACATGACCAAGACTTCAACAATTCTCAATATGATGCATATATGTGAATGTATCAACAAGATAACGTGCATTCACCATACTACGCATCAACCAATCTCATAAATGCCATAATGTAAACAGAACATAAATAGCATTCTCAATTCATCACTTACTCATACTCACAATTTAAACAATCATGATTCAACCATCATCCAAACAATTCAAGAAATCCATAAACATACAGATTTTCACATCATAAATATACTTGCCTCAACCGCGAGAAAATGAAGAACACGTAGAAGGCACAACCCCCGGAATCCGCTCTCCTCCTGAATATTTAATTAATAATTACTAACATAACAGTAACGGGTTTCTATATACAAAATATCAGCAACCCCAATTACCCCAACAATTTATCTCAATTAAATCCCCAACTCCCTCGGCCAAATCGCCCATCCACGACAAATTTAATTCAAAAATCCATAACATCCAAGACGTAAATCCAATTAAGCATTCTCAGACTTTTTGGAAAGATAATTAAATTATCTAAATAAACTTAGTTGGGGAGCCTCTCTGATTCTGCCATTTTCTACCCGATCCAAACCCTTTTCTAAAACATCAAAATTCACATCGGACTCTCTGGACAGCGCACTAAAACAACCATAACATTCGCCCAGATCGTCGAAATCTGGACTTCTTGACCTTTCTGGAAAGCTAAGAAAATTATCTACAACTTTCCTAACATGAAGAGTTTCTGAATCGCCCTACTTTTCGTCGCCCAACCCGAAATACCCAAATCTGTCCAAAACTCCCCTGATCTGCAGAACAGCCGCACTAGAAAATTCATAACTTTCGCTACACAAATCAGAATAACGCGTTCTAGCACTCCCTGGAAATATAATTAAGTCCCTACAATTCTATAGAAGAGGTCCAGACCTGAATCCTGACGGATCTAACCCAAAACCGCCGATTAACCCAAACTGTCACAGTGTAGGACCGAAATGGCGACAGAGGGGGGTGAATGTCGTCTAATAAAATAATGCCCCCAAAAGTATTCACAATTTTTCTATCTCTCCGATAGCTATAGAAGCTATGAAGTAGACAATAAATTTTGCTGTCAGGACTAATGGAAACAAGAATCAATAAAAAGGATTACAACCTGCAAACTCTAAACCGAACCAACAGCACTTAAACCAGGAGCAGCAAGACTGAAAAGAGTTCACAGAGAAGACCAAAAACAACAGCCACCCTTGCTGTCGAAACTGAAAGCAAAAAGTACAAAAGAAAAAGGAAAGACAGTCAGAAGAGCCGAACAAGACAGAAGAAGGACTGACTAAAATCTGCTGCACAGTAAAACTGAAATCAGTTGGTCCTCAAAAGCAGTCCCAGTCTTTTGGCTAGAATAAGTCTGATTGCAAGCTTTGTTTCATCTTGACCGGAAGCAAAGAAATGTGGCAATTACAGAGCAAAGCATAAACACTGGGAGTCTGAACTGAATAGACAAACGAACCTGCCGAACCATCATGAATCGACAAAGGAATCAAGGGAACCAAACTGAACCAGAAGGAAATCAAGAGTCTGCAGAAACCAGAGAAAAGGGCAAAGAGATTGCTACCCTTGTCTGATTCGAAAGCAGATGTCCAGTTTCTTCTCGGCTGGCACAAGATACTCCCAGGCAGACAAAACACAGGAGAGCTAAAACTGCTGCTGTCAAACCGAAACAAAGAAGGAAAAATAAATGCAGTTTGTAGCAGACGGTTGTTGCTGTTGATTGGAGTCAGCCGAAGGCACAGGAATTGATGAACAATTGCCAAACAGAACTGCACTACCAAGAGTGACTACTGCTGCACACAGAGAAGAGGAACCAGTAAAACCAATCAGAGAGATGGATGCTAATCTCTTAAAGCAAATGATAACTGTTCAGCACTATTTCTGCACAGGAAGAAGAAAGCAGCACCCAATACTTTGCTGTCGGCTCAGGGAGTAGGAACCCAAAATATCCAGCTGCTACAATAGATCGGCACAGAGAAAAACACAGCAAACAACTTCAAGCGTTCGACAAAGGAAGGAATAGAGCAGCAATTTAAGAAATTAATACCAACCAGAGAAAAACACTGCAATTCACGGTAAGAACAACAGAGAATAGACTTAGGTCAGGAAATAAAAAGGAACTCTAATTCTTTGACAAGACAACAAGGAAAGAAGAAAGCTCAAACAACTAAGATTTCATTCATGAGAACCAAGAAATATAGAGGAGTCCCGATACGCATGGACATTAGAACAAAGATTGATTACATGAGTCTCAATCCATCCTCTCCCTCTCAATCCTCAAAAACACCAAGAGCCTCACATGCTTCTTGGGAGGAACACAACACACAAAGATATGAATAAGCTTTCAAGTGTCCTAAGGGATATGCAGCCCCTCACCTCTATTTATAGCCCTTGGCTAACGGGTCTCAAACCCGTTACACCGGCTAAACCCTAACGGAGCCGTCTCCCGCTTGTGCAGCCTTGCGAAATTCCCGCCGCCCCCTCCCGCACCTTCCGGAAGCTTCGCGCCCTTGCCTCGCACGCCCGCAACACGCCGAGTCCACGCCGCCTTCGACACCTCATGACCGTTCGACCTCGGCGCCACCGCGCCTAGTCCGTCCACCGTGTCTCGCCACGACTCGCCTCGCCGCCCCGCGGACACACGAGACAAGAAAACACGTCACATAGCACCGCTCGATACATGAACGCGCAAATAGCATTAGCAAGATCAAACCTGTCGCAACAATGGAATATACATCCTAACCCATACGACTAAGTTTGACCAAAGTCCGACCGAGCCCGTTGCACCATGCAACGTCTGGGTCCGAACAAACCGACTCAAACTCGACTTTTGAGAAACGATGTCAATTACTCATCACTCACAATGGGATGACCTCCACATGGTCTCTCAATCTCCCCCTTGATGAGTATATTGACAAACACCGAAAAAGCACAAAGTTGAGTTTGAAAAGAGTCTAACATGGTCCATAAGTAAAGAGTGAAGCTAATGACCATATCGACAGAAGGAGCAAAAAGAAAGAACAATTTTTCTTCAAAGCTCCTAAGTGGCTTTTTCTACCACTATTCTCCCCCTTTTGACAATAAACCCATCAAGAAGGAAGGAAGGAGAAAAAGTCATGAAAATGGATGAAAGGCTGATTTGATCATTTTTAAGTATGTAGAGCCATGAGAATTATCCAAAATGACCATCATGTATTACATCAAGCCATAACATACAAATATGCTATAAAGATCATGACTAAGTATGTAAAGAGAAGCTAAGCAACATAAGGTATAATCTGAATTTTAATTGAAGTACTTAGCAAGTCAAGTCAAACATGATTTTAGTCTAGCTAATGATATCCACAAATGATGCAAGCCGTGTCAATAAGCTAAATGGAATCAAGAAGCTAGTGTTGAGCAAACTAGAGTGCTATTTGTTCAAGAATGATACAATTGTTGGAGTACATTGAACATTTTAGCAATTGAGCACAAATGACATTTTTCTTTAGAGATCTCATGATTGTTTTCAATCATATTTTGTCATGTGCTAGACCTCAAGCCTTATGCGATCATTCCAAGCGAGAAGCTTAAGGAAGTGATCTTGGTCATCCAAATCTCCCGAGTTCATGCCTTGTGCAATGGCAAGCCGTCTCATGAGAAGGAATTGGTGAGATCGGTTTTTCGCACGTAAGAGATCTTTTTTGTTTTTTTTTGATGATTGTACTAACTTATGTGTCATCAAGAAACTATATAGCTCAATCTATTGCTCAACTAAGATTCAAGACTCAACTCAGCCTATTTGACATGGCAAGAATCATAAAAAGATAATACAAAGTCGACTAGTCTCAAATATGAACATGACATGAATTAGGTCAAATTTGGCAATTTAATTAACCTATCATGGCAAAGACTTGACTACACATATAAAGTCATGATCAAATTAGCAATGGAGCACAAATCATGGCAAGATGTAATATAAGTGAGAACATGTCATGAATGGATAATAATCAAGGCTCCATGAGGTTATATTACAATGCAAAATGACATGCAGAAAATCCAGCTCCCCCTCAACATGTGATGCAGCTTTTAGTTCAAGTTGAGTTAAGTCAATATTAAGATCTAGAAGTTCCCAAATGAACTCCCCCTGAACCAAAGCAATAAAAGAAAGAGCTGGCAAATAAATCAAGAAAGGCAGTCCTTAAAGCATAGATAGGATATAGAGGATACTATGACTCAGACTGACTCTCATCTACCCCATATGACTCCAGGACAACAGCTGTCGAGAAAAACACACACTAGAGAGCAAACACGCACTGCTCACCCGAGGGTGGCCCGACCGCGCTAGAACCTAAAAGAAGTGAGTGAGCTCAACCTAGTGAGATAAGAAACAATATCCCGAAAGCACAAGATAAGAGCAAGAAGTCTAAGCTACTCAGCAAGAGACACACTCTAACCTATGCTGGAAGGACTAAACCCAATGCACCCACAAATGCAGTGCAATAGTAAGGATACAGAAGCATAATTTATAAGATAAAGCAATAAAGCCCAAAGCTCCCCCTCACAACAGTCCATAAGGACAAACCACCCCAAGCTCTCCCCGCAGAGCTGAAAACCTCGTGCTATCCAAAGGCTTGGTGAAGATATCAGCCAACTGGTGGTCACTCTCCACAAACTGGAGCACGATGTCACCCTTCTCTACATGGTCTCGAAGAAAATGATATCTGATATCGATGTGCTTGGTCCGAGAGTGTTGCACTGGGTTCTTAGCAATGCTAATCGCAGACGTGTTATCGCAAAAGAGCGGAACACGATCGATAGCTAACCCAAAGTCCCGCAGTCGAGACCATCCAGCACTTGGCTACAAAGAATCGGCTGCAAAGAACGCACTCGGCCTCTGCGGTGGATCAGGCAACACCGGATCGCTTCCTCAAGACCAAGAAACGAGAGAAGTGCCAATGAACCGGCAGTGCCGAAGTGCTCTTCCTATCTATCCTACACCAAGAAAGTCTCGCATCCGAATAGGCTCTAAGGGATAGACAGAGGAGGAAGAGTACCGATACCATAGTCAATGGTAGCTCAAGGTACCGAAGATGCGCTTCACCGCTGGCGGTGAGATACGCGAGGAGAAGCCTGAAACCGGGCACAAAGACACACAGAAAAGTGTATGTCCGGTCTCGAGGCAGTGAGGTATAAGAGAGAGCCAATCATACTTCAACTCTTTTGATCAACTGCTCGCCGTCCTCATCTCGGGTCAAGTGTGGCCGTAGAAGCCATCGGAGTCGACACCGCTTTCCATCACTCATGTCGAACGTCTCGGAGATCACGAGTGTACTTGCCTTGATGCAAGAAGGTACCCTCCCGAGTCTGCTTGATTTGGAAGCCAAGGAAGAAAGTCAACTCACCCATCATGCTCATCTCAAACTCGGTGCACATGACATTCGAGAACTGTGAAACTAGAGCATGAGAAGAGCCGCCAAAGATAATGTCATCGACATAAATTTGGGCGAGCAGAAAGTCATTGCTGCTTCCGGCGAATGAACAAGGTCTTGTCAACTTTACCCATCTCAAAATCATGTCTCAATAGATAGGACTTAAGCCTCTCATACCAAGCTCTAGGGGCTTGCTTAAGTCCATACAACGCTTTGGAAAGCTTGAAGACATGACTTGGGTATTTGGGGTTCTCGAAACACGGAGGTCGTCGACATAGACTTCTTCCTCAATGAAGCCATTGAGAAATGCACTCTTGACGTCCATCCGTAAAGCTTGAAACCTTTAGAAGCTGCAAAGGCAAGCGAATTCTAATGGCCTCAAGACGAGCTACAGGGGCAAAGGTCTCCTCGAAATCCAGACCCTCAACCTGGGAGTACCCCTGTGCAACCAGCCTAGCCTTGTTTCAATGACTACCCCATCCTCACTTTGCTTATTCTTGAACACCCATTTGGTTCCAATGATATTTTGATCTCGAGGGGCTCAACAAGCGCCCGCACCTTGTTTCTCTCGAAACTCTCTAGCTCCTCATGCATGGCGTTGACCCAAGACTCGCCGATAAAGCATGGCAAACGTCCTTGGGCTCAAAGGAAGCTACGAAGGCGAGTGGAGATGAGAAAAGTGACACGCCGACTTGGAACGTGTGACTCGCTCAAATAGATCTCCAATCATCCGCTCGGAAGGATGAGATTTTGGATATGTCTTGGAGGTCCTGGATGAGATGAAGAAGTGGCCTCTACCTCGTTACTGACGGGTAGGAACAGAGCCACTAGCTCCGTAAGAAGCGAAGGTAGGGGCGATCGCCTCGAGGTGCGGTGGAAGAAGGCACCTCAAGGGGTGGAGAAGGGACCGATCGGGTAGACAACTCTCATCTCCATCATCCTCATCATCCATAAAGATGGTCTCGGATCGCTCTAGTGAACTCGAGATATCGGGCCTAGTCCCTGACCGCCTCATCGAAAGTTACCTCACGTGTTTCTACCATTTTACTAGACACGCAGCCTGCACCCTATAGGCCCGCCAAGAAGTCGAGTATCCTAGAAAAGTCCATCACAAGAACGTGACTCGAACTTATCTAGGTTCCCGGACTTCAGAATAAAACACTTGCAACCAAACACACGAAAATGAGACACACTGGGCTTTCGCCCGTATCTCAACTCATAAGAAGTGCGGTGCAAGTGTGCCCAAGAAAACTCGATTGGAAACATGGCACGCGGTGGCTATAGCCTCACCCAAAATTTCCGCGTGTAGAGTACTCATCAAGCATCGCCCCAGCCATCTCGACCAAGGTACGGTTCTTCCTCTCCACAACGCCATTCTCATGGGGACGATGGAGAAGAGAACGGTGCTCTACACTGCCTCACCACGAAACTCTCAAAGTAGGAATTCTTGAACTCCGTGCCATTGTCATCGCGGATCGCTCGTAAGGCACCCTAAGCTCAACGAAAGCCTCACCAAAAGACCGAAAATGTGTAAATGTCTCATCCTTCGAGGCTAAGAAAAACACCCAAGAGTACCTCGAATAGTCATCGACCACAACAAGAACGTACCACTTCCCTCCCGCCGATCAAGACTCGAGCCGGTCCAACTGTATCCATATGGAGCAGTCCCTGCATCGGTCATAGTAATCGTGACCGGAGGATGAGAAGCGGCAACCATCTTGCCGTGCTTTGGCATGGAGCGCAAACAAGATCTTTGACCATCTTGAGTTTCGCAGACCACGAATGAGATCGTGGCCGCTAACTCGGGTCAAATGGTCAAATCCAATATGACCAAGTCTCCTATGCCAGAAGGAAAGGTCGTGGGACTCAGAAGCAAGCAAACAACGGAGAGGATCACCAGAAGACTCAGAAAAATCAGCACGAAAGATCCTCCCAAAACGAGAAATCCCGCAAACCAGACTACCCGAAGAATCAAGAATTTTGCAATTGTTTTTCTTAAAACTCACCTCAAAGTCGTCATCGGTAAGCTGAGAAACGGAAAGCAAATTGTACTGCAGCTTACTAACCAAGGCAACATCTTTTAAAATAAATGAATCATTAATGCGCACTGTACCTTTGGCGATTACGCGCCCAGATGAAGCATCTCCAAAGGTGATCATCTCATCACCGGAGCACGGCAAGGAAGAAAACCAACGAGAATCTCCGGTCATGTGTCGTGAACACCCGAGTCTACAAGCCAAACTTTTCCTTCCCCGCCCGTGAACCCGAGTCAACAAGAGAGCAAAGTCTCAGTCCTGGGATAAATCAACATAGATTTTGTCACCCAATACTGAGTCACAAGTCGAGCGTAAGAAGTAGTCACGCACGACCGACCTCTAACTACCCTCGCCTCCGTCGCTCAAAGAAGCGTAAGGTCTATGTGCGCACTGAAGTCGTTCTTGGGGTCCGATCGCTACGGAGAGCGAGTCGAGCACCGGCAAGACGCCGATCACGCCGCGGGTAGCTATCTCGATGGAAACGAGATCTACCCTCGGGATGGCGGAAGTCACGACCGGAGGGAGCATGAGGACGAAAAATGAAAACTCGGAAGAACCAAGTCCTCGATGTCGCCCAAAGCTACCAACAAGAGCAAACCTAGACCTCGTGTTGGTCTTAGGTGCACTCAAGGTCCGGGCTGACCACGAATACGCCTAAGAGACTCAACACGGTCTCTTCGCGATCTTGGCGCTTGAAGCAATGGTCAAACAAATGCCCATCCTTCCGATGAAGGTGCAATGATACTCGCCTTCGAGGGGTCAAGTAGCATGAGATGGCTTCGCCCGAGAGGCCAAGTCGCAGTGAAATGACCTTGTCGTCGAAATCCCTTGGACAAAGCCCACGATCTAAATTGAACTTTCTTGTTCTTGGGCTTGACCTCGATCACACTGCGGCTATGGGTCCGAGCACGGCGAAGTGATGCTTCCTTCTATCCTCTCGAAAATCATATCCTATACCTTGATTGAATTTGCAAATCTTGATTGGTCTAGAATAAGATTAAGATTCTTCTTGCCCCTGAAATCTCTCGAGAGTGTTCATAAGGTACCGACACTCCCGAAACAGAGAGGCACAAGAAGGGCGGGAGAAGAAGAGACAAGAGAAGATAAGGGAGCGAAGAAGAACCAACAAGAGGAAAGTTTGGCTTGTGCACGCACACCGACTGGGGCACATTCCTACTACTAGCGGTTGGTTCGCCTCTAGGCGCCTTACCCTTATCCCGGGCTTCTTCCCTTCTTCTCAATCACATTACAAGCACAAGGTAGCTTCTCTAGTAGGTCCTTAGTTAGCTTCACACATTTCTCATCCAATGCAATCAAGTTAGATTTTAGTTTGTTACAACTAATGCATGGTGAGCTAACAGGTCCTTAGAAGCAAACCGAGCCAACTTCTTATCATGATCAATCATTTCTTGAAACTATTTGGAAATGATTCAAGCTCAAGCAGCTAGTTTAGGACAATTCACACATGAAGCAATAGGCTCAAGTAGAAAAGCTTGTAATTCAAAGCAATTTTATGATCTGCCTGCTTTAGGTTCATCTTCAAATTGTTACAACTTTCACAAGTCTCGGCAGATCGAGAAGCAATGTATAAAGACCTCTAAAAGCATTATCCTTATCCTCACATGAGGTGCAAGAAGTAGTCTCAACGGTAGATGAAGGAAAACAATCCTAGACATCTCTAGTTCAATGACGGACTAACATTCTCCACCTTAAGAATATCTAGCTCGAGGTCACACTATCATATGAAGTCCTTAGCTTCTCCATATCACCAATCAAGGCGGGCATGTATCACATTTGTCACGAGAGTAAGCGGATGTAAGTGAAGTAAGCTCGTGACAATCTAGCTACTTCCTTCTCTAACTCAAGACACCTAGCCTTAGCTCTAGCATGAAATCCACCTAGCTTAAGAAAAGCATGATTGAGCTGGTCATAGGTGGGCATACCTCGTCCGAGTCGAGTACACTCGGCCGTCGCTCGATTCGCCCTCGAGGGCCATGAAGCACATGCCGAGAAGTCTTCGCCGCTCTTGGGGTCTTGATCACCCGTCCGTCGTCGTCGCTCCATCCCTCCACCTCGCCGAGGTCGAGGTCGTCGAACGCGGAGAGGACGCGTGGAAAAGCTTCTTGGCCTTCCCAAAGTCGCGAACTTCTTCTTGCCTTGCGTCTGAGCCGGAGGCTTCTTGTTGCGGTTCTTGTCGGTGTAGTCGTTCTTGACCGAACCGCCGTAGTCGTTCTTGCCCTTCTCCGCCTTGGGGCGCTTTGCTCGAATGTGGTTGGGGCCACCACACTCAAAGCAAATCAATGGTCCTCTTCTCTTTCCATCCCTCCTCCTCTTGTAAGCATGGGAGAACTTCCGAGCTAGGAGGGCCAGCTGTTCATCCTCTAGCTGCTCTAACTGATCATCACTTACATCACAGAGAGCAGATAGGGAGAACCCGCAAAGAGAATCAGCAGAAGAACCAGAAGCAGCAGTGGGATCGGTGACTAGTGCCATCGATCGAGACTTCGACCGACGAGAGACTATGTCAATCTCGTGAGTCTTGAGGCGAATAAAGCGCATCAAGAGTCGTGGTCGAGAGGTCCGTGGTGTCCTTGATGGTGGTCACCTTCATTTCCCAAACCCTAAGATCGAGTGCGAAAGAATCATCGAGCGTTATCCGAGTCGGAGTATGTGAGACCGACGGCTCGGAGGTTGCTCGTAATCTTATGAAAGCGAGAAAAGCACTCGTCTAGGGACTCACCGACAAGCATCTCAAATTTGTTTGTAGTCGCTTGAATCGGTCTTGTCGCACCGTCTTTATTTGGGTGGTGCCCTCATGGTAAGCATTGAGGGTCACCCAAATATCGAAGGCCGACGCCGTGAGAGATGCGATCAAATTCGCTCGCTCAATCCTCGAATGATGATGTTCCTCGCCTTTGCGTTTGCCTCAACATCAACCATATTCCCGGCATTGATGTTCTCATCGGCGGAACAACAAACCGGACCTTGACCTTTCGCCAGATGAGCGTAGCCTCGAGCTCGGATGTAGGTCTCCATCCGGCTCTTCCAGAATGGAAAATCCATCCCATCAAAGATCGGGGGCTTGGTCGAGTACTTGTCCGTCGCCATGGCTCTTGAGACCGGTTAAAGATCTATCAAGAAGAGCTAACCGGCTCTGATACCAATTGTAGGACCGAAATGGCGACAGAGGGGGGTGAATGTCGTCTAATAAAATAATGCCCCCAAAAGTATTCACAATTTTTCTATCTCTCCGATAGCTATAGAAGCTATGAAGTAGACAATAAATTTTGCTGTCAGGACTAATGGAAACAAGAATCAATAAAAAGGATTACAACCTGCAAACTCTAAACCGAACCAACAGCACTTAAACCAGGAGCAGCAAGACTGAAAAGAGTTCACAGAGAAGACCAAAAACAACAGCCACCCTTGCTGTCGAAACTGAAAGCAAAAAGTACAAAAGAAAAAGGAAAGACAGTCAGAAGAGCCGAACAAGACAGAAGAAGGACTGACTAAAATCTGCTGCACAGTAAAACTGAAATCAGTTGGTCCTCAAAAGCAGTCCCAGTCTTTCGGCTAGAATAAGTCTGATTGCAAGCTTTGTTTCATCTTGACCGGAAGCAAAGAAATGTGGCAATTACAGAGCAAAGCATAAACACTGGGAGTCTGAACTGAATAGACAAACGAACCTGCCGAACCATCATGAATCGACAAAGGAATCAAGGGAACCAAACTGAACCAGAAGGAAATCAAGAGTCTGCAGAAACCAGAGAAAAGGGCAAAGAGATTGCTACCCTTGTCTGATTCGAAAGCAGATGTCCAGTTTCTTCTCGGCTGGCACAAGATACTCCCAGGCAGACAAAACACAGGAGAGCTAAAACTGCTGTTGTCAAACCGAAACAAAGAAGGAAAAATAAATGCAGTTTGTAGCAGACGGTTGTTGCTGTTGATTGGAGTCAGCCGAAGGCACAGGAATTGATGAACAATTGCCAAACAGAACTGCACTACCAAGAGTGACTACTGCTGCACACAGAGAAGAGGAACCAGTAAAACCAATCAGAGATGGATGCTAATCTCTTAAAGCAAATGATAACTGTTCAGCACTATTTCTGCACAGGAAGAAGAAAGCAGCACCCAATACTTTGCTGTCGGCTCAGGGAGTAGGAACCCAAAATATCCAGCTGCTACAATAGATCGGCACAGAGAAAAACACAGCAAACAACTTCAAGCGTTCGACAAAGGAAGGAATAGAGCAGCAATTTAAGAAATTAATACCAACCAGAGAAAAACACTGCAATTCACGGTAAGAACAACAGAGAATAGACTTAGGTCAGGAAATAAAAAGGAACTCTAATTCTTTGACAAGACAACAAGGAAAGAAGAAAGCTCAAACAACTAAGATTTCATTCATGAGAACCAAGAAATATAGAGGAGTCTCGATACGCATGGACATTAGAACAAAGATTGATTACATGAGTCTCAATCCATCCTCTCCCTCTCAATCCTCAAAAACACCAAGAGCCTCACATGCTTCTTGGGAGGAACACAACACACAAAGATATGAATAAGCTTTCAAGTGTCCTAAGGGATATGCAGCCCCTCACCTCTATTTATAGCCCTTGGCTAACAGGTCTCAAACCCGTTACACCGGCTAAACCCTAACGGAGCCGTCTCCCGCTTGTGCAGCCTTGCGAAATTCCCGTTTCGCCTCCCCGCACCTTCCGGAAGCTTCGCGCCCTTGCCTCGCACGCTCCGCAACACGTCGAGTCCACGCCGCCTTCGACACCTCATGACCGTTCGACCTCGGCGCCACTGCGCCTAGTCCGTCCACCGTGTCTCGCCACGACTCCGCCTCGCTGTCCTGCGGACACACAGACAAGAAAACACGTCACATAGCACCGCTCGATACATGAACGCGCAAATAGCATTAGCAAGATCAAACCTGTCGCAACAATGGAATATACATCCTAACCCATACGACTAAGTTTGACCAAAGTCCGACCGAGCCCGTTGCACCATGCAACGTCTGGGTCCGAACAAACCGACTCAAACTCGACTTTTGAGAAACGATGTCAATTACTCATCACTCACAATGGGATGACCTCCACATGGTCTCTCACACAGCGGTCCAGAAAACCGACGAAATCTAACTCGATTAAAAACTCATCTAGAGGACTAACGGAGGTTACCCTTGACGACACGACGAAGAACGCGACGAACTCGACGAAGAACACGATGCACTCGCCCGCGATCTCCTCCGCGAACTCCTCCTCTCCTTCCTTTGGATCCACACGGTGCTAGGACGGCGACGACGCCGGTACACCGGGAACGACGGCACTCACGCGGCGAAGGACGGCGACCACCACGGCCAGTGCGCAAGCGGCGGCAGGCGCGGCCAGCGCGGCGGCTTGCAGCCGCCAGCAGGCAGGCGGAGGCAGCAGGCGGCGGCGGCGCAGGCAGAGGACTAGCGGCGGCCAAAGGTGGGCGGCGGTGGTAGGGGAGGCAGCTAGGGCAAGGGGAGGCGGCTTGGGGTTAAAAGGTGGCCTCCTCCCTCTTGGGCCAAGAAAAACCCACCGGCCGAGGCCTAGGCCCAGGTTGCCTCAGAAATTCAGAAAACCCCCTTAAACAAAAATATTCTTAAACTTTTCCTTCTAGGTCCCTCTCTCTATTAGGTATTTATTTAAACAGTTAAATAACAATTAATAAAACACAATCTGGGGTATTACATGATCTCTATTTACGCTTTCATGTATCGAGCGGTGCTATTTGACGTGTTTCTTGTCTGTGTGGCTGCAGGACGTCGAGGTGGAGTCGTGGCGAGACACGGTGGACCGGACTAGGCGCAGGTGGCGCTGAGGTCAGAACGGTCGGGATGTGTCGAAGACGGCGTGGACTCGAAGTGGTTGCGAGACGTGCGAGATAAGAAGCGCGGAAGCTTCCCGGAAGGTGCAGGAGGGGCGAAACGGGAATTTCGCAAGGCTGCACAAGCGGGAGACGGCTCCGTTAGGGTTTAGCCAGCGTAACGGGTTGGAGACCCGTTAGCCAAGGGCTATAAATAGAGGTGAGGGGCTGCATACCCCTTAGGACACTTGAGAGCTCATTCATCCCTTTGTATGGGTTGTGTTCCTCCCAAGAAGCATGTGAGGCTCTTGGTGTTCTTGAGGATTGAGAGGGAGATGATGGATTGAGAGTCTTGTAATCTTTCTTGTTCTAATGTTCATGCGTATCGGGACTTCTCTTATTCATCTTGTTTGTTCTCTTCTGTTTCTTTTTGGATATGATATATAGAAGTAGCAGTATTTCTTTCTCCTTTGCATGTGTTGATTTCTAAGAGAGAAAGATGGAATGAACTGATGTGATCTTTCTTTGGAGCAACATTGATCTCTGTTCTTTTCCAGCATCTTTTATTTCAAGTTCCCTTCACTCCTTAAGGCTTCTTCTCTCTTTGGTTTAACTCAGTTTTCTGGAGCTCCTCTATAATATTTTCAGTCCATAGCAAAGAACCTATTCGATAGCTCCTTTTCTAGTTTTGTTGGCTGCTACTTCTTCTCTTTTATTGCTGCAGTCTCAGTGTTTATTCGGCTGTTTTAATCTGCTGTTCCCTCTGAATTTCTGCCGAAAGAAAACTGCACTTTAATCTCAGTGCCTGTCTCGGTAGGGACTTCTTGCCGACAGGTCTCTCCTGTTTTCTGCTTTCAACTCGGCTGCTCTGATTTTCTTTTCAGATGGACCGTAAGCAGTTGGCTGTCCACAGTTCTTTCAGGTATCCATCTTTGAGTACAGGCCTCTTTCTTTGAAAAGCATCAGTTTGATTCTCAGTTCTTTTCTTCAGTTTGCTTGCAGTTTTTGACTGGAGACTATTTCCTTTTCATTGATGTTTTTGGTTGGCTCAAATAGTCGTTGTTCTCTGCCTCTGCAATCAGAATTTTTGCTCTACCTGTTTGGCTAGAGTAGCTTCTGTTCATTTCAGTTTTTCCAATTCCTTCTCAGTTTATCTCGGATGGATATCTCCTTCACAGTATTAGCGCAATAGACTTTGGTCATTTTTCTTTTTTTCTTTAGCAGTTCTTTGACCATTTTGCATGCAGATCAAACGGTATCTTTTTCAGCTGAAATGTTTACTGACTATTCTCTGATTTATGCTGAATTTTTCAGTGTTGCATGCGTTCCAAATTTCAGCAAGATTAATTTTAATTTTCTGTGAAGGGCTTTGTTTTGCATCTTTTTGAAAAACAGTGTACGAATTCTCGGGGGCGATTTTTTAAGAGAACGACATTCACCCCCTCTATCGCCATTTCGGTCCTACAGCCCCCTCTAATTCTTTCTTCCTTTCTCTATGACTGGTGGGCCCTGCTAGTTAAGAAGTATAACTAATGCTTGCAAGTCTCTTGTATCACTTCAAATACGTGGCTAATTTATGATTTCTATGTTTAAGAAATATTCCACACATGCAAACTAATAAAATATGATTTGCAGATAATAATGAGAATAATAATTTAATTATAAAACTTTAACAAGGGTGTATGCAATGTAAAAGCTAAACTTTGGTTAATTATGTGCCAATCAAAACTAATAATTCAACATCATGTAAAGGTTAACTAAATCAAGATTATTGCAGAAACTATTTTTCCAAATGGCAAGTAATTATCTTGGACTCAATAAATGTTAATATTAAAGTTTAATATGTGAAACTAATTAAAGGATTTTATAAATTAATAATGCTAGAAATCTAACCCTAATTAATTGCCAACTCAAATACTAATATCACATCCTATCGAAAGCTCGAGTAGTCTAAATAATATGTCATGTCTTTATGTCCAAATCTAAATCTGTTAAGGCAAATAAAGATAATTGGTATAGCAAAATTTTGCCACATAAAATATTAATCATAAATTGCTCATCTCTAAAATCATGAGACCTCTCTTTTAAATAGTGTTTAAAATAATTGTTGGTAAAGTATCCAAAATTTACCTGTAAATTGCTGAAATTTAAATTAACAGTTTCCTCGTTTATGATTCAGAATTCTTAAACTTGAATAACAACCGATCTACTGTACTTTCAACTGATCTACTCTACTTACGACTGATCTACTGTACATACGATCGATCTACTTCTACTTACGACCGATCTAATGTACTTTCAACTGATCTACTCTACTTACCACCAATCTACTCTACTTACGACCGATCTACTCTACTTACGACCAATCACTGTACTTATGACCGATCTACTTCTATTTACGACTAATCTACTCTACTTTCAACTAAAAACTACCGGCCATGGCACTTCGACCACAATGGTCTTCGACCACGTGGGTCCTATCATAACACCGGTCATACCGCTCACACAGAGCTGGTACTGTGATTTACGACTATGGTTTGAGGTCGAAGTTCTTGACTCTAGCTACGGTCGAGGGTTTCAACTATAGCAGTGGTCGAGGGTCTTGACTATGGCCGCGATCAAAGATTCTGACTGCGGTTGCGGTGAAAGATTTCGACTACGACTGCGGTCGAAGAGTTCGACACAACAGCAGTCGAAGATCTTGACTCCAGAAATGGTCAAAGATTTTAACAATAGCTAAGGTCAAAGATCTCGATTAGGCTGCGGTCGAAGATTTTGATTACGGCTACAGTTGAAGAGCTCGATAGAGCAATGATCGAAGATTTTGACAACGACTACGATTGAAAAACTTGACTACAACTGCGGTTAAAAAGTTTGACTACAGCTGCGGTCAAAGAGTTAACACAGTAGCGGTCAAAGATCTCCACTCCAATAGCGGTTGAAGATTACGACAACGGCTGTGGTCAAAGATCTCGACTACGGCTACAATTGAGGATCTCGACAATGGCTACGGTCGAAGATCTCGACTAAGGATGCGGTTGAAGATTTTGACAATGGCTGTGGTCGAAGATTTTGACTCTAGTAGTGATTGAAGATTTCGATAACTGTTGTGGTCGAAGATTTCGACAGTAGCTACGGTCGAAGATCTTGACACGGTAGTGGTCGAAGGTCTTGACTACAGCTGCAGTCGAAGATTTTGACACCGACAGTGATCGAAGATCTCAACTACAGCTATGGTCAAATATTTTGACACAACAGCAGTCGAAGATCTCGATGCCTGATTGTGGTCAGAAATCTTGACACGGCAGCAGTCGAAGATTTCAACACGGCAGCAGTCAAAGATTTTGGCCTTGACTGCAACGGTTCTGTTTTTGTGTTCGACTACTACGGTTCCCTTTACGAGTTTGACTAATTTAGTTCTCGTTTTGAGTTTGATTATTTTTAGTTCTCTTTCAACTTTGATTACTTTAGTTCTCTTTTCAACTTTGATTACTTAAGTTCTCTTTTTAACTTCAATTACCTTAGATCTCTTTTCAACTTCGATTACCTTAGATCTCTTTTCAACTTTGATTACTTTAGTTCTCTGTGATCCGGCCCCACACGTCAGCAAGAGGAAAAGTGGTGAGGTGAGCTGAGAGGTTTGGGCATGATAACTACTCATCAGATGTACTCAAAAGATTTAGGAAAATCTTTACAAATGCACATAGTGTTATTAATGATTGCATATGCTTCTCAGAGTTTTATCCTCTCTTGATTTTCCTAGAAAAATTTGAGAAGACTTCTTGTTAAATTTAATTATAATTGTCTGATTTGGTTTCGAATTAATTTATATTTCATGCACTTTTGGTTTTTGAAAATCAAATTGTTCAAGGAAACTCCAACAAAGAGCCAACGATACAAATTGCATTCAAAAAGTTTAAAATTTTTCACATTTTTGCATGCCCTAGAATTTAGGATGTTACATCTAAAATCTATGTAAATAAAAAATGATGGATTAAATGAACCTCCTTCTCGCTTTGAGTTTGAGGGATAAAAATCACACTGATAATTGGAAAATTTTGAAACAGTACAACTATATTTTGAAATAATAAGCATAAGAGTTGTATAGCAAATACAACCATATTACCAAATCTAACCATGCAACTGCATGAGCAATTTGGCTGGTTTTAAAAGCAACACTTGGATCGATTAATTGTCCACTAATGTGCGGCTGCAACCTATCCAAAACTAGCTCACAATATCATGAGCATCCTTAATTTAGTTCCACCAGCCATTTGGTCTCGTGTTCCCCGGTCTCTTTTCCCAAAGCTAGCGTGTTGCACCATGTCATCATCTGCATCAAATCATGGCCACCTTTGAAACAATTTACGAAAGTATTCTTAACATCCATCTGATACAGTCTAAAGTCTCTAGAGGCTGCAAACGCTAATAGTATCCTAATGGCTTCTAGTATAGCAACTTGAGCAAATGTCTTCTCAAAGTTTAAGCCCTTCACCTGAGTAAAGCCCTAAGCTACATGTCTAGCCTTGTTTCTAACCACTACCCCATCCCCACTTTACTTGTTCTTGAAGATCCATTTGGTTCCTATGATGTGGTCACCATGGAGTGGCTCAACTAAGGTCCATATCTTATTTCTCTCAAAGTTCTCTAACTCCTCATATATGACATTGATCCAAGACCCATCGGTAAAAGCGTGACTGACATTACAGGGCTCAAAGAAAGCAATGAAAGCAGAATGAGCATGTGAGTCAGGAAAGGTGAACCTGGAGCAAATAACTCGCTCGTAAAGATATCCAATCATTCGATTCGACTAATGTGTCTATTGGAGATGTCAAGGAAGTCCTGGAGCAAAGGTGGCCTCTACCTTATGAGCTGTGGAGTTAGGAGCATATCTACCCCGTGCTGAAGAAGATGTGGGAGTAGGCTGTCCAGCTGAAGGCACAGTATTGGAGGCGGGAGCTTCAAGTGGCTGAAGTGGAAGTAGATTGATAGCCGCATCTTCTCCATCAGTCTCCTCAAAAAAGATTCCTTCTGAATCTCCCTGATCCTATGTACCTGAAATGTCTAGTCTAGTCCCAGACTAGTCTCATCAAAAGTAACCTCACAAGTTTCTACAATTTTGTTAGTCTTTAGATTTAATACATGATAGCCTCTAGAATGAGCAGGATATCCTATAAAAAGTTCATCTGAAGATCTAGATTCAAATTTATCATGGTTGTCATCTTTAAGAATGAAGCACTTGCAATCAAAAACCCTAAAATTCATGAACTCTGTCCCATTATCAGTCTTAATGGCACTAAGGACTTCTGGAAGGTCAGCTAATAATCTAAGGGCCAATTATCTAAAATAGCCAAATGCCTCATCTTTAGATGCAAAAAGTAGACCCATGAGTATCTGGAGTAATCACCAACAATCACTAGGATATACTACTTCCCTTCTATGGATTGGACTTTAGAAGGTCATGTGGTATCCATATGCAAGAGTCGTCCTGGGCCATTTGTCATAACCACGGTAAGGGGTGGATGAGATGTTGCAATCATCTTGCCATGTCTACAGGAAGAACACATTAAATCCCTCTCTCCTTTGAGGTTAGGTAGTCCTCGAATTAGATATATACTACTGATCTATGTCAAGTGGTCAAATCCAATATATCCCAACCAACAGTGCCAAAAGATGAGATCTCTAGACTCTGAAATAACAAGTCATGTAAGCCAAGAGGAGGAAGACTGAGCAAAATCAGAACTAAAGACTCTCCCAAATCAAGAAATTCCAAACATTAGATCCCCAGACCGATCTATAAATCTGCAAACATTCTTTTTAAAGCTCGCTTCAAGATCATTATCAATTAACTATGAGATTGAAAGCAAATTGTACTTGAGTTTACTTACCAAGACCACATCCTTAAGAATGAAGCTATAATTGACAAAGATTGTGCTCTTGGCCATCACTGTTCTAGTAGAAGCATCCCCAACGTGATCAACTCATCGTTGGATGCTCGAGTAAGGGAGGAGAACCATCTTGAATCTCCGATCATGTGTCAAGAATAGCCAGAGTTCACTAGCCATACGTTCTCCTTCCTTGCTCTCCAGATCTACAACACATGAGAAGAAGACATCAATGTCTTAGCTCTAGGGTTAGTAATATAAGCATAGGAATCTAGTACCAAAACGCGCGACGAGTAGGAAAAACAACACTAGTCTTAGAAGCTGAAATAGAGTTAGGATGATGCAAAGCTTGACTACACTGAGGACGGACCACCACGCGAGCTTTACCTAGACTCCCCTTGGACTCTTGCCTTCTATGGACTGGACTCTAGAAGGTCATATGGTATCCATATGCAAGAGCAGGCCTGGGCCATCTGTCATAACCATGGTAAGGGGTGGATGAGATGTTGTAATCATCTTACCATGTCTAAAGGAAGAACACATTAAATCCCTCTCACCTTTGAGCTTAGGTAGTCCTCTAATTAGATATATACTACTGATCTATGTCAAGTGGACAAATCCAATGTGTCCCAACCTGCAGAAGATGAGATCTCTAGACTCTGAAATAATAAGTCATCTAAGCCAAGAGGAGGAAGACTCAGCAAAATCAGCACTAAAGACTCTCCCAAGTAAAGAAATTCCAAACATTAGATCCCCATACCGATCTATAACTCTGTAAACATTCTTTCTAAAGCTCACTTCAAGATCATTTTCAATTAACTATGAGATTGAAAGCAAATTGTACTTGAGTTTACTTACTAAGACCACATCCTTACGAATGAAGCTATAATTGACATAGATTGTGCTCTGGCCATCACGGTTCTAGTAGAAGCATCCCCAAACGTGATCAACTCATCGTTGGATGCTCGAGTAAGGGAGGAGAACCATCTTAAATCTCTGATCATGTGTTAAGAATAGCTAGAGTTCACTAGCCATACGTTCTCCTTCCTTACTCACCAAATCTACAACACATGAGAAGAAGACATCAATGTCTTAATACTAGGGTTAGTACTTAGGAATCCAGCACCGAAACGCGCGACGAGCAGAGAAAACAACACTAGTCTTAGAAGTTGAAACATAGGTAGGATGATGCAAAGACGAACTACACTGAGGACACATCGCCACACGAGCTTTACCTAGACTCCCCTTGGACTCTTGCCTATGCCTAACAAAAAACTAGCACTCACCATATCTAGCTGGCACTCATGGACCTATTTTCCCTCATGGTACCCAAGCCTTAGACAAGAAGCTAACCTGAACCCATCAGAGAAACCCTTTACAAACCTAGACCTAACTAAGGCTCTATGAACGCTATGGGCTATAGGAGCATGCTTAGCTTTGAGAGCTCTCTCTCTCTCTATCCCTCTTCTCCTTCTTGGCCCACTTGAATTAGAACTTATACAAGTGTCCATCCATATCACAATAGGTGTAATAGTACTTGACTCCATGAGAAATCTAACCTGAATCTTGAGAAGCACCTATAGTGAGAGAAGGCACTGCACAAAACTAGCAAACCTGACAACAATCTTCCTTGTCTCAATAATTGACTCAAATAGACCTCTCTTTAGAATCTTCACTACATTAGGCTTATTTTTTAGCATATTCTAATGCATTGAAACTTTGACCTCTATTCTTGATACTTACCTTAGACTAGTCTAGGATCATGTTGAGGTTTTTCTTTCCACTAGAGAAGTGCTCTAGGGTTTTCTAAAGGTAGGCATTTTCTTGGGCTAGGGTCTCACAAGAATCACACACTCTTCTTTACCACCCTAGCTTATCTCCTTATGCACAACTACCTCAAGCCAAAGAGTCTCATAGGAGACACATAGAGCATTCTTGACTCCTAAGCTACCGATCGAACTTTACTCTAAATGCCTCATTCATCTCATCTAGATCCTAACATATCTTAGTACAGAATGCACACGCAATGGATGTAATAGAGTTAGACATGAATAGTAGTGAGGCTATCTCTACTGACTAGTAGTTCATCAACAACATAAGCATGAATAGTAGTGCCAAGAGCAAACATTCAATTAATCATTCTTCTTATTTGCCACCCTAAGCTGACCAAGAATATTAGAATGAATGGTTCTAAGCTTATCTAACTTAGAGTGCAAAACCAAGCAAGAATCACAATTATCATCATCAAGTACTAGTGATCTAAGTCTAGCAAGTTCATTTTCAAGATCTCGATCACAAAATCCTGGCTAGTTAATTTCTTCTTAGCCTTCTTAAGATCACGATCTAGTTGAAGGACAACACAAGATATCTCACTGTACGAGGGCTTTACCTTATTAGGGTCACTGCAGAGCTCATCCTCAAGAGAGACATCATCATCTCTCACCATGAAGCACATGCCGGTGAAGTCCATGGCCTTCTTATTCACTTATGGATTGTCCTCGTTGTTCTTATGGATTGTCCTCGTTGTTCTTGGTCCCCGAGTCCACAATGCTCAAGTCAAGCTAATCAAGAGCGAAAAGGACCCAGTGGACTACCTTGCGGTAGTTGCGCTTCTTGGCCTTTTCATCTCGACGTGGTAGACATCGGTGGTGCCATTTCTCCTCCTTGACCTGGTTGCCCTTCAACTGGGGGCAGTTGCCTCAAATGTGGTGGAGCTAACCACACTCGTAGAACCAGAACTGACTTCCTCCTCCCTTCTTCCTCATCCTCACTGTGTTGATGGTGCTTGTGAATTTAGTGGATCGAAGGGCGAAGTCATCTTCGAGAAACTACTCAAGTTGGTCATCACTCAAGGCATACAAGGCAGACAAGAAAAAAAACCAATGGAAATAGACTTAGCTAAGCCAGAAGAAGGACCCTTAGCGGGATCAGTCACAAGCGCCACCGCATGGGACTTGCTCTTACGAGAGAACAAGTAAATATCGTGAGTCTGGAGTCTTGAACAAGTTTTTCATTTGCCTCCGCATCTGGAAAATTTGCCGAAGTGATCTGATAATTGGCAGGGACAACATAGAAACTCTTGACCTTCTCCCAGATAACATGGCTTTGGGATTAGATGTAGGTGGCCATCCTCGCCTTCCAATATCAGAAGTCGACCCTATCGAAGATAAGAGGCTTGGTGCGACACTTATCTAATGCCATGGAACTAAGATTGATCATAGGGATCTAAGTCATGAAACTTTGTAGATCATCTCTCACATGTCCTAGCAAGGTAACCTAGTCACAAGTTTGGGCTAGAAAGGCCATGATCACAAAATTAGAAATCTTGATCAAGACAAGGCTAAAACTGAGTAAGATCTTGATTCTTGCTATAGAGTGATCTAGCTAGGCAAAGATTGATCCCATGGACTTACTAATGCCTCTTACACATCATGGATCACAACAAAAATAAGAGGAGCATGAAAAGAGCCAAATCAATATAAGCAAAGGCAAGAACTCAACTCATGTAAAGAGAGACAAGATATAAGGATTGCAAGAACTTGATTTATTGCATAAAGAGAAATGATTTTTACAGCTTGCTGGTTACAAAGAACCCTTCACAAGTCCCACTCTTACTCACACTATGAAGGAGATGAAGCATTAGCCTAAGCCTAGAACTCAACCCAAATTCCTCTCTTAATGTAGCTAGCCTTCTCTTCTAAGCAAACTAACCAACCCTCTTAGTGGGTCTAGACTTGCTAAGGATTGGGAAAACCTATCAAGCCCCGCTAGTACCGAGTTACACTCACTCGCATGTTTTTCAAAGCACTTACAAGACCAACCCACTTACATGTTAGGCATTGATCCACCCAACACACACAACCCTAGCCTAACCCTGAACCACTTCCCTTGCATCTAGAGTAGCCCTCAAGTCCGCTATTTGGTATTTCCCCACAATGCCCTTGACGAACCTTTCAGGTACCTTCCCTCGACTCCATCTTCATTTCATTGTGAATTCCACCATGCACGCCATGTGTAGTTTGGTCAATAGCTTCCCTTTCATCGGCAGGTCTATCCCATTTTTAGCTCCCACTAGACCACACCTCACTTGAACCGACGAGGCCAACTTGATCCAACCAATTGCTCGAACCTTCCTTCAATGCATACCTTGGTTTTACCATGTGCCATGCTTGAGACCAACTATCTCACATAACCTCCTTGACTGCTTGGACCTCGACCCATCCTGATCTAGTCTCGGTAGCCTGTCGTTGACCATACTTGCATCCACGTTTTCCTGCACATCCAAAGACCAAGAAATTGTATCCGAGCACAAGTTCTTCGCAACCTGTCCTACGTTAGCATAAGCATGCAACATGTACACAATGTAATCATGACCGGAATTCCTAGATCATCCAATTATCAAATCAACCATAATTCCCAATTTTAGAACCTAACTACCATAGCATGTATGACCGCACATCCCATGCTAGTCATACCATGCTGGTAGTACCGCCAACCACAAGCCGATACTACCAAGCCTTACCCATTTCCCAGTAACAGGGCAGCAGGTATGACTGCTCGCACCATGCGGGTACTACCGTCCTAGTAGTTCCACTATTCAAATCACGATCGTACCGTTTTCTCTGATAGTACCATGGATCCCATCTAGTACTACCGGATCTGGACACATCCAAAATGAATCTCACTTGAAAATAGTTACCGCCAACTATCTCCTAGTCAAACCATATTTGTGGTAGTACCGTAGCCATCATGCCGGTACTACTGCCCCGGTAGTACCACAAGCATGTAGCTGGTACTACCGACAACAACCTGAATTTTACAAAATTGCAACCTTTTATAAAATCTTAGATTTAACTCAACCCAGCTGCTAATTAGTCATCACAAATTGACCTCGACCTTATCCAAATGGCCTCTTGTAGGTTCTCCCAACCAAGTCTCGGTCCACCTTGCCATTAACCATAGTTGACTCTGGAACCACCTGCACAAAAATAGACCAAGCAAACAATTTCCAAGTACACGTTTGTTGACCCAAGTTAGTTCATAAATGCATCATGTGACACATATGCAACATTAACATAGCTCTAGAATAATTTTCGTCAGCAACCCCAGACATATCTTAGATACCCCTATATGTCTGCCCTCTCCAGAACGTCTCTGAAAACCTCAGACATATCTAGGGTACCACAGACATGTTTACACTTTCTTGTACCACTCACAATTTGTAACAGCTCGGCTGTTTATTCCAAAATTTTGGAGAATTTTTTTAAATGTAAAATTAAATTAATTTAGTTCAAAATAAAAATAAGAGTTTTAGTTCAATTTTTCTGCTTTTAGAAAGCTGGATTTGAAAAGTAATTTAAAGTAAAAACTTAAATAAATTATTAAATAAAATGATATTTTGATTTTCTATAAAAATCCTAATTCAAATTAATTATTTGGATTTATTTGGCCTTTATTTGGAGTTCTGAGTTTTTCTAGAGTTTTAAAATCTAATTTTAAAATAAAAAGTATTTTAAGTATGAAAATTAAAATACCAACAGTAGTTGGAAATATTTTTATTAAGACCAAAATGTCTCCAAGAAGTTGTTTGAATTTTCCTGGAACTTTTGGATATAATTTCATATTTTTCTGAGGTTTATTGATTTTTCTGGTGTTTTCTGAAAATCTAAATCAAATTTAATCATCCGCCGCCCGATCTAATCTCGTGTGTCCATCTTCTCCTAACCCCCTTCGCTCTCCATCCGATGGTCCCGATTTCCTCCTTGTGCCGCATCGCTCATCCGATCGTCCGCTCTCACCTCTCTCTTTTCTCTCTCGTTGATAAAACCGGTCCCACCTGTCAGTGAATAAAATCATTTTCCTTTACAAAAATAATTCGGCCAGAAAATCAAAATCTTTGCAGACGTCATAACTTTCTTTTCCACAGAAAAATAATTCATCTGTAAATCATTTCCCTTGATGACGTCGTAATTTGATTTTTCAGTTCAAAAATAATTCCAGAAAATCGGTTTATTCTTTTCTCTCTTTTCAAACTTCCGAGAGCCCGTTCTCTTTCGTTTTAACTCCGATTGAACCCATTAAAATTTCTAAATTCTTATAAAATTATAATATATACATTTATATCCTATTTTAAATTTTTAGAATTTTTGAATTTATTTGGATTAATCTAAAGCTTAATTAGAATTTTTATTTAATAAGATTAAATTAAACATTAATATTTGCTAAAAATATTTTATTTGAGTTCTTTGAGTCTCAAGGAATCTTCAGAATTTGTTTTATATTTTTCGGAATTTGTTTGAGCTCAATTTTAAATTTTCTAAAAAAAGAAAGGGGAGAGAGAATGAACAGTGCCGCGCGGCACTGTTCATCCTCCCGACCGTTCGGCCAGCGATCGAGCGCACGCGCCGCCATGACTGCTTCTTTAAATTTTGATTTCTCACTAATTTCTCAACCGTTTTACATGAGATAAATTACATTTAATTCCTCTCATCAAGAGCTTTCAATTCCCTACCGTTTCCCCTCTCATTTATGTGTATTTACACGAAATTAAAACATTGCTCTAAATGACATGGTCCTTTGATCTCTCTCTCCCATCCACCTCCACCCCTATAAAAGGGAGCACCGGGTGCCCCTTCTCATCCTCGAAATTAAAACATTGCTCTAAATGGCCATTTTACTCTAGTGTACCCAGCGCCGTTCATCGGCCTTTTGCGACGTCTACAGTGGAGTTCCGCCACTTTTGACCACACCATTGGCTTCGTCTTCTCGCGTTCTACGCGGTGCTCCCCTCGCCTTCGCCGGAGCATCACCGGAGCATCGCCGGACCACCGTGGCCAAACCGCGCCGTCGTTCCTCTCCTCGCTGCGAGCCGACCGTGCGTGTTCCATCAAAATAGAGGTGAGCATTGTGTTCCCGACGTTCTCCTCTTCGTTTCGCTACAAACCTCACTCACTAACTCCTCTCCGTTTGCCCGGAATTCCGATGTCAACCCGCCGGTCGCCGAATGTCTTCTTCGCCGTGTTCCGCCACCATCCGAAGTCCTTTGGCCGGGCCGTCTATATCGTTGAGTTTGCCTCGATGCGTTCTACACCATGCTTCTATCGCCATCACTCGAAGACTCACCGAGTCCCCGTCGACCTGGTCGAGCCAGACGCTGAAACCGTGCCTTCGCGCGTACACCACTTTTTCGGTAAGCGCTTTGATTTTTGTTCGCGTCATATCGTGTCCTAGCCTCCAAACAATTTATCTATCATTTTTATTTAATTTTTCGTGGATCCAATTGTCAGAAATTGAACTTTCCGCAAAAATGGCCGTTTTTGACTCCCGACGTCGATTCATCATCTCTGTTGAGTTTTAGCCTGTGCCGTAATTTTTCATAGACTTGCCTTGCCGCGTTCTACGCCGTGCTCACTTCGTTTTCTCCGAAAAGCCTCCACAAATTTTTGCCTCTGACACCTTGCCATGGCCGCCAATGGCATCTAGTGTCCCCATTCATCCGGTAGTGTTTTTCCCCAATCCGTTCGCGTCATATCGTGCCAAACCATCTCAGATAGCTACCTTTCAAATGGTTTTGGATTCGCTTCACCGAGCATCAAGATATCAAGTTTTTCCTTTTTCTCTACCGTTGTCGTTCAAACGTCGATTGTATCGTCTCCAATGAAGTTTCAGCCTAGCCAATAATTTTCTTAGCTTCACCATGTCGTGTTCTACCCTGTGCTCACCCTACATCTCCACGTTCCATACTCGGTACTAACTCTCCAACCTGCCGTTGTCGCTGTCGTTTTTCCCTCACCGCTAATGATTTCCGCCGTTCCTCAACGCCGTACCCACGTCACCACCTTCGCCTTGTCGCCGGGGTTCCATTTTCTTCGTTCACCGCAACCTGGCAACCAATCGACACAGTTCTGCTCAAAAAGTAATTCTCGGATTTTGTTATCATTTCATGTGATATCTAAAACTTCCAGATATCCGTTCTCCTTCATTCGAACACTGAATCCGTTGATTCTTTCTTCTAAATTCATCTAAAATCTTAACCTTTCCTCCAGTATATATTTTGTATTTTTGTGATTTTATTTGTATTTATTTGTTCGTTTGTATTTGTATAGATCTTGAAGAATTTGCATGGGTCTCTGCATCAGCAGAGGGGCGGCGTCTCGCCCTCTGGGGAGTGTTGTGGCGAACATTCAGGTTGAACGTTTAATACAGACATACTCCTACGGGGGGTGTCATTAGGGGGGTGTGACCTCCTAGCACACTCTGCTTGTTCAGCCCTGGCCGCTATGGCCCTTACTTGTTCGTTACAGGCGGTAGCAGACCTTGCTAGGTCACGGGTCTCCTCCCATTGCTTTATCATCTTTTCCCATTGTTTCTTCTGCCTCTTGTCCATCTTGACATGGTGAAGAAAGGTACGATATAGTGTTTGGTTGTGTAGTGCTGCCTCGCAAATCTATTCTGTCTGATTTTATAAGGCAGAGGGTTGGCATGGTGAGAGTTATTTGAAGTTAGTGTGCAGAGCTGCCTCATTAGTGTTGTCAATGTGCGGAGGTGCCCAATTTGGTGTTGTCACTGCGCAAAGCTCCCCTTTTGTCTTTTGTATTGGCAAAGCTGCACCCTTTGGTCTTATCGTTCAGTAAAGCAGCCCCCTTTGGTCTTGTCACTGGACAAAGGTACCCCTTTGGTCTTGTCGCTGTGCAAAGCTGACCCTTTTTTCTTGTCACTGAGCAAAGCTGCCCCTTTGGTCTGGTCACTGTGCAATGCTGGCCCATTTGTCTTGTCACTGTGCATAGTAGCCCCTTTGGTCCTGTCACTATGCAAATCTGGCCACTTTGGTCTTATCTGTTGGCAAAGCTGCCCCTTTGGTCTTATCACTGCGCAAAGCAGTCCCTTTTGTGTTGTTACTATGCAAAGCTGCCCCTTTGGTCCTGTCGCTGCGCAAAGCTGCCCCCTTTGGTCTTGTCTGTTGGCAAAGCTGCCCGTTTGGTCTTGTCACTACGCAAAGCTACCCTTTTTGTCTTGTCACTGCGCAAAGCTGCCCCTTTGGTCTTTTCACTGTGCAAAGCTGCCCCTTTTGTCTTCTCACTGAGCTAACCTGCCCCTTTGGTCTTGTCACTGCGTATAGCTACCCCTTTTGTCTTGTCACTGCGCGAAGGTGCCCCTTTGGTTTTGTTGCTGCGCAAAGCTACCCCCTTTGGTGTACTAACACAGGAAAGCTGCACTCTTTGGTCTGATCAGTCCGCAAAGATGTCCCCTTTAGTGTTGTCATTGTGCAAAGCTGCCCGTTAGGTCTTTTCACTTCGCAAAGCTAGCCCTTCGGTCTAATCTCTACACAAAGATGCATCCTTTGGTCTTATCACTACGTACCCTATTTGATGTAGGCACTTAGACTGTAAGCTGTCTCATTTGTTATAAAATTCTCAGCACACCCCATGGAAGTAGGATTAGTGTACCCTGTGAATCGAACGAAGAAGTTTATTATTCATCGTATAGTAGCATACAATGGCGGAGATCGATGGGCCAGGTGGAGCGGGGTTGCCGAAGGAAGACCTTTCCGTGGAAAGGAGGGAGGATTTCGGTCCTAACTACTGATTGCTGGCAAACAGGCATGGTCAACCAGTATGGCCGAAATGCAGACACAAGGAGGACGCAGTCGTGCAGGTTCTAGATGGCAATTTCGATGGCAGGTGACGTTTCTTCCGATGCCCACACTCCTGGGTACAATTTGCTAGTAGCATATTTCTCCTTACTGGTAATGTAGAATCCATGTTAACCGTCCTTTGCAGTAGATGGCGAAATGTGACTTCGTCCGCTGGATCGATCCTCCGCATGAACATATATTGTGAGGTATGTGGATACATTATGGGAGCGAATCTTGGAGTTAAAGGCGAGAATTGACACTCTCAATGACGAGAACAATGACATCCGCGAACAGATGCAGCGCGAGAGGGGCAACGAGGAGGTTGTCAACATCCGAAGTTCGTACGATCCTACATGCTGCTGCGTGAACCCTAACTGCATATGTGTCTGCCACTACAATGATGGCCAGCCACGTCCATAGCGGCCCCCCTATGGAACACTCTATGTGGGTAGCGAGAGGCACCTTCTACCAGTAGGCACACTTTGTATGGTGTATGCTGGAGAGAATTATTAACTTAATGTTGCTACCTATACTACTTTGCATGATTTAGGTATGTGCAATGCACGTGTTGTTTTTGTTGTCAGTGTATAACGCCGTCTCATTTGGTATTCTCAGTGCGTACCCCATCCCCCACTTAGCCTATAAGAGGAGCCATTCCTCACCTGCTCCCCTACACCATTCTCACTCACCTCGTGAATTATTTGTTCGTAGTCTATGTTGCTTGCTTTGGTTCTCACTCCCCTAGCGTCGGTATGAGTCAATTGAGCTCCTCTTCGTCGGCACCTACGGTGATTTGCCCAAAATGCAATACGCTTGTGAGACGTAAGACCTCACAGATGACCGCGAATCCAGGGCGGCACTACTACAAATGACCCTTTCACTCGGTGAGTTAGCTTGATCCTGGTTGGTAAAATCGTGAAGGTATGTTACAAAATGTTCTTCTCATGGAATTGCAGGAAGGCCTAGGTAGTTACCGATTCTGGGTGTGGGAGGATGAGATGGCTACTAGGCCTGGCAATGTTCCTCATGAGAGAGTTGGCATTGGGGGTAGCGACCACTTGGAGATGCGTCATCGTTTTGATAGACTCGAGTGGAAGATTAATTTAATGCTATATGCAATTTTTTTCCTTGTGTTTATTGTTATCCTGAAGATTTAGTGCTTGAAGTGTTGTTTTCATTCGCGTTGGTCCGTGTGGTGCTTTGTATCGCATGTGTATGTACTCACCGTATTTGAATGATGCTTTTCTTATTGCTAAAAGAATTTGCAATGCACATTGTAGTTACAAGATTATTATTTCCGTAGGATGCTGTGGACATTGCATAAATGATTGCCTCTTCTGACGGCGTATGTGATTCTCCGAGAAGGTGAACCTGCGAGGGAGTGCGGTGCGTCTCGAAGGTCATACTGCGAGGCATACGTCCGAGGCGGTGGTGCGTACAACTCCATGGAGAGTTACGACGGATGGTTAAAAATGGAGCTCAACCATTCGGTGGACGAGGGGTCTACGTCCTGCTCATATGATACACTTGAATTAGACCATGGGCAGCGATGTTTATAATGCATACTAATATCACAAGGTTTTACCTGGGTAGTCTGAAACGCAGATGTGTAGGATCGAAATGGCAACAGAGGGGGGGTGAATGGTGCCTTTAAAATTTGCCCCCAAGTATTTGTTCGACAAAATCAGTGACAAGAAGCAGCACTGAGTATACAAGAGATCAGCTGAAAACAGAGACTACAGGAGAAGCTTGACTGAGAGTAGGACACAGAGGAAAACCACCGAAAACAAAGACTGCACTTGACTGAAAACTGAAACAATCTAGCCGAACACTGCAGACAGAAACAGGAGCAGAGAACTGAGACAGACTAAGAGCATTTGCTGCTGAAAACTGCAGCATTTGTGCTATTTCTTTTGATCTCAAATGAAGGCACAAAAGCAGTACCCAAAGCTGCTGAAAACAGCAAGCAAACACACAACAGGCAGTTGGCAAAAGTATACATGGTCTGCTGTTCCAAACATGTGAGAATGAAGCTTTGAAATCTCAAATAGGAGAAGCTGTTCGGCAGCTAATGCTAGCTGAAACTGCAGACAAAATGTGCTGCCAAAAGCACAAAAGAAAATCAAGAAGCTGAAAAGAAAAGAAGAGCCAAAAAGGAGAAACAGACCACTGGACAAAGCAAACTAAAGAAAAAAGAAAAGCAACGGCAAAGAAGGAAGGCAACAAGAAGGGAAATGCAATTCGGAACAGAGGAAGCACACAGCTGCATATAGCCGAACTGAGGGGGCTGTTTGGACAGCCAAAAGACAGATCATACACTGAAAACTTTTAGCCCTTGATAAGACACTTGATTTTTACTACTGGCCAAGAACAATGTTTGCTGCCGAGAGCAGTCTTTCAAGCACAGAAATTGCTTGCTGCGCAAAGAGACAAAGCTTGAAACACATACTCAATCACATGGGACAAGCAGAAAATACTGAAGGAGTAATTCGGTGGAGCAAGATTGCCAAATTGCCATAGACTTGAAGAAAGAGATAGCCTTAAGAGTAAGTAGAAAAACTAAGAGCACAATCTTAGCCAGGACATCTTGCCTCAAGCCACTCACAAGCTTATCACAGAAAAGAAACAGAAAGACGACAGCAAGGAGAACAAAAGAAGTAACTCATAAAGCCAACTCCTCAAGAAATGATTCAGAGAGATGAAGGATTAATTAAGCAAGGGTCTACAACCTGTTTATCCCATCTCTCACAAACACAAAACAAAAGTATTATGCTCAGCGGACTAGTGAATCCAAGAAGAGGGAAGGAACTGAGAACACAATCAGATCATAGAGAGGAAGGAAATCAAACCATTTCTTACAAGATTTTATTCAACTAAAAATACAAAGGAGTCCCCATGTGCATGGACATTAGAACAAGAAAGATTACAAGACTCTCAATCCATCCTCTCCCTCTCAATCCTCAAAAACACCAAGAGTCTCACATGCTTCTTGGGAGGAACACACACAAAATGGAGAGCAAATGCACAAAAACCCTCAAGGGGGTATGCAACCCCCAACACCTATTTATAGCCCTTGGCTAACGGGTCTCCAACACGTTACGCCGGCTAAACCCTAACGGAGCCGTCTCCCGCTTGTGCAGCCTTGCGAATTTACCGATTCGCCCCTCCTGCACCTTCCGGGAAGCTTCCGCGCTCCTTGTCGTGTACGCCTCGCAACCACATCGAATCTCCGCCGTCTTCGACACATCCGACCGTTCTGACCTCAACGCCACCTGCGTCTAGTCCGGTCACCTCGTGTCTCGCCACGACTCCGCCTCGACGTCCTGCAGCCAACACAGACAAGAAACACATCAAATAGCACCGCTCGACACATGAAAGCATAAATAGTATCAGTGACACAATATTAAGCCCAAACCTGTCAAATCATCAGAATAATCATCCTAAACCTATTGACCTGGTTTGACCAAGTCCGACCAAGCCCGTTGCACCCCGCAACGACATGGTCCGAACCACCCAACTCAAACTCGACTTTCCTAAACCGATGTCAATTACTCATCATACACATGGGATGACCTCACATGGTCTCTCAGTGTTTTCAAGCATCTCCAAAAGAGTGCCATTTGACGGTTGTAAAAAGAATTATACGATATTTGAAACATTGCTCTAGCATAGGGTTATGGTATCCTAAAGGTGCTAAATTTGATTTAATTGGATATTTGGATTCTGATTATGTGGGTTGCAAAGTGGATACAAAAAACACAACGAGAAGTTGTCAATTGTTAGGAAGATCTTTAGTGACATCATCTTCTAAGAAACGAAATTTCGTAGCTCTTTCCACCGCCGAAGGCGAATATATTTCTGCGGGTAATTGTTGTGTTCAATTGCTACGGATGAGGCAAATTTTGATGGATTATGGAGTTAAAGTTGATAAAATGTCTCTTTTATGTGATAATGATAGTGCTTGAAAATAACAAATAACTCAGTCCAACACTCAAGAACCAAGCATATAGATAATCGACATCACTTCTTGAGAGATCATGTGAACAAGGGAGATATAACCATTAGCCACATTCGGACCGAAGACTAATTAGCGGATATTTTCACTAAACCATTAGATGAAAGCCGATTTTGCAAGTTGAGGAATGAATTAAATGTCATAGACTATACAAATGTTGCTTGAACTCTTGCCTCATGCTCTTTGTTCTCATTTGGAGGTATTGGAGCTTTTAAGTAAGATTTTTCAAATATTTTCTTAAAAATATCTATGTTCATAAAAATTATGTTCTTGGATATATTTTAGCTTTCTTAATACAAAATGATCCTAAATAATATTTATTTGAGTGCCAAACTAGGGGTTATTTGTATAATTCTCAAAGTTCCAAGTTTCTTTCCTGAAGTTCCAGAAAAATTAGAACTACCGTTGTGTACAGTGTGGTACTACCGCCATGCGATACTACCGGTGTATTACATGCGGTACTTCTGCTTTCTGGTTCTACCAGCATTGAGATCACGGTGCTACCTCATCAATTGGTTGATAACTTGGTCGAAAACCTACGTGGTCAAAAACAAACATGGTCGAAACCATTGTGATCGAACCAACATAGTCGAAAACATGGTCGAACCTATGTGGTCAAAAACTAACGTGGTCGATAACATTGTCGAAAACCTTCGTGTCAGAAACCAACGTGGTCAAAAACGTGATAAAAAAACGTACTCGAAAATGTATTCAAAAGCGTGGTCAATAATGTGGTTGAAAAATTTGGTCAAAAACGTGATCAATAACGTGGTCGAAAAACATGGTCAAAAACGATGTGGTCGAGATAGCGTGGTTGAAACCAATGTGGTCATAAACCCTCCTTAAAACTTCTCTCTCTCCCGAGTGGTATTACCATCTCTTCTTCTGCTCCACTTGCTTTCTCTCCCGAAAAGGAACCTCCAAAATCCTCTCGAGAGGTCTTCAAATCCTCTCATGTTTTCTTCATTTTCTGGTGATTTCTTAATGCCTAAGGGTTCCTCTCTCTCGAATCTTAAGGTAAAATCACCGCAAAATCTTCTCTTTTTGTAGGACCGAAATGGCGACAGAGGGGGTGAATGTCGCTCTCTTTTAAAATCGCCCCCGAGAATTCGTACACTGTTTTTCAAAAGATGCAAAACAAAGCACCTCACAGAAAATTAAAATTAATCTTGCTGAAATTTGGAACGCATGCGACACTAAAAAATTCAGCATAAATCGAGAGTAGTCGATAAAAATTTCAGTGAAAATATTGCCGTTTGATCTGCATGCAAAATCATGAAAGATCGTGAAAAGAAATAAAAGAAAAGCACTTTTGGAGAAGCTCATGCCATTCTTGCCGAACACACAAAGCAAAGAAAAGTAAACTGAATTTCTCTGTGGCGAAAGGAGAATCAAGAAACGCCGAGAGCGACTGTAAAACAAAAGCAAAACAGAGACCGTAAACTGAAAGACAGAGAGAATGGTCCACCAACTACTGCTCAAACCGACTGCAAGCTGAACGAGGGACAAAAGTACAGAGAACAAAGGTTCAAACAAAAGTCCTCTCTCATAACCAAGACAACTAAAAGAGAAGTTTGTTTGAGACAACAAAATAGATCTCCAACATAAAATGATTGAATAGCATGAACGTGGACAAAACTGCAGAGAACTGAGATATGGCAAAACAGTGAATACTTTATTGTCAGACACAAAGAAGACTCAGCAGCAGCGCTTGTCCCCGAGACCCAACAGAAAAGAAAAGGACATTGAATGGCTTCTGTTACTTCCGAGCGGTCCGGCCGATCGGACTGGCCGAACTGAGCGAAAGAAAAACTGCAACAGGAGAAAAAGATCAGAGATCTGCAGGAGAGCAGAAAGAAAGAAAACTGAGTTCTTGAGAATCTATCGTCTTTCTGTTAATGAAATTAAACAGCACAGCTAGAACTCTACCACTGAGAGAAAATACCAAGATTTCTTTGCCTTCTCGTATAGTGAACCTTTAGAGGAACTCAAGAACAGTGGAAGGACAAAGAAAAACAAGAGACAAGGTAAAGTTCGGACAGGGATTAAATCAGAAGGATGAAGACAAGTATTTCGTCAAGAACAGTCCATCTCATCTTGATTCACGGAGAAGAAGAATTCAAGAAAAAGAAAGGGAGATGAAACAACAGATTTATCTTCCAGTTTCTTGAACAAAGACTCAAAACGTCACCAAGAAAGCAGAGAAAATGCTCCAGACGCCAGAAAACAAGAACATCAAAATACTAAGGCAAAAGAACATCAAGAAGAGATGGTGACAAGCTCAAATAAAGAAATGAAACCCAAACTCTGAAAAAGAAACTTGGAACACAAATCATCTCAAGCGCAGGATTTGATACAGAACCAAATATGATTGAAATGAGAGTTTCTACATCCAGTTCATTACATGAGGAACATACACACAGATGGAGAGCAAATACATAAAAACCCTCTCAATCCTCAAGAACACCAAGAGCCTCACATGCTTCTTGGGTGGAACACACACCAAGTGATGAATGAACACTAAAAACACTTGTGATCCTCAAAGGGGTATGCAGCCCCCAACACCTATTTATAGCCCTTGGCTAACGGGTCTCCAACCCGTTACGCCGGCTAAACCCTAACGGAGCCGTCTCCCGCTTGTGCAGCCTTGCGAAATTCCGTTTCGCCCCTCCGCACCTTCCGGAAGCTTCGCGCCCTTGCCTCGCACGCCTCGCAACCACCTCGAGTCCACGCCGTCTTCGACACATCCTGACCGTTCTGACCTCAGCGCCACCTGCGCCTAGTCCGATCCACCGTGTCTCGCCACGACTTCGCCTCGACGTCCTGCAGTCAGCACAGACAAGAAACACATCAAACATCACCGCTCGATACATGAAAGCGTAAATACCGTAAACAAGTCCAAACCTGTCGCACCAACAGAATATACATCCTAACCCATACGACTAAGTTCGACCAAAGTCCGACCAAGCCCGTTACACCACGCAACATCAGGGTCCGAACCAACCGACTCAAACTTGACTTTTGAAAACCGATGTCAATTACTCATCACTCACACGGGATGACCCTCACGTGGTCTCTCAATCTCCCCCTTGATGAGTATATTGACAAACACCGAAAAAGCATATGAAGTTGAGTTTGAAGAGTCCAACATGGTCCAAAGAAAAAGAATGAGGCTAATGACCATATTGACAGAAGGAGTAAAAGAAAGAACAAGTTTTCCTCAAAGCTCCTAAAGTGGCTTTTTCTACCACTATTCTCCCCCTTTTGGCAATAAACGCATCAAGAATGCAAGAAGGAGAAAAAGTCATGATGATGGATGAAATGGCAGATTTGATTCATCTAAGCATTTAGAGCTATGAGAATTATCCAAAATGACCATAATGTATTACACCAAGCCATAACATAGAAGTATGCTATCAAGATCATGACTATGTATGTAAAGAGAAACTAAGCCAAATAAGATATAATCCGAATTTTAGTTGAAGTGCTAAGCAAGTCAAGTCAAACATGATTTTATTCTAGCTAGAGGTATCCATGAATGATGCAGGCCATGTCAATAAGCTAAATGGAACCGAGAAGCTAGTATTGAGTCAACAAGAATGCTACTAGTTCAAGAATGATACATTTGTTTTGAGTACTTGATTCTTGTAGTAATTTAAGCAAATTTGGCACAAATGACATATTTCCTTTTGAAATTTCATGATTGTTTTCGACCAGATTTTTGTCATGTGCTAGATCTCAAGCCTTATACGACTACTCCATGCAAGAAGCTTAAGAAGATAGTCTAGGTCATCCAAAACTCCCCCTAAGTTCATGCCTAGTGCAATGGCAAGCCGTCTCATGAGAAAGAATTGGTGAGATCAGTTTTTTCGCACAAAAGAGATCTTTTTGCTTTTAACGGATTGTACTAACCTATGCATCATCAAGAGACTAAAACAGCTCAATCTAAGGCTCAATAGAGTTTCAACGCTCAACTCAGCCTATTTGACATGGCATATATCATAAAAGGATAGCTCAAGAAAGACTAGTCTCGAGTGCTAACATGACAAGTTTTAGTTCAAATTGAGTAAGTTTAATTAACTTATCATGGCAAAAGCTAGTCTACACATAAAAAGTCATGATAAAAGTAGCAGATAAGCACGAGTCATGGCAGGGTGTAAAGCATTTTAAGCATGTCATAACAGGATAATAATCAAGGCTCAATGTAGTTATAATGCAGAATGACATGCAGAAAATCCAGCTCCCCCTCAATATGAGATGCAAATTTTTAGTTCAACTTGAGTTACGTCAACATTAAGATCTAAAAGTTCCCAACTGAACTCCCCCTGAACCAAAGCAATAAAATGAGAAGTTGGCAAATAAGACAAGAAGGGCAGTCCTTAAAGCATCGACAAGATATAGAGACAATTATGGCTCAGACTGACTCTCATCTACCCCATATGACTCCAGGACGAACAGCTGTCGAGAAAAACACACACTAGAGAGCAAACACGTACCCTGTCTAACCGAGGGTGGCCCAACCCTCGCTAGAGCCTACAAGAAGTGAGTGAGCTCAACCTAGTGAGATAAGAGTAAGAAGTCTAAGCATCTCGGCAAGAAAACCACTCTAACCTATGCTGGAAAGACTAACCCCAATGCACCCATAAATGCAATGCAACAGAAATAAGACAGAAGCATAATCAATATAGTAAAGCAGTAAAGCACAAACTCCCCCTCACAACAGTCCATGAGGACAAACCACCCCAAGCTCTCCCCGCAGAGCTGAAAACCGAGAGCTATCCAATGGCTTGGTGAAGATATCAGCCAACTGGTGGTCACTCTCCACAAACTGGAGCACAATGTCACCCTTCTCTACATGGTCTCGAAGAAAATGATATCTGATATCAATATGCTTGGTCCGAGAATGCTGCACTGGGTTCTTGGCAATGCTAATTGCAGAAGTGTTATCGCAGAAGAGCGGAACACGATCGATAGCTAACCCAAAGTCCCGCGGAGTCGAGACCATCCAAAGCACTTGGCTACAAACAATCGGTCTGCAACAACGTACTCGGCCTCTGCGGTGGACTGTGCAACACCGGACTGCTTCCTCGAAGACCAGGAAACGAGAGAAGTGCCAATGAACTGGCAGGTGCTCGAAGTGCTCTTCCTATCTATCCTACAGCCGGCAAAGTCTGCATCCGAATAGGCTCTAAGTGATAGACAGGATGAGGAAGAGTACCATATACCATAGTCAATGGTAGCTCGAAGGTACCGAAAGATGCGCTTCACCGCCTGGCGGTGAGACACGCGAGGAGAAGCCTGAAAATGAGCACACAGACACACGGAGAAGTGTATGTCTGGTCTCGAGGCTGTGAGGTACAAGAGGGAGCCAATCATACTTCTGAACTCCTTTTGATCAACTGGCTCGCCGTCCTCATCTGGCTCAAGAGAAGCTGTAGAAGCCATCGGAGTTGACACAGGCTTACCATCACTCATATCAAAGCGTCTCAGGAGGTCTCGAGTGTACTTGCCTTGATGCAAGAAGGTACCCTCCCGAGTCTGCTTAATTTGGAAGCCAAGGAAAAAACTCAACTCGCCCATCATGCTCATCTCAAACTCCGAGCTCATGACATCGGAAAACTGGGAAACGAGAGCATGCGAGGATCCGCCAAAGATGATGTCATCTGAGCACGACAGGTGGATGCTTCCTCACACCCTCACGGAAATCATATCCTAGACCCTGATTGAACTTGCAAATCTTTGATTGGTCTAAAATAAGATTAAGCTTTTTCTTGCCTCCTACAAATTTCTCGAGAGTGTTCATAAGATCTTGACACTCCCGAAAAAGAGAGGTGCAAGAAGAGCAAGGAGAAGAAGAAGAGACAGCAGGAGGAGAGGAAGGAGAAGAGCCAATAGCAGAAGAGCGAATAGCACGTGCATATTTCTCCTTATGCATGGCCACCTCAACCTTGAGGGCTTCGTAGGACACACAGGGGGCAGCCCTAATCCTAGCCATTTGGTTCTCGTAACTCTTCCTAAACGTCTCTACCATGTCCTTATCCTTTTCCAACACTTGACCTGAAAAGCACAAGAAGGATGTGATTTTTCTAGAAGGTCCTTAGTTAGCTTCACACATTTTTCATCCAATACAATCAATTCAGATTTTAGTTTATTACAACTATTGCATGATGAGTTAACAGGATCCTTAGTAGCAAATTGAGCCATTTTCTTGTTATGATCAACCATCTCTTGAAATTGCTTAGAAACCGATTCAAGCTCAAAGGTTAATTTAGGACAGTTGGTACAAGAGACAATAGGCTCTAACAGGGAAGCACGCAATTCAGCAATTTTGTGATCTGCCTTTTTTAAGATCATCTTTAAATTATTGCTACTTTCACAAGTCTCGGGCAGATCGAGAAGTAAGGTGTAAAGACCTCTAAAAGCATTATCCTTATCCTCACAAGAGGTGCAGAAGGCAATCTCAATAGCAGATGAAGGAACAACAATCCTAGTCATTTCTAGTTCAGCTAGCAGACTAACATTCTCCACCTTAAGAATATCTAGCTCAGAGGTCACACTATCATAAGAAGTCCTTAACTTCTCCATATCACCAATCAAGGCAGGGCATGTATCACAGTCGTCACGGGAGGGAGCAGATATAAGTGAAGTAAGCTCCCGTGACAATCTATCTACTTCTCCAACTCGCTACATCTAGCTCTAGATCTAGCATGAAATCCTCCTAACTTAAGAAAAGCTTCATTTAGTTGGTCATAGGAGGGACATACCTCGTCTGAGTCGGAGTAGAGGTCGCTGTCGCTGATCTCGCCCTAAAGGGCAATGAAACACATGCCGGAGAACTTGGCATCGTCTTTGGGTTCTTGATCACCCGTCCCGTCGTCGTCGCTCCATCCCTCCACCTCACGGAGGTCGAGGTCGTCGAAGGCGGCGAGAACGCGGTGGAAGAGCTTCTTGGCCTTCCCAACGTCGTGGAACTTCTTCTTGCCTTGAACAGGTGCTGAGGGCTTCGTGTTGCAGTTCTTGTTGATGTAGTCGTTCTTGCCGGAACCACCGAAGTCAGTTTTTGAAACCAGGAGGCTGTCTCACATAGACTTCTTCCTCAATAAAGCCATTGAGGAAGGCACTCTTGACGTCCATCTGGTAAAGCTTGAAACCCTTAGAAGCTGCAAAGGCAAGCAGGATTCTAATGGCCTCAAGTCTAGCTACAGGGGCAAAGGTCTCCTCAAAATCTAGACCCTCAACACAGGAGTACCCACGAGCTACCGGTCTAGCCTTGTTTGAATAACCACACCATCCTCACTCTGCTTGTTCTTGAACACCCACTTCGTCCCAATGATATTGTGACCTCGAGGGGGCTCAACAAGCGTCCAGACCTTGTTTCTCTCGAAGCTCTCTAATTCTTCATGCATGGCATTTATCCAAGACTCGTCGGAGAGAACATGACAAACATCCTTGGGCTCAAAAGAGGCAACAAAGGCAGAGTGGAGACAGAAGAGTGACATGCCAGACTTTGAGCGTGTGACTCGCTCAAATAGGTCTCCAATCATCTGCTCAGAAGGATGAGATTTTTGAATATGTCTTGGAGGTCCTGGATGAGATGAAGAAGTGGCCTCTACCTCGTTACCTGACGGGGTAGGAACAGAGCCACTAGCTCCAGAAGAAGTAGAAGGTAAGGGCACCAGAAGAGGATCACCAGAAGATTCAGAAAAATCAGCACGAAAGATCCTCCCAAAACGAGAAATTTCGCAAACCAGACTACCCGAAGAATCAAGAATTTTACAGTTGTTCTTCTTAAAGCTCACCTCGAAATTGTCATCGGTAAGCTGAGAGACTGAAAGTAAATTGTACTGCAGCTTACTAACCAAAGCAACATCTTTCAAAATAAATGAATCATTAACGCGCACAGTACCTTTGGCGATGACGCGACCAGAAGAAGCATCTCCGAAGGTGATCATCTCATCACCTGGAGCACGGGCAAGGGAAGAAAACCAACGGGAATCTCCGGTCATGTGTCGTGAACACCCGGAGTCTACAAGCCAAACCTTTCCCTTCGTTGTGTATGATGATCACGCCGCGGGTAGGCATCTTGAGAGACCATGTGGAGGTCATCCCGTTGTGTACGATGAGTAATTGACATCGTTTGCAAAAAGTCGAGTTTGAGTCGGTTGGTTCGGACCTAGACGTTGCGTGGCATAACGGGCTCGGTCGGACTTGGTCGAACCTAGTCGTATGGGTTTAGATTGCATATTCTGATGACTCGACAGGTTTGATCTCTATTTACGCTTTCATGTATCGAGCGGTGCTATTTGACGTGTTTCTTGTCTATGTGACTGCAGGACGTCGAGGCGGAGTCGTGGCGAGACACGGTGGACCGGACTAGGCGCAGGTGGCGCTGAGGTCAGAACGGTCGGATGTGCCGAAGACGGCGTGGACTCGAGGTGGTTGCGAGGCGTGCGAGGCAAGGAGCGCGGAAGCTTCCCGGAAGGTGCAGGAGGGGCGAAACGAGAATTTCGCAAGGCTGCACAAGCGGAAGACGGCTCCGTTAGGGTTTAGCCGGCGTAACGGGTTAGAGACCCGTTAGCCAAGGGCTATAAATAGGTGTTGGGGGCTGCATACCCCCTTGAGGATCACAAAGTCTTTTAGAGAGTTCTTGTGTGTGTTGTGTTCCTCCCAAGAAGCATGTGTGGCTCTTGGTGTTTTGAGGATTGAGAGGGAGAGGATGGATTGAAAATCTTTGTTTGAGATCCTATGGCTTCAAGTTCTATTCCTACTTGTTCTTGTTCTTTATTTCCTATTGGCTCTTAGTTTATTTTTGTTTTGGAAAAGATTATTCCTGCTTTGTTTTGGCCAACAGAGAACAGCATGCAATAAGTTTATGATCTCTCAAATTCCCTTGCATTGACTATTTCTTGTGACCAGAAGTTATCTTGAGAAACATTGGTTCTTGCGGCCAAAAGTTGAAAGGCTAATGCATGTACTCAGCTGCAGTAACTCAATCTCTTTCGGCAGTATGGGATGAATGATTCAAAGCTTCAATCGGTGTTTTGTTCTCATTCTTGTTCCCTATCTTCCTTACTTTTTAGTTGGTCTCCTCCAGTTTTACTAACTGGTTGTAGTCTTTCTATTAGTGTTGGTCTCAAGTTTTGGCTCAAGCAGTATGTTCTGTGCAGTTTGATCTTTCCAAAGGAGGAAATCAAACTTTGTTTCAGTTTTTGGTTTAGGCTGCAGAGTATGGTTCAGCAGTGCAGATTTTCAATTTGTGTTCTCGATCTGCAATGAATCGCCTAGCTCTCTCTACCGACAAGACTGCTTTTGTTCAGTTCTTTTTACAGGATGCAGCTTTCAGTTTGATACTCTTCTTTTGACTGATTTTAGGTTGCTATTTTTTTAGTTCTTTTGGGCAGCTTGTGTTAGTGCTGAGAGTCTCTTTTCCCTGGCGCTTTGGTCTGCAGAAAATAGCCTTTGTCTCCTCTTTTCGGCAAGCTTTTCAGTTTTTGCATTTCGTGAACTGTCTCTGCCTCTTTGATCTGAAAACCGGTCATATTGCTTATTTCTCCTGAGAATCCCGGCAATCATGCAGTCGCTTCTATGTCCTGGCTTCATTATCACTTTGTTGTGATTAGGATTGTGAAGCTCTAGTTGCTTTTCTTTTATTTCTCTTCTTGATCTTTGGTGATTTTGCATGCAGATCAAACGGCAATATTTTCAGCTGAAATTTTTACTGACTACTCTCTGATTTATGCTGAATTTTTCAGTGTAGCATGCGTTCAAAATTTCAGCAAGATTAATTTTAATTTTCTGTGAGGTGCTTTGATTTGCATCGTTTTGAAAAACAGTGTCGAAATCTCGGGGGCGATTTTAAAAGAGAACGACATTCACCCCCCCCTCTGTCGCCATTTCGGTCCTACACATCTCGATGGGAAAAGCGAGATCTACCCTCAGAATGGCGGAAGTCACGACCAGAGGGAGCATGAGAACGAAAAACAAAAACTCGGAATAACCAAGTCCTCGATACTGCCCAAAGCTACCAACAGTAGCAAGCCTAGACCTCGTGTTGGTCTTAGGTGCACTCAAGGTGCAGGCGACCACGAATACGCCTAACGAGACTCAACACGGTCTCTTGGCGCAATCTTGGCGCGCTTGAGCGATGGTCAATCAAATGTCCATCCTTCCGGAAGGTGCAATGATACTTCACCTTCCGAGAGCGGTAGCATGAGATGGCTTCGCCTTCTGAGAGGCTGAAGCTGCAGGTGAAATCACCTTGCTATCAGAAATCCTTTGGACAAAGCCCGCTGATTTAAATTGAACATTCTTGTTCTTGGGCTTGATCTCAATCACACCTGCGGCTATGGGTCTGAGCACGACAGGTGGATGCTTCCTCACATCCTCACAGAAATCATATCCTATACCCTGATTGAACTTGCAAATCTTTAATTGGTCTAAAATAAGATTAAGCTTTTTCTTGCCTCCTACAAATTTCTCGAGAGTGTTCATAAGATCGACACTCCCGAAAAGAGAGGTGCAAGAAGGGCAAGGAGAAGAAGAAGAGACAGCGGGGAGGAGAGGAAGGAGAAGAACCAATAGCGAGAAGCGAATAGCACGTGCATATTTCTCCTTATGCACGGCCACCTCAACCTTGAGGGCTTTGTAGGACACACAAGGGGTAGCCCTAATCCTAGCCATTTGGTTCTCGTAACTCTTCCTAAACGTCTCTACCATGTCCTTATCCTTTTCCAACACTTCAAAGACGTAAAGCACAAGAAGGATGTGATTTTTCTAGAAGGTCCTTAGTTAGCTTCACACATTTTTCATTCAATGCAATCAATTCAGATTTTAGTTTATTACAACTATTGCATGGTGAGCTAACAGGATCCTTAGTAGCAAATTGAGCCATTTTCTTGTTATGATCAACCATCTCTTGAAATTGCTTAGAAACCGATTCAAACTCAAAGGTTAATTTAGGACAGTTGGTACAAGAGACAATAGGCACTAACAGGGAAGCACGCAATTCAGCAATTTTATAATCTGCCTTTTTTAAGTTCATCTTTAAATTATTGCAACTTTCACAAGTCTTGGGCAGATCGAGAAGTAAGGTGTAAAGACCTCTAAAAGCATTATCCTTATCCTCACAAGAGGTGTAGAAGGCAGTCTCAATAGCAGATGAAGGAACAACAATCCTACTTATTTCTAGTTCAGCTAACAGACTAACATTCTCCACCTTAAGAATATCTAGCTCAGAGGTCACACTATCATAAGAAGTCCTTAACTTCTCCATATCACCAATCAAGGCAGGGCATGTATCACAGTCGTCACGAGAGGGAGCAGATATAAGTGAAGTAAGCTCCCGTGACAATCTATCTACTTCCTTCTCCAACTCGCTACATCTAGCTCTAGATCTAGCATGAAATCCTCCTAACTTAAGAAAAGCTTCATTTAGTTGGTCATAGGAGGGACATACCTCGTCTGAGTCGGAGTAGAGGTCGTTATCGCTGATCTCGCCCTCAAGGGCCATGAAACACATGCCGGAGAAGTTGGCGTCGTCTTTGGGTTCTTGATCACCCGTCCCGTCGTCGTCGCTCCATCCCTCCACCTCGCTGAGGTCGAGGTCGTCGAAGGCGGCGAGAACGCAGTGGAAGAGCTTCTTGGCCTTCCCAAAGTCACGGAACTTCTTCTTGCCTTGAACAGGTGCTGAGGGCTTCGTGTTGCGGTTCTTGTTGATGTAGTCGTTCTTGCCGGAACCGTCGAAGTCAGTTTTGCCCTTCCCCAGCTTGGGGCAGTTTGCCCGAATGTGGTTGGGGCCACCACACTTGAAGCAAATCACAGGACCTCCTCTTTTACCATCCCTCCTCCTCTTGTAGGCATGAGAAAATCTACGCGCTAGGAGGGCTAGTTGTTCGTCCGCAAGTTGCTCTAACTGATCATCAGTTATGTCACAGAGAGCAGCAAGGGAGAATCCACATATCGGCTCAGCAGAAGAAGATCCAGAAGCGGGATCAGTGACTAATGCTAACGATTGTGACTTCGACCGACGAGAGACTATGTCAATCTCGTGAGTCTTGAGGCGCGAGTAAAGTGCATCAAGAGTCAGGGTCGAGAGGTCCGTGGTATCCTTGATGGTAGTCACCTTCATCTCCCAAACCCGAAGATCAAGTGCAGAAAGTATTTGTCGAGCGTTATCCGAGTCGGAGTATGTGAGACCGACGGCTCGAAGGTTGCTCAAAATCTTGTGAAAGCGAGAAAAGCACTCGTCAAGGACTCGCCAGACAAGCATCTCGAATTTCTTTGTATTCGCTGAACCGGGTCCTGCCGCACCGTCTTTATTTGGGTGGTGTCCTCATGGTAAGCATCGAGGGTCGTCCAAATATCGAAGGCAGACGACAGGTGACAGATGCGATCAAACTCGCTTCTGCTCAATCCCTGAATGATGATGTTCCTTGCCCTTTCATCTGCCTCAACATCAGCCATATTCCCGGCATTGATGTTCTCATCGGCACGAACAACAAACTGAACATTCACCTTCCTCCAGATGGCATATCCCTGAGCCTGGATGTATGTTTCCATTCGGCTCTTCCAGAAGGGGTAATCCAGGCCATCAAAGACCGGAGGCTTGGTGGAATACTTGTCCGTCGTCGTGGCTCTTGAGACCGGTTAAAGATCTATCGAGAAGAGCTAATCGGCTCTGATACCAATTGTAGGACTGAAATGGCGGCGGGGGTGAATGTCGCTCTCTTTAAAATCGCCCGAGAATTGTACACTGTTTTCAAAAGATGCAAAACAAAGCACCTCACGTAAAATTAAAATTAATCTTGCTGAAATTTGGAGCGATGCGACACTAAAAATTCAGCATAAATCGAGAGTAGTCGATAAAAATTTCAATTGAAAATATTGCCGTTTGATCTGCATGCAAAATCATGAAAGATCAGCAAAAGAAATAAAAGAAAAGCACTTTTTGGAGAAGCTCATGCCATTGCTGCCGAACACACAAAGCAAAGAAAAGCAAACTGAATTTCTCTGCTGGCCGAAAGGAGAATCAAGAAACCGCCAAGAGTAGCTCAGAAAACGAAAGCAAAAGCAGAGACCGAAACTGAAAGACGGAGAGAATGGTCCACCAACTCTGCTCAAACCGATCGCAAGTGAGCGAGGGACAAAAGTACAGAGAACAAAGGTTCAAACAAAAGTCCTCTCTCATAACCAAGACAACTAAAAGAGAAGTTTGTTTGAGACAACAAAATAGATCTCCAACATAAATGATTGAATAGCATGAATGTGGACAAAACTGCAGAGAACTGAGATATGGCAAAACAGTGAATACTTTATTGTCAGACACAAAGAAGACTCAGCAGCAGCGCTTGTCCCCGAGACCCAACAGAAAAGAAAAGGACATCGAACGGCTTCTGTTACTTCCGAGCGGTCCGGCCGATCGGACTGGCCGAACTGAGCGAAAGAAAAACGCAGCAGAGAAAAGATCGAGATCCGCAGGAGAGCGAAAGAAAGAAAAGCGAGTTCTTGAGAATCTATCGTCTTCATTAATGAAATTAAAAGACAGACTAGAACTCTACCACCGAGAAAATACCAAGATTTCTTTGCCTTCTCGTATAGTGAACCTTTAGAGGAACTCAAGAACAGTGGAAGGACAAAGAAAAACAAGAGACAAGGTAAAGTTCGGACAGGGATTAAATCAGAAGGATGAAGACAAGTATTTCCTCAAGAACAGTCCATCTCATCTTGATTCACGGAGAAGAAGAATTCAAGAAAAAGAAAGGGAGATGAAACAACAGATTTATCTTCCAGTTTCTTGAACAACGACTCAAAACGTCACCAAGAAAGCAGAGAAAATGCTCCAGACGCCAGAAAACAAGAACATCAAAATACTAAGGCAAAAGAACATCAAGAAGAGATGGTGACAAGCTCAAATAAAGAAATGAAACCCAAACTCTGAAAAAGAAACTTGGAACACAAATCATCTCAAGCGCAGGATTTGATACAGAACCAAAGGTGATTGAAATGAGAGTTTCTACATCCAGTTCATTACATGATGAACATACACACAGATGAAGAGCAAATACATAAAAACCCTCTCAATCCTCAAGAACACCAAGAGCCTCACATGCTTCTTAGGTGGAACACACACCAAGTGATGAATGAACACTAAAAACACTTGTGATCCTCAAAGGGGTATGCAGCCCCCAACACCTATTTATAGCCCTTGGCTAACGGGTCTCCAACCCGTTACGCCGGCTAAACCCTAACGGAGCCGTCTCCCGCTTGTGCAGCCTTGCGAAATTCTCGTTTCACCCCTCCTGCACCTTCCGGGAAGCTTCCGCGCTCCTTGCCTCGCACGCCTCGCAACCACCTCGAGTCCACGCCGTCTTCGACACATCCTGACCGTTCTGACCTCAGCGCCACCTGCGCCTAGTTCGGTCCACCGTGTCTCGCCACGACTTCGCCTCGACGTCCTGCAGTCAGCACAGACAAGAAACACATCAAACAAGACCGCCGATACATGAAAGCGTAAATCGTAAACAAGTCCAAACCTGTCGCACCAACAGAATATACATCCTAACCCATACGACTAAGTTCGACCAAAGTCCGACCAAGCCCGTTACGCCACGCAACATCAGGGTCCGAACCAACCGACTCAAACTCGACTTTTGAAAACCGATGTCAATTACTCATCACTCACACGGGATGACCCTCACATGGTCTCTCACTTTTACCTTGCGCTTGAACCCTAGGTTGAAATAGGTTTCTTTGAAATGTGGATGATTTAGTGCTTTGTTCTTGGGCAAATTGCTAAAATTTGTGTTCTATGATGTCAATGTATCAATCCTGTCGATTCAATCCATTAGAAACACGGTGGTACTACCGCTACCTGCACGGTGGTACTACTGATTTTTTTAACAATGCAACAACTTCATTCCATTCAATTTTGGATGATTCCTCATATATCCTTGTTATCTGTTCTCTCTATTTGAAGATGCCTCGGACTAGGAATGCTACTCGCAAGTACTATACCAGTCAAAGACCCATTCCCCCGTCAATCCTCCTCTCCTCCAGAGGCAACTCAGAAAAGAAGGGAGGATAGAGGCAAGATTGTAGCTTCTGACCATGAGGAGAGCTCCTCACATGAGGAATCCGATGAGGAAATGGGAGACCCTGAGGAGCAAAAAATCAATCTAAAGACTATTATTAGTGATAATTACATTATTTTGCGCCAAAGGAATCAGTTTGTTCTTCCCAGGACATCCAAAAATCCAAAGTTCCACACTAGAATTCAAGAGCTATTGTATGAACAGATGTATGGCCCCAATAGGAAATTTGCTGATCATTAGTATGTTGATTGGGACCATCTGGACTCCACATATCAGCTATTTCAAAGGGTCGATATTCAAAACATTGTTGCGCTCAAGTGTAATTATGATGAGGAGATTATCAGGCAATTCTATGCCACATTGTATATATCTTCGGATTTCATTCACATGGCATGGATGACAAGGACCACATATTGGACTGCCATAGGCATGAATTTGAGTTAGCTCTAATTACTGAGTCGAGCAGCTATGAGAAAGTCTATGATAGACATGCTCTTTTGGTTCTAGCCTAGACGGAGTTCTATGATGCAAATGTCAGATACACTTCAGGTAAACTAGTTGGTCTTCTCCCCATTCCCAGCTTGGTAAACCGGATCATCAATCATACTATTCTCCCTAAAAGCGGGAACTTTGATGCCATTCGAGGACATGCCTCGAACTTGATTGATAACATCATGAATGGCAGAAAGTTTGATGTGGTTGATCTTATGCTTCGGAAAATTGCCTCTACCAAGAATGATCGGGTCGAAAGAATCAACTATGTTCCTTATATCATGACCTTGACCATCCGAAAGACTACATATCGTGGAGGTTTGGGCTCAGTTCACAAACCCTACAAACCTCAAGAGGGTCCTCCCATTCCAGCTGCACCTCCACGTGCTCAGGCAGAGGCCGAAGAAGATCCAGCTCCTCCAGTGAACACAGCCACTCTCTCTCAGATCTACTCGGTTGTTCTCCAGATTCGCAACAATCAGGCTGAGGCGTTTGCATCTCTTTCACCAGGATGGGCTACATTGATGATTGTGTGACATCTCTCAATGAGCGAGTCACCTCCATTGAGCATACCTTGGCTCGTTCTCCTTCTCACATCTGTTTCGGCTGTCGTCACCACCATGATCCTTCTCCTCAGAGACCACAGGAGTAATCCTTTTTGGTATTTTGATGCCAATGGGAGAGAAGAAAAGAAGAGGAAAGAAAAGGAAGAGGAAGGTGCAAATATGAAAAGTAGCTAGAATCTATCTATCATTGTCTACTATATATTATATGTGATGTGATGAAATTTATGGTGTAATGAACATGTCATGACATTATGTTTTATGTTATGTGGACATGTTATGTAATTGGTATTTGATATTATGATCGAGTTATTCTCTGTGAATTGCAATCTCTATCTTGTGTTTAATTATGGTATTGTTAATTCTCTCAAGTTCAACAAACAAAAGAAACTCTGCCAAAATCTTTCGAAAATCTCTACAAGTGCTTACAAAGCAACTTCTCATTTATATGCACATATTTAAGGGGAGCTTTCCTTGTAATGACTTTAAAAAGCAAATAATTCTCAAAACTCATTTTGTGCTCATTGCAAGAATTACTAGATTTTCAAAGTCACAACAAGAATATACAACTCGTTTTAAATAAGTGATATATTTAAAACTATATCATTCTCATATATTAATTGGGTTGTTATCAATTACAACAAAGGGAGAAGTAGAAAGCATCTAGGCTCCAAAAAATTATTTTTGTAACTAATGACAATATGTGAATATGGGACTAACATGTTTATTGAGTGTTTGAAAAGTTTAGTTCCAGTGACAAATGTGACAACCTGGATATGCATACTAAAGGACAACATGAAGATCAATATGGCTTAAGACAAAGGTATGAATAGTCTAGGATCCCTTTTAATTTTACCGGTCTTAAGAGAAAATGATGGAAGACCAGATTTTAGGTTAGATGCTGTACTATTAAGAGAGATCATGACTGGAAGTTTGACAATATGTTCTTGTGCCATTTGAATCAATTTAGGATCATGCATATACTTAGAATTTAAATTGAAAGCCAACTGTGCATTCTCAGAAAAATCGGTACTACTGGAGTTTACACAGTTGTACTATCGCTTAGCGGTATGACCGCAACTCTTGAGTGGAACTACCGCACCTCAGAAGGACCGAATGGAAGGGCGGTATGTTTTTTTCCAGAAAGGACCAAGTTTTGGTCCTTAAGACAAATGGTAGTACCGCACTAGAAATCGGAACTACCGTATTTACAAGGCGGTAGTACCGTGCTGAAATTCTAATGGCTAGTTCAGAGGAAATGAGTGCGACGAATATAGCCATTACTACGCTGTCAGTGCAAGTGTGGTAGTACCAGCCAATGAACGGCGGTACTACCGCTCATTCTAAAAAGTCTAGAATCATGCATCTAACAGTCGAATTTGGTTAGTAGGGCTATAAATACCCCCTCCACAAGCTCTAGGACAAATGTTAGAAACTTCATTGAACATCCTTGAGCTAAGAACACTCTCTCCACACCTCATTTACTCTTGTTGTATACATTTGAGGTAGTTGAGTCAAATTCAAGTGCATTCATTCTAAATTAATCCTTGGCATTTGATTGCCATCAAGCGAAGATTGTGGTTCATTACTCTTGATGTTTGCCGGCACTTAGATGGCTTGGCGGCCGTTTGCACGGTGATCTCTTCAAGGAGATTGTGAAGATGCCCGACACCAAATTGTGAGTGGCTCGGTGTTCACCATCTCCAGAGCGGAGGAAGAATAGCCACTAGTGAAATCGAGGAGCAAGGCTTAATTTGTAGAACTGGTCCAAATCGTTTGGGCATTCCTCAACGTGGACTAGTGAAGATCGGCAAATCTTCAATACCACAACAAAACATCTTGTGCCATGCCTTGGTTATCTCTTTGCCTCTACTTTTCACATTTATATTTTTAGCAAATTGAGATCATTGAGATTGTTATATTTAGTTGTGCTAGAAATATATTTGTAGAGACTTATCTTGTGGTGCCTTATCTTTACTAGATTTGAGTAGGTCTTGAATTGCAATATAAATCTTGTTTAGCTCTAATATTGTAGAAATTAGTTTTAGAAAGCAAAAAATTTTAGAACCTCCTATTCACCTCTTTCTAGTCGATTATCCTTGATCCTACACCGCCATCAACTATCCTTCACGGCCTCTGCCTCCCTTGCCTCACCAGCTGCCCTTGCCACCTCCTCGCCTCACCAACTGCCCTTGCTAGCCTCTCTCTCCATGTTGGAACAACATTAACAACTACGGTCATAGGCCACTAGAGCTGGGACTTGGGCTGTGCCGTGCCGGCACGGCCGGGGCCCATCGTGCTTCGTGCCATGCTGGCACGACCCAGTCATCTCATCATGCCGTGTCGTGCCGGCCTGCGTCGTCTCTAGCCAGGCCCAAGCATGGCCCAAAGCCCACCGTGCCAGCGTTCGTGCCGTGCCAGCCCAAGCCTAGCCCAAAATTACTATACGCGAAGGCGGTGGCGACGGTCGTCATCTTCCTTTCTCTCGTACCCGCCTCATTTAAAACTAGTTGAAATTGAATTAATTGCATAAAAATATGGGCACACAATAACATAAATATTTCGGGAAAAAGTGGAATTTCTTTGATATTTTAGAAATACAATGTTATTGCCTCGTTAAAAACCTTACGCCCTAGAGTAGGTTTCCCGAGTAAGAAAAAGAGTACAGTAACAATATATGTATATACTAACTATTACAACATACGCAGATAATATCTACTCGGCAATGTCTATGTCAGCATACGCTTGTATGATTTCGGGATCCTCCAGTTGATGTTGTTCCCGCTCTTTGGCTAATTAGAGAGTTGACATTGACAAAAACGGATATGACATTTTCGTAACCTTGTATCTTTTTTAACATAATATATGTTGAGTTCCACCTCACCTTCATGTCAAGACCAAATTTTCTTGGCTCTTTCCCATTAGCTGCACAGTACTCCGCGAACCTGGCTACCACTTGTGGAGAACTTGTGAGGTAACGAATAGCATCACAGATACTGTTTAGATATGGACCAATTATTTACAAACCATCTTGAACAACAAGATTCAAGATGTAGCATACACATCTCTAGCGGAGGACATAACCACCAATATATGTTTATAATTTTGGGGTGAGGATGTTCATAGCCGTTGTGTTTGCCGATGTGTTATCAAGAGTTATAGAAGCAATTTTATTATCTATCTTAAAATCATCAAGTACATGTAGTACACGCTCAGCAATGGCCTCTCCCGTGTGCAATTCATTTATTACTTTAAATCCCATGACTCTCTTGTTTAGTTTATAATTATCATCTAAATAATGAGCTACAACACTAAGGTATGCACTTCTTTAGTGGGATGATGTCCAAATATCTAATATTATGGCAAAAGAATACTGAACTTGTTGGAATAGTTCTTTTAACTCTACCAGTTCCTTTTGATACATCCGTAAAATATCGGATGTAGTAGTTCTCCTACTAACATGTTGGTACTGTGGGCAAAAGCCGCGTTGGATCATTCTTTCAAACACGCGACTTTCACCCATCCTAATCGGCTGATCTTCTGAAACAATATGTCTAGCAATTTCCTCACGGGCATTAAGCAGGTTTTATACCCAAGTACTTACAAAGCCATCGGCCTCGAAGTTTAGCTGTGTTTGTACTCCTCCTCCTCCTCGGCCCTGTGCCGCCTTCTTGCGTAAGCATGCTTGGTAGTGGCGGTTCAAGTGTCATGTCCCTACAGCTGTACAAGCACTTAATTTAGCATTACAATAATTACAAGTTGTGATATCTACCATTTCATCGTCTCGGATTTTCTGGCTCCAGATCATGTGCTTCCAGCAATTCGCCCTTCGTGCAGACCCGCCAATGTTGGCGTCCGTGGACGAGGGAGAGAATTCTGTTGTCCCCGTTGGCTCTGGACCGCTCTGGTACTTATTGTAGCCCTCTATACCGTCCATATGACGGTCATCCATGCCGTAATCTCTCATGCTTGGCGAGAGCCGACGAGCATCAATGGGGGTCGGAGGAGGACTAGGGGAGCGACGACAAGAGCTTACACTAAGTCGTTCCGCTATCCTTTTCGAGCTTCAATTCCTCAGCATACTGCTTGAGTGCTCTCTGGTACTGCGACTTCTTGGTAACATGGTGATTAGTTAATAAATAAGAAGTACAAATATGATAAATGTGCTTGTAAAATGAGAAGTAACAAATAAATAAATAAATAAAGAGTACAAATGCAAAAAATATAAGAAATAAACTTGTGAAATGAGAAGAAATAAGAAAGCGTTGTGAAGAAATAAGAAGGTTCTATAAAGAAATGAAGCTCTGTGAAGAAATGTGAAGCGGAGTGAAGAAATAAAGCTCTGTGAAGAAATGGTGAAGCGCAGTGAAGAAATAAAGCTCTGTGAATCTGTGATTCTGTTAAGAAATTGCAGAGCGGAGGGAGTGGATTTATAAACATGGAATCCGAACGTTGCCTGCCATACGTTATATGACTGTTCTAGCTTTTTCAGTGACCGTTCTCTAACTTTTTCAGTGACCGTTCTCAATCAAATGATCAACCGTCCTCCTTCTCCTTTTTTTCCGTTCAACCACTCACTGCGCTCAAAGAATTTTTCAGCTTTTTCAGCTTTTTCCCCATCCGACCGTTCCCCTCTTTTTTCCCCATCCGGCCCCCTCCTTCTCCCTTTTTTTCCATTGTCCCACCACTCCCACGCCGCCACGTCGCCCGGCCGCCCGCTCTCTCTGTCCTCACGCGCGTGCGCGTCAAATCTAGGTCAGTCAATCAGTCTTCTTTTCTCCAGTCGACCCGTCCTCCTCGGTCCCTCCCCACCACGCCTCCCTCCTCCCACTCCCTCCCACAGTCCCACATGCCCAGCTCCCCGCCTCCCGGCCTCCCACACCGCCCGGCTCCCTAACCGCCCCTTCCGCCTCCTCCACCGCGCCTAGCTCCCCACCTCCCCAGGCGCCGCGCCTAGCCCCCACCTCCTCGGCCCCGCCGCCGCTCTCCCACCTCTCCCGGGCTCCCAGCGCCGCCGCCTTGTCCGCCACCTCTCCCGGGCTCCTGCGCGGCGGCTGTAACATCCTGAAAACTCAGAGGATCTGTATAATAAAATGTTGTAGAATATTTTGTAGGGTATTGTGTTGAGTCGGGTTTTGAAAGTGTTTTTCTGAAGAATTTTGTGGAAAAACCCATCTGTTTAATTAATAGAGAATCCTAGTTTGAATTTGAATCTGAAAAGATGATCCATAAAGAAAACTCCGAAAGTTAACGTGAATAGGTTTTCAAGGAAACAAAGGACAGGTTTAAATTGAGAGTATAAGTGGCGAAGTGCCGATGAAAGCCTCCTAGAAATGAGTAGGGCAAGCTTATATATATATATATATATATATATATATATATATATATATATGTATATGCATGTATATATATGTATATATATGAGTGCTTTTACACAAAGTAAATATATATCCAATTATAAAAGAAAAGAGGAGAAAAATAGAAAGGAAAAAGGAAAAGATGGCAGTTGTAGGCCTTAGAGTATTAAATGAAATAACCATTTTGTGGCTAAATAATTTTATTAAACACAAAAATATCTCTTTGAGCCTCTGTGAATTTTCTAGAATTTTTGGTGGAGATTTAGTATTTTTTCGAATTATATTATGCCTTCTAGCATTTCTGAAAATGCAAAATCAAAATAAAACCCAAAATCCCACCCCGGCCGACGCGTGGACGGGCTGGATCCGCCCACGTCGCCCCCGGATCCGCCCTCCCCCTCTCTCGGGTCGACGCGCGTCCGGTCCGGATGGCGCCACGTCCCACCCGGCGCCATCTCGGCCACCAGCGGTCGTCCCTCCCGCCCCCTCTCTCTCGCAAGCGGGCCCCTTTGTCGGGCCCGCTTTCTCCTTTCTTCCTCCTCCTCCGCGCGCGTGCCCGGACCCCTTCCGCCACGACCCGGCGCGACCGCTCTGCGGGAATCCCGCAGAGGGGGCAAGCATGGGGAAGGACATGACGCCGCCCATGACCCGCCACCCCCGCCTGCATGGCCGCCGGCCAGCAGCGTCGCCATGGCGGCACCGCCCATGTCCCGCGGGTCCGTCGTGGCCACCCGCTCCGGTCGGCTATAAAGGCCCCAGATGCGCCCAAAAGAATCGCTGTGACTCCTCGACCCTTCCCCAGCAGCATTACCCCAACAGCCACCCGAGCGCCGGAGAGCCTCCTTCTTCCCCAACTCCTACCGACCGCCTTTGCGGCGATTACACCGATCCTCACCGTGGGAGCTCAATTCCTTGCTCCCACACCATCTCCAGACCGTCGCCGAGCTATTGCCGGCCTCCCCCGAGCTCCTCGCCGATCGTAGCTCGACGGCGCCGTGAGCCCTCCCTGAGTCGCCGCTGCTGCTCGACGCCGACCCACCTCCGGTGATCCCCGGCCCTCCTCGTCGTCACCACCACCAGCCATGAGCTCAAGACCGTATTTTCCACTTCCCGACCTCGGTGAGCCTCCCTCGCCGGGCGACCACCGCCTTCCGGCCTCGGGCGCCCATCCCCACCTCGCACTTTTAAGGGAAAATCATCCCTAAGGGTGAGATAAACCGAGCGGGTTGGCCACCGCCGCCACTCCTTCCCCGGCTCCCTCGGCTGTTCGAGCCCCGCTCACCAGCGCCGAGGTTGAGCCTTTCTTTTAAATTCCGCCGACAGTGGGTCCCACTGTCGGCCGATCTACACCCGAAGCGGTGACAATGGGACCCGCATGCCGTGGCCACACGGGCAAAGGCGTGAGCCATATCGCTGGGCCCCACGTGTCGGCGTCATGCGAAGGCGATCACCGACAATGGGCCCCACATGTCGAGTTTAATATTTTCGGATTTATTCAAACCGAAGATATTCAAATGTGTATAACTTATTCATTTTAGCTCCAAATTTAGTGAAATCAATTTCTAAATTCATCTAAAATCAAGGGCTACCTAATGAAACCAGAACCAACACTTTTGAAGCTTGTTCAAATTTTCATTGTGTTATTTGATTGTTGTGATGATTTTATCTAAATTTTCACAGATAAAACGTAGCTTCGAGACTCAAGAGGAGGAAGTGCAGTGCTGTAAATCCAACGTTCAAAACCCGGACCTCAGCAACCAAGGCGAATCAATGCTTTGATCATTTTGAGCCTACGTTTTCAATAAAGTATTTTGGTTTAAGTATTATAAATTGCATGCTTATGTCTATGTTGCAATACATGTTAATTTCAGCTTTTAGACATATGCCCATGTTCTCTTGATTTAGTATATGTCCCTTGCAATACTTTTGGCTATGTGATCCTTGTCACCCTAGTAAAAGTAATAATACTACAACTCTTTTGAAACTAAGTCTATAATTATAAATGCATGCTTAGAGTTGTTTTAGATAAACAAGGGTGTGAAAGCACCCTAGCATATCTTGCAAACTAAAAGAAAGCAGTATTGGGCAGTCATTGTGATGATGACTGGTTTATGTTGGTATAAGTATATTTTCGTCCGAAAGAACCTTACATGCTTAAGTATCTGGGCGGATGGTTGGGGTATGGGTGTTGAATGGTGCCGTGATAGCACAGATTTGTGATAAAGTGGTGCCGTGATAGCACAAGTGGATCGTGGTAGAACCGCCCAGATAACCATTAAGGACTGAATCTTGTGATGACCTCCCACGGTACAACATGTGCAACCACATGCTGGCAAATTGTAGGCAGGGCTAACTAATTTGCATTGACTTAGTATGAGTTGCGTCGGTGTGAACACGGGCGGGTAGAGGATGGCCACATCCTCCGACGTGATGGCGCAAGAGGGGGCTTCTGGAAGGATGGTCGTACCCGGAGGAAGTGGAAACCTTAGCGGTCGTAACTCTGCTAAGAACATGCATCGTAAAGGCTCTGTGATAGTCTACTCAACCACATGGCTAAGGAATCATGTGGGGCAATGAGCAGATCTATCTCATGTGGGTAAAGTGTACACACTCTGCAGAGTCAAAACTATTCGAATAGCCGTGCCCACGGTCAAGGGCGGACATGGGAACTTAACTAGATATAGTTCTATTTCAAAAACTGTGAAGGGGTGGAAATGGAAAAGTGGAGGGCAGAGAAAGGCCCTTATTTGAATTGTCCTGGGTGTCGTCCCAGTGGTAATATAAGCGACTATACGCTGAAGGCATGGTATGAGGAGCAGAGACCATGTAATGGTGGATGGTCTCTGATTCGGTAAAAATAAATGTATACGTCATTAAGTATCATGTTTAAAAATTCGACTGGCTAGGTTCTAGGGAATTTTAAGTATCATAGTTCAAAAAGCACCTTTCCGCAAACAAAACAACTTGAGCCTTCCCTTGTTGAAAGCCTTGCATACTACCTACTGCATTTTGTGTGTTGACTCGCTGAGCACGGTGGTTAGTGTGCTCACTCTCGCAATACCAACAATCCAGACTCGGGAGCTCAAGATCCGTATGCCTTCGAGGAAGCACCTGCTGCAGATGGAGAAGACCACGCTGGAAACTAGGACGAATAATCCGCGCTTAGGACCTTAGGCATCTAGACTAAGGTGTGGTTTCATCCAGATATTCTAGGACCCTAGAATATTTGTATGACCACTTTTGTCCTCAGTCTTTGCTTGTGGTTTAAAGGCCTACCTTGTATTTCTTCCGCTGCTAGACTTTTGTACTGTAAATATTTGGCCTACTTGGCCCTGCTGTAACAACTGCGCCTTTGTGAAGGCCTAACTTCACTTTTGCAATGTAATATTATTATGGTTTGTGGTGAATTCCGCGTGTATGAAATGATTCAGCAATGTATCTGTGTGCATTATCTACTGATCCAGGGAATAATACAGTAAGGCACAACAGATTCTAGATTGCAAAATCCGGGTCCGACAGCGGCGCCGCCTCCTCCTCCCCCACCTCCCCCGCCGCCAAGGTGACGATCTCCAAGATGCTCCTGATCTAGCCGAGGTTACGACGACACTGCCGGCTCCAAGAAACGGTGTTGCAGCTGGCGGCACAGCAAGATCCCAACGATGGTCATGTGTGTTAGTGTGTGTGTGCTTGCATGTGTTAGTGTGTATGCTTGCTTGTGTGATTGTGTCATGTTCTGCCCCTTCATCTTCCGCAAGCTCGACGCCGACCCGCCTATGCCCGCCGTGCCCGCCATGCCGTGTTGTGCCGCCCACCGTGTCGGTTTTTCAGGCCCGGCCTGGCCCACCGTTCGTGCCGGACCGTGTCGGGCCGGCCGTGCTTCGGACTGTCCCAAAAAATCACGGCCCAAGTCCCAGCTCTAATAGCCGCTGGTTGCAACTCCCTTAGTTCATCACCAGCTCCTCTCTCCTCTTATTTGGCATTCTCCAACGTTAAGTGGGTTAGGGATCCATTGATTTCTTGAAGTAATATTAGTTTTCTTTAGCTTCTTCCATTTTTCTTCATATATAAATTTTCTAGTTTCATTCTTCTCTGGTGCCGAGTTATCGGCCTAATATCCTTTACCCTTCATGGCTTTATTGAACCCACTCATCTAGATGACCATGGTGTCGTCTATGTTGGAGATTGACACTGAGCCGAGTTTGGTACAAAGAAATCACCTTTGATTTTATTCCGACAAGGAACACTACTACCAAGGTGTCGTGATCATCTCTAACTATGACAGTGTTGCAAGATACCGAGTTTATTGTGAGGAAGATAAAGAAGTCAAACATATTTATCGACTCAAAGACTTTGATGGTTAGCATGTTGTTCATCTATGTTCAATGTAAAAGTTAGCTATTTACTAGTTACGTACCTCTGCGTTGCAACGGAACTCTTTAAATGTATAGAGAATCATGCTATAAAAGAAAGTTGCTCTGATCAGTTGAAAAGTAGAGAATTGTAAGAAGTTAAAGGAACAGAGCGGTTGAGGAGAATGGACGTACAACCACCAACTCATTCTTTTATAATAATAATGATATACTTTATGTGTGAGTTGTTAATATAAATGAGTGGGTTTTCTCAAAAAAAAAAAAGGTACGGTCGTTCGCCCTCTAAAAACAACTAACAAACTATGGTCATCATGAAACCACCGCACAGTTGCATCCGGGTCGGCTTCGGCCAACGGCCAGCCCGCGCGATTTTTCGGTCAAGGTCTATCTGGCTGGCTCAGCGCATTTTACAGCCATAATTTTTCCTAAAGAAAATGGTACACCTAGAATCTCAGATAATTATCGAATAATTAACGAGGCGAAGGTAAGGCAGCATGAACAACGCAACTAAACTACCGTGTACTCATTTGAAGCAGTGGATTAACATCATCATCCATTTTGTGGGTAGTACATCACAATTTTTCACGAAAGTGCTCCGTTCATGTGGGAGACAGAGACGCCAGCCTCAAGTCTCGAGACAGAGATGCGTGTCCGTACCTCGATCGCACGGCATCTCTGTTAGAAAATTGTTTGTCGTACGGAATGAATAAGATATGAACGAATCTTGCATCAGGGGATCCTTGGGGAAGGTAAAAAACAAGCAAGATATGCACAAACGCCCACGCAGAGCGAGTCACAAGAAAACAAGATAGACGGAGGCACCAAAACACGACCAGGAGGTGAAGAACAGGTTAGGGTTCAACCACTCCATAAACAACTGCTCTCACCTACACATTTCGGTCAGAAAAGCGAGTCCATCGCTGGAGCCCTCCTCAGACCTCGCACTGCAGCTTTCGTCGACCGCCGATTGGGAACGAGATCCACGATGGGAAAGAGCCCTTGCCACCCAACCCCACGCCTTCGTGCTCCCTCGATGAGATCCGTACGTGCGGTCGTGGTTTTTCTAGATCGTTTTGACTTGTTCCCACCAGTACTCTGAAACATGCATCAAGGTTGGGTAGCTAAGGCTTGGCTAGGTGTAGTTTGACCTCAGAAGTCACAACTATTCAGCCTTCACGTTGTTTAGAGCCCGGTGTAAAGGAAAATGAAAAGCAAACGAGTACTTAAACCCCCACTGCAACATATATACGTATATATATACACATATATATAAATACATGTACATACATTTATATGTTGGATTAATTGGGTTTGGTTCAATTTAATTTAGCAATTAATCAAATAAAATTCCTAGGCCCACATGGAAAAACTGTTTAGTCCCATATAGAAAATTAAATGAAATTCGCTCGCTCGCCGCGCCGCGCCGTGCGGTGCGGTGCGTGTGCGTACGCGTGCACGTAGGCGTAGGCGTATCGGGTGCGGGCACGTTTTTCTTTATCTATTCGAAAATCGAAACGCACTGATTCGCATTAACGAATTGCTGGCAGTAACGGTGCAGTTACTAGTAAATTATGGCTGCGGTTAATTTCGAGTAATGGTTGCGCACTAGTGATTAATGGCTGCGCATTACTCGGCCTCTTCGCTTTTCTTTGCGGTTACTCTGCCTCTTCGGTTTTGCTGTTACAGAGGAACAGAGTATAAAAGGCTTCTACTCCATACGGGAAAGAATATAGAAAGAACAATACTCTGGTTCTGTTTTTGTTGCTGCTCTCTGCAATCTCCGGTCCAGAACTTTGCGCGCAGAAGGTTCTGGGCGAGTAGGCCTCCGAAACTCCGTCCGTCTGTGTACCTGCACGGGTAGACGGGCGATCAAGTTTTTGGGGAGCGCTTTGGCGCGACTGCTCATTTTGTGACGTCCTCTACATCCTGGTGGTGAACTGCACGGCGAACATCTTCATGCATCACGCCTCGTCCTGCATCACGCCTCGATCGACTACATCGAATAGGCCATCATGTCGACTGATGGTAACGGCGCATCCGGTGTCTCCGACACTGGCCCCGCCCGAGGGTATAACCTGAAAACTTACTTGATGTATTTGTTTTTGTACGCTATGAATATGTTAATAGATGCTGCTGTTAGCGTGTTCGTTAGCGAATATGAATACATCATTGTTGAATCACTCATGCTTTTGTATGTCATGCTTTATATGCTAAATTTCTGGATTAAAATATGCCAAAAATTGACTAGATTCTCAACAATCCAAAAACTTGATAGGTCTTTTTCGGTAGTTGGCTTTGCTTCGTCGCTTCAGCCGCACCCTCCGTTTGATGGTTCCAATTTTAAGAGATGGCGTGCACGTGCAATCCTGTGGTTTACTGCTATGGAATGTTTTCATGTTGCACAAGGCAAGCCCGCTGAGCCTCTATCTGCTAAGAACGAACGCAAGTTCAATATAGCGGATAACTTGTTTCGAGGTGCACTTGTTAACATACTGGCAGATAACATTGTGGATGTGTACATGCATTTGCCCACGGGCAAAAAGATGTGGGATGCACTTGAGGCCAAGTTCGGAGTTTCCGATGTCGGCGGTGAGTCAGATGTCATGGAGCGCTTCTATGACTACAAGATGGTCGATGACTGTTCTGTAGTAGAACAAGCTCATGAGATTCAGGCACTGGCAAAGGAGCTTGAGAATAATAAGTGCGAGACCGGACAAGTTTGTGGCTGGCGGTATTATCACCAAGTTACCATCTTCTTGGTCATATTTTGCTACCTCTCTAAAACACAAGAGGCAGGAGTTCAGTGTTACTGATCTCATTGGTACTCTTGGTGTTGAAGAGAAGGCGAGGGAAAAAGATACTGTGGCAAGAAAGTTGTCACGAGAGAGGTTCTAGTGCCAATTTGGTGCAGAAGAAGAACCCTCAGGCTATCCACAATAAGAAGAAAAATAAGCATTTTGTCAAGCCCAAGGCCACTGCTGAATTTAAGAAGAAAGGCAAAGGAAAGGGCATCCGCTTTGTGTGCGGTGATTACGCCATTGGGCTAAGGATTGTCCAGACCGCAAGGATAAGCAGAAGAAGTCTGCCAACATGGTTATTAGTGATGCTGGAGGAACATCGTGGTATGGTAATTATTTACCTACAGTTCTTTCGGTTTGTCAATCACCTGAGTGGTGGGTTGACACCGTGCTAATATTCATGTGTGTGCCGATATTTCCTTGTTTTCATCTTATCGAGCCCGTCGAGGTTGCTCCTTGTTGATGGGGAACGGATCGCATGCAGCTGTTCATGGTGTTGGTACGGTCGATCCGAAGTTTACTTGGAAAGACCGTGCAAACAAGAACGTCAAGATGTCCCTCCATAAAGAAGAATCTTGTCGTGGATCTCTCTGTGTAGAGATGGTTTTAAGCTTACATTCGAGTCCAATAAATGTGTCGTGTCTAAGTATGGAACATTTGTTGGTAAAGGTTATGAAAGCGGAGGCTTGTTTCGTTTCTCTTTGATGGATTCCTATAATAAAGTTGTGAACCATGTGTGTAACGATGATGATGAATCTAATGTTTGACATTCACGACTTTGTCATGTTAACTTTGGGTGTATGACGTGCTTAGCTAATATGAGTTTAATCCCGAAATTCATTTTGGTCAAAGGTTCTAAGTGCCATGCGTGTGTTCAATCGAAACAACCTCGCAAGCCTCACAAGCCAGCAAAAGAGGCGAGGAATTTGGCATCATAGAACTCATTCATTCCGATTTGTGCGAGATGAATGGCGATTGACTAAAGGTGGAAAGAAATATTTCATGACGCTTATAGATGATTGCACTAGATTTTGCTATGTGTATTTATTGAAAACAAAAGATGAAGCATTTGATTACTTTAAGATCTATAAAGCTGAGGTAGAAAACCAACTTGAGAGAAAAATCAAGCGGGTAAGGTCTGATCGTGGGGGAGAGTATTTTTCAAATGAGTTTACTTCATTTTGCGAGGAACATGGAATTATTCATGAGAGGACGCCTCCCTATTCTCCCAAATCAAACGGGGTTGCCGAAAGAAAGAACCGCACTCTAACTGAATTAATTAACGCCATGTTAGACACTGCGGGACTTTCTAAGGAATGGTGGGGTGAGGCTTTATTGACCGCGTGTCATGTCCTGAATAGAGTTCCTACAAAGAACAAAGAAGTAACACCATTCGAGGAATGGGAAAAGAAGAAGTTACTCTCTCATACTTGCAAGACTGGGATGTTTGGCCAAAGTTAACGTGTCAATTATCAAGAAGCGCAAACTTGGACCAAAACCGTAGATTGTATATTCCTTGGTTATGCTATGCACGTGTGGGTTATAGGTTCTTAATTATAAAAACTGGAGTACCTGACGTGCGTGTTGGTACAATCATAGAGTCCAGAGATGCTACATTTTTTGAGAATGAATTTCCTATGAAATGTGATGTACCTAGCTCATCTAATCAAGAACCTATAATTTCCTTGATTCTTTTGTGCCGATAGAACATGTTGAGCAAACGCTAGGGAAAATCACGAGGAGGATAACAATGAAGTTACTCGAAGAGTAAGAGACAGAGGATTGCAAAATCCTTTGGTGATGATTTCATTGTATACCTCATTGATGACACTCCAAGAACTATTGAAGAGGCATATTCTTCTCCTGGCTCCGACTCTTGGAAGGAAGCGATGCAGTGAGATGGACTCTATTATGTCTAATGGAACTTAGGAGGTCGTTGACCGTCCTTATGGGAGTAAACACAGGGATGTAAATGGGTTTTCAAGAAAAAGCTTAGGCCTGATGGTACAATTGAAAAGTACAAGGCAAGGCTTGTGGCCAAGGGTTATACTCAGAAAGAAGGCGAGGATTTCTTTGATACTTATTCACCTGTTGCCCGATTGACCACAATTCGAGTACTACTTGCCCTGGCTGCCTCTCATGGTCTTCTCGTTCATCAAATGGACGTTAAGACAGCTTTCCTAAATGGAGAGTTGGAGGAGGAAATTTATATGGATCAGCCAGACGGGTTTGAGTGTAACTCCTTTCCTAGGTGGATGTTCAACTTAACAGTCTCCATCAAATACTGGTATATCAAACAACAGCAGAACAGAGAGCTTTTCTCGTGTGTCTTGAAATTTGGTGGGGATTATTGGATTAATTGGGCTTGGTCCAATTTAATTTAGCAATTAATCAAATGAAATTGCTAGGCCCACATGGAAAAACTGTTTAGTCCCATATGGAAAATTAAATGGGAGTTACACCACTTTAAAAGGTGGAACGTTGTAACCCCCCTTGTGAAATTGAAGAGAGCCAACACGCTGCCGCTCGCTCGCTCGCCTCGCCCGCCGCCGCCGCCGAAAGCCGTCTTGCGTGTGCGTGTGCGTCTGCGACGCGTGCACGTAGGCGTGTCGGTGCGGGCACGTTTTTCTTTATCTATTCGAAAATCGAAACGCACTGATTCGCATTAACGATTTGCTCGGCGAAGCGGTGCGATTACTAGTAAATTATGGTCAGATTCGTCACCACAATATTTTTCACCACTACATGCTTTTCAGCCATAAGCCACCAAAAATAAGCCAAAATAAAGGGCACTTTCCCAAAGCCTGGTTGTCAGACAAAAAAGTACCCCTCTAGCCGCACATTTTAAGTTCTCCTCGATGTCGATGTCAAATCCGAAAACAATTAAAAAGATTAAATACATATCAGGTGTTTAATCGAATCACTTATGTACGTCATGGTTCGGTCTCAGTCCGATCTCTTATGCTTTGAATCTTATTAGTAGATATATAGCCAATCTTTGTAAAAACCATTGAAGGATAGTTCAATAGATCTTCAGATATTTAAAAGGCACTCCTGATACTTGTTTGCATTTTGGACAGGCTAGTACTGAACTGGTTGAATATGTTGACTCAGACTTCGCAGGAGATCAGGATAAGCGAAGATCTCTTACTGATCATGTTTTCACAGTCGGAGACAATGCCATGAAGTTGGAAAGCCAGTTTACAAGCCATTGTTGCTCTTTCAACCACTGAAGCCGAATACATGGATATTTTATAAGCCTGCAAAGAACCTATTTGACTAAGAGGCCTTCACACTGAGCTTTGTGGTAGTACATCTTGCACTAACATTTTCTAAGATAGATAGAGTGTTATTTGTCTTACAAAAAGCCAAATATTCTATGAGAGAACAAAACACATTGAATTAGATATCACTTTATTCGAGGTGTTATTTCACAAGGTGATATCAAAATATGCAAGATTAGTGCTCACGAGAATTCAGCTGATATGATGAAAAAGCTAGTTCCTACCGCTAAGTTTGAGCTCTACTCCAAGTTGGTCGGTATTACTTGTTAGTCCTTTCAGACGTTTGACACACAAGAGGCATTCTACAATTTCATCAAGAAGTTCTTCAGTTCTTTTTTGCTACAGAATGAATTCGGCTGAAGGTAGAGATTGTTATATTTTGTGATCCGAATCTGCTTGCGTCTGGCCACTTCTAGTCGGGTCTGACTACTGCTGGTTGTTCCGATCGCTTGAAGAGTTTGATCAAAAAAAGCAATAGAAATGATCGAAGGTTGTCATTGGGATCATCTTCGAGTCCATAATGGACTCTGCATCGACCCGCATCAATATAGTCAAGGGCGAAACCAAAACAAAAATGACCAAGGTTCATTGCTTCACCGTACATATAAGGCATGTTCTTTTGGTTTTTTGGCTTCTGCTTTTTGCTCTTGGCTTCTCCAAAAGCCAAACGTCGAAACTAGACAACTCTTGAAGCGAATTCTCCAAACATATTTAGGAGAACAAAAACGTGTGTATCATCCACGTCAGTGTCTCTATCATTCGCTGTTCATGTCAAAAAGCACAGATAAAAGCTATTAGTCGCAGCCCAAAAGATGCCCCCATAATTACATGTATAGTTTTACCTCCGATTTTCAATGAAGTAGGTGGGTATTTTAATTTTCAAAAACCCAAATTGAAATGATAATTCCGAGCCCTACAATTTGACAAAAACTGATAGTCATAATATTCAAATCATAACTTATAAATTCAATCCATTTGCTTAAAGAAATTGAAAGAATTGAGAGAAATTTAGCAATGCCCTATGTCAATTTAGGACTTAATCCATGTCAACAAGTGATCGGCGAGATGATTAATAGGTAATGACGACTAGGAGACGCAGCAGCTAGCGGGCTACAGCCTAGCTCTGGCAACCAACGACCAAGAGCCTGCGACCAAGCAAGAGGGTGGATTTTGCTTTCATGCGAGGCGGGACAGAGGGTGGGATGAAATGAGACGTAAGTGACTAGGGTAATGCGATGCACGTGTTGTGCGGCCTTTGCATACTGTCTTCTCATCGTAGATTGGCTTGGCTGGCTGAGCGCCTTGGGCCATACTTGTGTTAGCTGGAGTGCACATGCGTATGCTAGGCTACATGGGCTTTGATTGGTGTCATATTGGGCCCAACTGTACGAGTGCCGAGTAGAGTAGTGGTGTAAGTTCAAGCTCCATTAAGTTGATTTTGGTGATAGTGACAAATACAATTGTGAGACTAATTTGTTTATTGATTATGATATTACTTAGTCTCATTGGATGAAAAGGTGAGAAATATAAGAGGTAGCATTCAATATCACATTCTTATCTTATTACATTCATCGGATCCGGAATATAGAATGAACTTCATCAAATAAGTCAAATATGAATATGTGCATATGCTTTCACAATATATTCTTGTATGCACACATTTAAGGGGAGCTCACTCTATGTTTTGTGGTTTCATTAGTATTGATCCATGTGTCATTTTCACATATTAAGGATCTTCACTTTAAAACATTTCCCTTGAGTACATATAGCTTGTGTAGTTCATATATACTTATAATTGGGTTGTCATCTAGTTCTTCCATTATGTGTTGATGGTTGGATAATTAATGACAACCAGATGAGTAAACTTTGCTTTGAAAGCTTATTCTAGAGTATACAATTGTTGTGCACATATTGTATACTCGTAATTCAATTTTTATCTTATTATTTATTGAGATTATCATGAATTACTAAAAACGAAATATTGTAGAATCTAGTCCCTCCATTATGAGTTAATGGTGAAGTTTGATAATTGATGATAATTATTTTGTGAACTAACATTTTTCATGAGTTCGATGAATAGGTTAGGTTTCACAAATGAGGAAGACTTGTGATAACTTCATATGTTGAAGATCATCAAGTCAAATGGTGGATGCATCATGAGTTGATGCATGTCCAAGAGAAAATGATCATGTGTTGATCATCAAGTCAAGTAAAGATCCATCATGTGCTGATGGAGTTGAAGTAAATTATGCATCATGAGTTGATGCATATCAAGACTATAACTTAAGGCAAAGGTATAGCTATCTAGGGTTAAGAATGTGTTCCTAGTTTTTTTACTGGTCTTGGTGTTTAGTTGGAAGACCGGATTGCTAGTATATGTTGTCATACTATTAAAATGGGTCATGTCTAGTAGCTTGAATTTCATCATGTGTTGATACCTCAACCTCATTTGCTCTAACTCTCCTTGACATGAGACTTGTATTTGCGAATATGTTTTGTAAATAGTTAAAGCTCATGTGTTGAATCCTTGTAACATGAGACTATGCATTACAAATAGGGGTGCAAACGGATCGGATTCGGACGGATATTGCCGTTACCATATCCTAACCCATATTTTTTCTTCGGATTCGGTACCAATCGGATTCGGTGCCGGATCGGTCGGGATTAACCCGAGTCGTTTGCACCCCTACTTGTTTGTAAGGAATGCATGCAATACAACAAATGGAGTAGGAGAACGTACTGTCAAGAACTTGATGTTACTACTTAATAGCTGATGTGGAAGATTTTATTTTACCATTGCAAAAGAAAATGAAACGTCAAATAGTAGCTCTAACTTGTAGACGTATCGGATTCGGGACGGATATTGCTGTTACCATATCCTAACCCATATTTTTTCTTCGTATTCGGTATCAATTGGATTCGGTACCAATCGGATTCGGTGCCGGATCGGTCGGGATTAACCCGACCCATTTGCACCCCTAATTACAAATGTGTTTTGCAAGTATTGAAGTCCATGTTTCCATTCTCTGTAGTATAAGGCTTACATTTGCAAATGGTTGAACCTCATATATATAATCCTTGTGTCATGATTATAAAAGTGTGCAAATATATTTTGCAACTTGTTGGGAATCATGGTAATCCTTATGTGCATGATACTGTAGTTTGCAAATGTGTTTTGCAAAATCTGTAGAAGTATATACACTTCTCAGGGAAATCGGAAATACCGCAGTGTATTCTATGGTACTACAGCTAGTCGGAATTACCTGCGTTGTAATCACAGAACTATCGCTTCTATCGGTGGTCAGAAGACCTATGTGGTCGAGAACCATTGTGGTCAAACCAACATGATCCATGATCTGTGTAGTCAAAGATCGATGTGGTCTAAGCTCAAAGTAGTCGAAACCAACGTGGTCGAGATCTGTGCGATCAAAACTAGTGTGGTTAAAATTGACGTGGTCGAGATCTGTGTGATCGAAGACCAGTTGGTCGAACCAAGACGGTCTGATCCGACGTGGTCGAGATCTATATGATCAAAACCAGCGTGGTCAAAACCGACGTGATCGAGATCTGTGTGATCGAAATCAGTGTGGTCGAACCAACATGGTCGAAATCGACGTGATTGAGACCTATGTGGTCATAATCGACATGGTCGAACTGATGTGATTGATACAACGTGGTCGAAGATTGACGTGGTGGTCGAAGATTTGTGTTATTGAAGATTGACGTGGTCGAAAATTGACATAGTCGACGTGATCGAGACCTGAGTGGTCGAAACCAATGTGGTCAGAGACCAGCGTAGTCCGAGACTTGTATGGTCGATCTAGACAATGTGGTCGCAGACCAGCGTGGTTGGAGATCAGCATAATCGGAGACCTATGTGGTCGAACTGGACAACGTGGTAAGAAATCAATATGGTCGGAGACCAGTGAAGTCGACGATCAGTACTTTTGACCAGCTCTATGTGAGTGGTCTGATCGGCTTTATGTGAGTGGTCCAATCAGCGAGCTGTACTACCGGTTCTGTTCGAGCGGTACTTCTGATTTGCGAAACATCCGGCTTGTGTAGCGGTATGTTTTTTCAGAGAGACGCTTGTGTGGAGTCTTTTCATCCCTGAGGAAATCGGTAGTCCCGCATGAGCGCTGCGGTACATCCAATGATTGGTAGTACCAGACTTTGCACAATAGAACTACTGGATTTGCCTGCAACGGCTAGTTTTCTAACCGTTGCTAAGGAGAGCTAAAGTACCAGTTGTTTACCTGCGGTACTTTCGAAAATCTTTTTTTTTGTCCCAACAGCTAGTTTCGAGGTGTATAATATATATACCCCTTGTGGCCGGTTGGAGAATAACTTTTGACACTCCATTTCACTCCTTTGAGCTAATCTGGGGTCCTCTCAATTGTGCATGTGTTGTATCTTGTGAGCAATGAGAAACACTCTAGATTTCATGTTTTGCATCTAGAGGTGGATTGTGTATCCACTCGAGCTTGTGCATTCGTTGCATGTGGTAAGAGTCAAGCGAGGGGTTTAACTTCTTACTCTTGCAGTTTGCCAACTTCTAGACGGCATTGGAAGCGTCGTGCGCGGTGATCCTCTCAAAGAAAGTTATGAAAAGACCCGACAAAGTTGTGAAGGTTGGAGCTCACTTATCCGTAGTGGAAAAGTGCTACCACTAGTGGATTGAGGTGTTTCGGCTTAATTCGTGGAGTCGATCTAATTCGTTTGGGCTAACCTTAATGTGGACTAGGGGAGACCGCCAAGTCTCCGAACACCACGGTAAAAAGCAACTGTATCATTTGCAATTTGTTTTCTTGTACTCAATTTACAATAAAATTGATTTACATTCATAGAATTAAATTAAAAATTTTAAATCGACTATTCACACTCCTCTAGTCGGCATCCTCGATCTAACAAGTAGGAGACGAGAGTCCGAGAGCTTTAATCTTTGGGTTGGACATGTATCATTTGATTTTTTGTTAGGAGTTTACACCTACATTTACATAGGCTATATAATAGAAAAATAAAATTGGGCTCGGTTTCCTATGCACCTCGGTAACCCTCTTTACATCCACCCCTAAATATAGTGCTCTAATGTACATGCGACGACAAGAGTTAGACGTGGCTATTCGAGACACTTCCAACTACAGCTCTACATAGTTTTCTTCTAAGACTCTCTGAGCGGAGTGTTGTTTTCATCTCCGAAAAGGTTACTGCTTTAGTTTCCAATAGATCTCTGTTTCATTACTGACTAGGACTCTGCTCGTAGCCTTGTGTGGAACTCTTGTTACAAAGCTATTTATATCACTGTAAACTGCATATTAGAGAAAAGAAGTAGAATCACATATACGCCAAGTGTGTTACGTAACTTCTTCTTATATAGTAATTTCGCTGATTATTCGTCGTTGATTTTTCACTTGAAAGGATTTTTGGCGTTAAATCTGGATCATGTTCTTAATTATTCTTCATTAGTTTTGTGCACTGTTTTGTCCATTTCGTAACAGGTGTTATCGCATCCTACCATATACCGTTTGACCTATGCTAAGCTTCAACGCATTTTCTTAAAAGATATGAAAATTCATACATCACTCTGCGCTTTATTCGTCATGTTTTTGGTGATCAGGTGATCCATACTATTTTTTTATATATAAAATAAAGGGCACTTTCCCAAAGCTTGGTTGTCAGACAATTGAACGTGCGCCACTTTTCGTAATCTCTCCTGACATATATATATATATATATATACGCTCTCCATGCCATCGCATGGATCATCACAAGACACGATCGATCGAATCATCAAGCATACACGTGAACATGGCTCCTGGGGCGACAGAGCAAGCCGGCCACAACAACGGCGCGGAATGTAGGGTGACGGTTCCGGCCGGAGCGGCGGAGGCGGAAGCCGAGCACGAGAACGTCAAAGGCGGCGGCCGGCGTGCGTTCCGCGCGCCGGCGTGGCTCTTCTCGTGGATGGCCGCGCCGAGGGACAGGGTGGCCGGCTTCGCCAAGATGGTGTGGAGGATCGGCGCGGACGATCCGAGGAAGGTGGTGCACGGGCTCAAGATGGCCCTCGCGCTCACCCTTTGCTCCGTCTTCTACTACGTCCGGCCACTCTATGTCTTCACCAGTGGGAACGCCATGTGGGCCGTCTTGACAGTCGTCGTCGTCTTCGAGTACACTGTTGGTAAGTAGAAGTGACAATTCCCTTTGTATTTGTGCCCCTGAAAGGGGAAGACATTATGCTTTTATATATGCACAAGTCTACTATGCAGATTTTATATCTGGATGCAATATACTCCATCCTTTTTTTTCACTTACTTTCTATAATCCATGTTATTAAATTTTTTAAAATTTCATCACCAAAAAATTTAAAACTATTTAGATTGGCTATACGAAAATTATATTGTTAGATTTATTATTAAAAATACTTTTATAATATTATAATTTTATTAATATATTTTGGTGTAAAGTTATAGAAAATAACAGTCAAAATTATATTTCGCATATCATAAAAAATAAAAGACGTCAAATAAAAAGGAAGAGAATATGTTGATCTTACGGACTTTATATACCCAATAGAACCATTTGTGAAGTGGACATAACATGGGTGGTTTGCGCGTATATACAGGTGGTTGTTTGTACAAAGGGCTCAACAGAGCCATGGCGACGGTGATCGGCGGCGTGCTCGCCCTCGGTGTGCACTGGATCGCCAGCAAGCCCGGCAAGGAGTTCGAGCCTTTCATCCTCAGTTGCTCCCTGTTTGTTTTGGGTGCGTTCATCCTCACTAGCTACTACCAGTCGACACACTTACATAGTTACTTCACATTCTTATAAACTCTGCTTGTCTAACACTGAACGTCTGCGACGTGCCATGCATGGTTGTAGCCGCGGCGGCCACCTTCTCCCGGTTCATCCCGACGCTCAAGGCTCGGTTCGACTACGGCGTCACCATCTTCATCCTCACCTACAGCCTCGTCGCCGTGGCAGGGTACCGCGTCGACGCGGTGGTGGCCATGGCGCAGCAGCGGCTGACCACCATCGCCATCGGCGCATTCATCTGCTTCGCCGTCTGCGCTCTCATCTTCCCGGTCTGGGCGGGGCAGGAGCTCCACGTTCTCGTCACGCGCAACATGGACAAGCTCGCAGCCGCCGTCGAGGGCTGCGTCGAGGACTACTTCTCGGAGGCCGTGGTCGACGCCGCAACCGGGGAGAGGCCGGCGAGGCTGCCGTTCTCGGAGAAGTCGCAGGGGTACAAGTTAGTACTGAACGCCAAGGCGTCCGAGGACTCGATGGCCAACCTAGCGAGGTGGGAGCCCGGTCACGGCATGTTCGGATTCAGGCATCCGTACGGCCAGTATCAGAAGGTCGGCGCCGCCATGCGCTGCTGCGCCTACTGCGTCGACGCCCTCGCCGCCTGCGTTCGCTCCGAGGCCCAGACGCCGGCGCACGTCAAAAAGCACCTCGCCGGCGCCGGCGCCGCCCTTAGCCGCCACTGCGCCTCCGTGCTGCGGGAGGCGTCGGTCTCCGTCACCTCGATGACGCGGTCCGGCCGCCTCGCGCTAGTCGTGGGGGACATGAACGCCGCCGCGCAGGAGCTGAGGGACGAGCTGAGGTGCCTCGCGACGATACTGGAAGAAGAAGAGGAATCATCAGATATAGAGCACGAGCAGAACATCGCGACGCTGCCGCCACCGCTGGCGGCAACGAATCCGGCGCCGCCACTCATCGAGGCGCTTCCGCTCTTCACAGCTGCCTCCCTCCTGCTAGAGATATGCGCTAGGGCGGAGGGGGTCGTCGGCGCCGTCGACGCCCTGGCCATGTCAGCGAGGTTCAGGAAAGCCGACGATGACGAGATGACGATGCTTGACCTTGACGTCGAGGCGTCCATGTCCATCTCCAGGAGCAACCCGCTCAGCGCAGACGCATCGCATGAAACACACGCTAAGGTCGTCAGCGAGCAGGAGAAGGCGGAGACGGCCGACCAGGCAACCGCGAGCTCCGGCCATGAGCCACGGGACCAGGTGGGGCAGCTCATCAAGGTGCTCATGCGGAGGCGGAGCACCAAGAAGTGGGAGCGGGGACAGCCCAAGGTGGGCTCCAAGGCGCCACTGGACTTCGCGGTCCACGCGCCCAGCCCAAGGAACCGGTCCACTGAGTTCGCGGGGCACGGGCCGGTCGCGCCCAGCCCTAGGAACCGCGCGTTGGAGTTCGCGAGCCACGCACCGGTCGCGCCAAGTCCCAGGAACCGGTCCATGGACTTGACGAACCATGGACCCGCCGTGCCCAGCCCAAGGTTCCGCTCCATACTTGGAGTGGCCTGAGTCAAGGCAGAGTCTGTGCATCAGTCCAAGCTAGTGAAATGTTGTGATGCTTCGCAGTTCGCACCTATTGTGCTGTGCACCATAATGCAAAACTCTCCTTATAATTTATATATAAACATATCTACACTAGTAAGCTTGCACAGGAAACCCATGTCAACATAAGTTCATAAAAAAATCAAGCAAATGGTGGTATTCACTGTACGGTGTGAAAAATCAAGCAAACGGTGGTAGAGCATGTACACCATAACGATGTGATGTTACGTGTCTTCAAGTCTTGTCATATAAAACATAAGATAATTAGAGAAGAGAGAGCCTAAATAATTGAACCGTCTCTTATGTTATAATCGATTGTAACATGAGAAACAAGACACATTATGTGATGAAATAACTGTCTATAGAGATATATAGAAAGATAACCACTTAGGAGCTGTGTTTAATACCGTCTATAGATGATATGACTGATATTATAGATAATAATTATCTATACTATTATATATGTCTTTATAATGTATTAATAAAAAAGAGTAAATTAATCGTTCATCCATTAAGTGGATGTCTCTCATCGCTACCATTAAGTGGATGTCCCTCACGTGCGTCGCCAGCTAGCCACTAGCCCCCGTGACTCCTGCACCACGCACTTGCTCACAGCCTACTCCTGCAACGCCGTTGCCGCTGATGACATAAGCCGGCCGCCACCTCAGCCACCATGATGCCAAAGCCAATCGCAGATAACAATCGGCGGAGAGGAGCATTCTGTGTCACCCTCAAGGTTATCGGAGGCAAATATTGCCGACTACACCGACGCCGAAGGCGGGGACGCACATGAACACTAGTGCAAATATTAAGTATACTAGCAAAATATATGTGCATTGCAAAAAAAAAAAAAGGAGAAGGTATGTTTTGTCTCTCAACTTATGCCTTAAATTCGATTTACATCTTTAACTATAAAACCGTTTGCATTACACCTTTTGACTATTGAAATCAAAGTAAATCACCCACCCTAAATCATCCTGGTTTGGATGACATGATGTCTACATGTCAATGGGGTTATTTTATAAAGAAGGTTGTTTTTGATGATATGATAGGAACATCCGTAGGTTTCTATTTCTCTCTCTAGCGACGAGGCTCCGTTGATGCCCGAGAAGTTGTACAGGCGGTCAGAGAACATGAAGCAATGTGCGCCGCCGATGGAATACACGCCGGAGAGCACCATCGTGTCCCCTGGGACAATTCCTTCCCGGCAAACAGCTTGGTGATATCCACAGCGTTGTGGCTGGGCACGGGGAGGTTGCCATAGAGGTCGGTCTTGATTGATGTTCGGTCGTACCTAGGGTGCCCACAGAGGCGTCGCAAGCCGCAAAGGCTAGTATGTCGACGCAGGAGACGGTGCGGTGAAAGATGAAGCTCCATTTAAGTTGGTTTTGGTGTTAATGACAAATACTATTATGGGGTTTTACAAATACTATTATAATATTTTGGTGTTAATGACAAATACTTGTATAATGTGTTTGTGATAATGACAAATGTATATATGGGACTAATATGTTTGTTTAAGTTTATCTATGCTTAGTCTTATTTAAATGAAAAGGTGAAATCATTGAGAAATGCATTAGTATATCGTTCTTTTAATCTTGCTACATTTCTCACATCCAAATATATGATTAAATGATGAATCTTTCATGGGACTAATATGTTTGTGCAAGTATATTATTGCTTTGTCTCATTTGGATGGAAAGATAAATTCAAAGAGGTATGCATTCGAAATCACACATTCTCATATACTAATGCATTTCTTAGATAAAAAATATAGATTGAACTTGTCAGTTAGTCCAAAATGAATATGTGCATATATCTTCATTATATACACTTGTATGTACACATTTAGGGGGAGCTCTCTATATTTTTGAGTTTCATGAGTATTGATCCATGCTTCTTTTAATATGTATATTTAGGAACTTTACGTTGAAACACATCTGTTGAATATATATATATATATATATATATATATATATAGCTTGTGTAGCTTATATATACTCATGTGCAATCGGGTTGTCATCTAACTCCTCCAGTATGTGTTAATGGCTGGACGATTAATGATAACCGGATAAGTAAGCTTTGTTTAAACCTTATCTTAGAGTATACAATTGTTGTGTACAATTTGTATACTCGCAAATCAATTTTTATCTCATTATTTGTTGAGATTGTCATGAATTGCCAAAAAGGGAAGATTGTTGAATATAGTCCCTCCATTATGTGTTAATGGTGAAGTTTGGTAATTGATAACAATTGTTTTGTGGACTAACATTTTTCATAAGTTGGATGAATAGGTTAGGTTCCACAAATGAGGATAACTTAGGATGACTTCATGAGTTGAAAATCATCAAGTCAAGATTTGAGAAGAAGATGGCTTCATGTGTTGAAGGCTATCAAGAAAAAGATGCATCATGAGTTGATGCATGTCCAATAAGAGATGATCATGTGTTGATCATCAAGTTAAGTGAAGACCATCATGTGTTGATGGAGTTGATGAAATAAGATGCATCATGAGTTGATGCATATCAAGACGATGACTCAAGGCAAATGTATGACTAGTTAGGGCTAAGGATGTGTTCCTAGTCTTTTACCGATTTTGGTGTTTGGTTGGAAGATTGGATTGCTAGTATAGATTATCATACTATTAACAAGGATCATGTCTAGTAGTTTGAGTCTCATCATGTGTTGATAGCTCAACCTCACCTCGTATAGCTCATCTTGACATTAGACTTGTATTTACGAATGTGTTTTGCAAATGGTTAAATCTCATGTGTTGAATCCTTGCAATATGGTTCTATGCATTACAAATATGTTTTGCAAGTGCTTGAAGTCCATGTTTTCATTCTTTGTGATATGAGGCTTATATTTGCAAATGTGTTTTGCAAATGGTTGAAGCTCATATATAATCCTTAAGGCATGCGACTTAGGTTTGCGAATGTGCTTTGTAAATGTGAGAAGTCCATGTGCCAATTCTTTGCGTCATGATTTCAAAAGTGTGCAAATGTGTTTTGCAACCTGTTGAAAATCATATGTGATACTTGTATGCATAATATTGTGGTTTGCAAATATGTTTCGCAAAATCTGTTGAGATATCTGACCGATCCTGTGTGGACGGTCTGACCAGTAATGTGTGGGCGGTCTGACTGGGTTTTCTCTGCAACGGCTATTTTTCTGACCGTTGGCAAGGCGAGCGGAAAATACTGGCCTCTGGCCGGCGGTACTTCCAATTTCCCTGATTTTTCAGGGATTTGGATCCAACGACTAGTTTTCTTGTGTGGGGATATAAATAACCCCTTGTGGCCGGTTGGAGAGCTAGTTGCTGAACTCATTTATGTTGTTTTGAGCTAGAGTGAGGTTCTCCACTCAATTGTGCATGTGTTGCATTTTGTGAGAGATAAGGAACCTAGAGTGCATATGTTGCATCTAGAGGTGAACTTAGTGCTCCATTGAGCTTGTGCATTCGTTGCATATGGTGAGAGTCAAGCGAGGGGCTTGACTTGTTACTCTTGTAGTTTGCCGACTCCTAGACGGCGTTGGAGGCGTCGTGCGCGGTGATCTTCTCAAGAAGGTTGTGAGAAGACCCGGTAAAGTTGTGAAGGTTGGAGCTTACCTACCTAGAGCAGGAAAGAGCTACCACTAGTGGAATTGAGGTGGAAGGCTTAATTCGTGGAGCCGGTCCAATTCGTTTGGGCTAACCTCAACGTGGACTAGGGGAAACCGGCAAGTCTCTGAACACCACAGTAAAAAGAGAACGTGTCGATTGTGGTTTGTTTCCTTTTGCTCAATTTATATTCAAGCAATTTACATTCATAGAATTAAATTAATTGCTTGTCATCCTAGGATTGCAAACATTGATCTAGGCTAGAATTATTAGTGCACTTAGGCTAACTTGTTTGACTAGGTGCTATTTGTGCTAAACCAACTTGAATTTAGCTTCTGTATTGTTTACTTAGTTTAGGCAAATAAAAAAGATCTTGAATTGATATTAATAATTTGAAGAGAATTTTTAGACCGCCTATTCACCCCCTCTAGTCGGCCTCCTCGATCTTACATGCGGGCACACGGTCTCGATGATCTCCACGCCTTGGCAATGTTGAAGGTGCTTAGGCCGTTGAGTATGAAATCATTCGGCTGCAAGTCCTTCTTCATCTCTCCCTCGATGGTGTCTCATCCGAAAAAATGGACACGTCACAACCCTCACAACCCTAGTTGATTGGTCGCACGCACATGCTAGCATGCAACAGATCAATCCATGCATGCAGCCTAAGATCGAGCTAGCTGGCTAGGAATTAAGGTCACATACCTTCAAGAAGTCATGGAAGAAGGCACAGTTATGCTGACGACGATGGTGGGGTCGTTGTTCATGTCGGCGCTGACAACGTCGCACACAACCACATCCCTCCTCTTGCCCCCAGCGGCCAAGTAGTCGAGGACAGCGGCGACGTCCTCGTCACACAACTGGTCGAGGACGGTGGCCCCGGGCCACTGTGGTTGTGGTGTTGCACACAACTTGCTCCACGTTGGTGTTGACCTGGGTGCTGGAGAAGTCGGCCAGACGCATGACGCAGCTGACGCTACGGTCGTCGAGGATGGAGACGACGAGCTACTCGAGCTCGATCTTGACGGAGAGCACCAGCTGCTACTAGCTCTCTACTGTTAGGATGTTCAATTAGGTTGCCGGTTGCGAGTCTAGTAGTTGGGCATGCCCTTCGGTCGTACGCGTCAAGACATTCGACGTGTGCTCATTCACGCGGGAGCGTTTGCTTATTTTTCGGTTTCAGTTAGTAGTCTGCGTCATGGCTAATAGTGGGATGGTAGGAACTGTGCAGTCGTGGTGTGTGTTTAGGAGTGGCCATGTTGGCCACGATCTATAATCATTGATGCTTAAATAAGGGAGTCCTCAGGAAAGCTGTAAGAAGTTGAGCAGCATAAATCCTTGCGTTTCTCCTCAGTGTCACGTGTGTATCCCGGAGTGCTTGAGGAAGTCGGAAGTTGTAACGTCGGAGATCAGAGATTGTAGTCATAAGTCATAGGTCGGAGACTTCTGACTATCGACTATCGACCACGAGGCATGGTCATAAATGACTTCATGGTCGTTCGACTTGCTGCGATAAGGTGTGGTCGTAAATGACTTCGTGATCGTTCGACTGCATGGGCGCTCGCTGCAACAAGTGATATTAGATCCTGTGTTCGGCGATCACCTAGAAGGAATTTCTTTGTCGTGGCCTCCGCTGGCAAGGCAATCGATGACTCTTTCGCACCGACCGTGCACCGTGACGGCGGTGGCCGCATGCCCATCGTCCAGTGTGTCGTCGGGGAGATCTTAGGCTCCGTTGTCTACCCCATGCTCACATGAACGAATTACAATGACTGGGTGCTGGTCATGTGAGTCAACGTCCAGGCACAAGGTCTCTGGGAGGCCATCGAAACCGATGATGTAGACTACCGCGACGACCATCTCGCGCTATCAGCAATCCTCTGTGCCGTGCCGGCTGAGATGTTGTTGACTCTCATCATCAAGAACACGATGAAGGCTGCCTGGGAGGCTGTGAAGACCATGCGTATGGGCGTCGACCACGTGCGTGAAGCCAACGCCCATCAACTGTGCATGGAGTTTAGGAGTATCTCCTTCAAAGACGATAAGTCCATCCACGATTTCTCGATGAGAATCTCTAGGCTTGCCAACAATCTCCACCTGCTCAGCGATCTGATCTAGGAGGAAGACGTGGTCAAGAACCTCCTGCAGGTAGTCCCAAATAGCCACCTTCAGGTGGCCATTTCCATAGAGACACTTCTTGACGTCAGCGCTCTCTCGATCGAGGAGGTGACTAGTAGACTTCGAGTGATGGAGTAGCACAACTCCAACCGTGGCACCGACAACAAAGGAACTCGTTTGCTCCTCACGGAGGAAGAGTGGTGGGCATGGGTGCAAGCACATGATCGTGATAGATCGACGTCCAACAACTCGTCCGCACGGCGTGGCAGCCACATTCAACATTCCTCGAGCAATGGCAAGGAGACCCATTCTCACAGCAGCCAAGACAACCCCAAGAGGTACGAGTGCAGGTACTGCACTAAATTGGGGCATTGGGCTCGCGATTGCCACAAGAAGAAAAGGTAGGAGGCGCATCTGGTGCAGAACACCGACGACGAGCCGTCTCTCCTCATGGCCCAAGTAACGGCAGTGGAAGACATACCGATGCCCGTCTAGAGGTGATCAACAGATGCAAAGCCCAGACGGAAGCCGAGTTCAAGATGAGTGACCTTGGCTCTCTCAGCTACTATCTCGGTATCGAGGGAACACAGAGTGAGGGCGAGATCAATCTGTCTCAAGCGAGTTACACGGCCAAGCTACTGGAGAAAGCCGGTATGAGCGGTTGCAACTCCATCCATGTGCCAATGGAGCCGCGACTAAAATTGAGCAAGGGAAGCTCAAATCCTTCGGTCGATGACACGTTCTACCATAGCATCATTTGAGGCCTACACTATCTGGTACACACAAGGCCAGACATTGCGTTCGGAGTCGGCTACATAAGCTGGTTTATGGAGTTGCCGACCACCGAGCACCTCAGTGTCGAGAAGCACCTGCTGCGCTATGTGGTAGGGACAATCGACTACGGGTGCCGAAATTAAAGAGGTACAATGGTGGCCAAACTCATCGGGTACAGCGATACCAACATGGCAGGGGATGTCGACAACTGGAACAGTACCTACGACATGATCTTCTTCATTGGGGGGAGCCCAATGAGCTGGCAATCACAGAAGTAGAGGATCGGCACTCTGTCATCTTGCGAGGCCGAGTATGTCACTACCTCAATGGCAGCATGCCAAGGGATTTGGTTCGGAGAGTTGTTCAGCAACCTGTTCAATGTGGAAGTGACAGCGGCAACTCTGCTCATAGACAACAAGTCTGCAATTCAGCTGTGCAGGAATCTAGTGTTCCATGGCCAGAGTAAGCACATTGTGACATGTTACCATTTCATCAGGGAATGCGTAGAAAATAGCATGGTTCTCATTGACTACGTCAAGTCGGATGAGCAACTAGTGGACCTACTGACGAAACCTCTCGACGGATGAAGTTTCAGAGTCTACGCGAGAAGATTGGAGTCATAGTGTGAAGGGAAACTAGATCGAGGGGGAGATTGTTAGGATGTTCAATCAGTTTGCCAGTAGCGAGTCTAGTAGTTGGGCATGGCCTTCGGGTCGTGCACGCCAAGACGTTCTATGTGTCCTCGTTCACGCGGGAGCATCTGCTTCTTTTTTGGTTTTAGTTAGTGGTCATGCGTCATGGCTGATCGTTGGATGGCACGAACCGAGCAGTCATGGCATGCGTTTGGGAGTGGCCATGTTGGCCATAATCTATAATTGTTGGTGCTTAAATAAGAGAGTCCTTAGAAAAGCTGTAAGAAGTTGAGTAACACAAATCCATGTGTTTCCCCTCATCGTCGCATGTGTATCCCCGAGTGCTTGAGGAAGTCAAAAGTCGTAAAGTTGGAGGTCAGAGATTGTAGTCGTAAGTCGTAAGTCGGAGACTTCCGACTATCGACTATCAACTATTGACCATGGCGCATGGTCATGAATGACTTCATGGTCGTTTGACTTACTACGACGACGCGTGGTCGTAAACAACTTAGTGGTCGTTCGACTGCGTGGGCGCCCGCTGCAACATCCATGTCCCCTCCGCTGGTGCACCTGCGCACGCTTGAACACCATGGCGAGCGCATTGGATAGGGACGGTGAGTAGTAGTGGTGATAGTGGTCATGGTTGTGCTCGTCGAGGTGTGGCTTCAAGGCAACCGCGGTAGAGGTCGGCAAGCAGTTGAGCACCATGTTGAATCAAAGCTCCAATGCCTTGCATTGGAGCGGGTGTGAGTGCAACCAGAGCATTGCCACACGCAGGAGCCCCTCAGGCACCACCAGCATCACACTCGCCACATGCGGTGGTGTCACCTATGCGTTACCCCTTAGTTGTGCCAGACACATTGCCTGCTTCACCATTGCCGCCGCCTCTACCATCAGCACCTGCTGCACCGTGCACTTGCCTTGACCAAGATGAGAGAGAGAAGAGAGAGATGGGTGAGAGGGGGAGAAAGAAGAAAGAGATGAGATGATGACATGTCGGTCTCATATTTTTTTGTTTTGCCTGTACACATGGCGGGTATATCATTAAAAATGAGATTATGTGCCAAAAATCATTGATATGTGGATGCCACATCATCCAAAACTGAGTTGGTTTAGGGCGAGAGCGTGATTTGCTCTGGTTTTGATAGTCGAGTGGTGTAGAGTAAACGGTTTCATAGTTGAATGCCTTAAATTCATAAATGGCAACACTTGACCAATATAATACTTAATACCCAACTAACTTCATACACCTGTCCATATGTCTAGCTCGACCCATGGAACTTCCTTAATAAATAGGGAAATACCCAAAAGAAGTTATTAAATTGACATGGCATTTTGTCATTGGTTATGCCAAGCCATCTCCGAGTTCTAAGCGGAAATGTTCTCGTAAATATTCATTTATCATGAACCCTCTTTGGCATCCATCTCAGCGAATTTTCTTCTACCAATCATCGCTTCGCTCCAACCCTATTTGAGTCCATCAATACTCCATGCCCAATCAACCCAACCTCAGATCACCCAATTAATTATAATAAAAATTAATCAAATTCAATTGAATTTATTTGTATCTGAAGGACCGAAATGGCAACAGAGGGGGTGAATGGTGCCTTTAAAAATCTCTAGAAATTCACACCAGTCTTTTCTCCAATAGCTATACAGCTATGAAGAAAAGGGTTGATGGCTCACTGAAGACAGAGAAAACAGAGAAAAAAAACATAGTCGAACGATCTCTCAGGTGGTCGAATCAAAAGAATGACTGTGGTCGAAAATCACACAGAGCAGTGACCACCTGACCTAAGAGATTTCAGCTGTGGTTGGAAAACCAGAATAGCCGAAATCTCAGTTGCAGTCGAAACAGAGAAGAGCACAACGGCTTAGTCGATCGCCAACTCGTGGTCGATAACCGAGACAAAACAGCGCAGACGAAAAACCGAAAACGAAGATTGCACAGTAATTACTGCGTTGTCGGGCGCACGACCGCAAAGGAAGAACTAGAAGAACTTTTTGCTCAGAGATCCAAAAAGCATGAAACTTAAATCCTAACAAGTATGAGATCTCTAGAAGTGAATTTACCAAGAATCTCCAAAGTCTTTCCAACGGTCAGAGAGAAAAACAAAGTCGAAAATCAGAGCAAAGGTTTTCAGGCGGCAGAACCACAAAACTCGGATTTCTCTCTGATTTGCTCTTTGCTCTCGGGAATGGTCTTGGCAAACAGCTGTAAGACAACTTCCTAGTTCTGAGCAAGTCAAATACATGCCAACTCTCAAAGAAAATACAGATAAACTGAAGAACAGAGAGAGCGCAAAAGAATTAATCAAAACATCTTAAGCAAGATAAACTCAGAATGATACAAACAGATGAATGATTGATCATGGAGGTTTCTACAGCCGCTCCATCGAAGGTACATGAGCATCCGTGCTCTACCCAGAGACAACTCACACAAATAGAAAGAAAACGCTCAGAGCAACTCAGGGGACAACCTCAACTCGCTCTGAGTTCACTCCTCTATTTATACTCTCACTAACGGGTCTCCACACGACAACCCGTTTACAGAGTGACAGTAGCGCTTTGCAGGCCTCCAGTGCTTTACCCGTTCCTCTCAGGCAACGGCCTAACACTTTGCCCGTTTGCACCACCAACTCTCTAGTGGTCACAGCACTTTCCCAGAGGACACAACTTCCCTTTGCAGACTTTGGCATTTCTCCAAATGCCCTCCAACCGCCTCCATGACTTCCTCCTCTGCCTTGCTGTCCATGAGGTTAGACCACCTGGCAAGACCACGTCCTCTTCGACTTCCACGTCGTTCTGGACCTCAACATCTCCCATGTCTAGTCCCAACCTCTCTAAGCCTCACCAAGACATATCTCCCAGTACCTGCAACCATCAAAGACAACAAAACCATCACATAGCACTGATCCACACATGAAATGACAATCACACAGCTCACAGAGCTCAAGTCTCTTTTCCACAGAAATTAGACTTAACCAAACCTTCTCAAAATGGTGAACCAACCAATCCACAAGGTCCACAACATCACAAGGAACCCAACCGATCAAGTTTCATCACAATCGGACATCCCATGAGCCCATACGACCGGTTTGACTTAGCTCCATCGACCACGGCCAACTCTGCGCTAACGTGGTCGGATTCGACCGCTACAACGTGGTCGAATCAACCGAGCGCACAACGTTGTCGCATCACCGAGCGTAACACGCGGTCGAACTCCGTTCCGACCATGGCCATTTCTCGCGCTAACGTGATCGAACGCCAGGCGATACAACGTGGTCGTAGACCCTAGGCACGACTACCGACCACGTTCAAACCCGCGCTAACGTGATCGAACGCTCCCGAGCGCTCAACGTGGTCGTAAGCCTTCGGTTGGATCCCGATCAGCTTCAACGTGGTCGAAAGGCTTTCCGAACACGACCAACGTGGTCGTAGCGCCCTCCGACCACTTGTTCGCCGCTCGACCGCAACCCGATACTCGGCAACATGGTCGTACGCTACCCGATAGACTTTCGATCACGTTCCAATTCGCCGGGGACGCCACAGCGTGGTCGTAGACCTCTCGGTCAACTTCCGACCACGCCCAAATTTGCCGAGAGAGCCGCAGAGTGGTCGTACGGGACCCGAACGACTTCCGATCACTCTCAAAACGGTCGTACGCCTTCCAAACTCGTTCCGACCGCTTCAAATATGGTCGTACGGTCCAGGAGAAAGTCGTACATGACTTGGACATCGGCCAGGGCTAAGACTTCGCATAAGAAGCCCAAAACAAACTCAATTTTCTTTCAAACAAGGATCAAATACTCATCACAAACATGGGATCATCTCCACATGATCTCTCAATCTCCCCCTTGATGAGTATATTGACAAACACCAAAAAGTATAAAATTGAGTTTGTAGAAGCCGACATGGTTCAAGGAGAGAAAATGAAATACTGACCATGTCGACAGAAGGGACACTAGAGCAATAAAATAAAGAGCAAGTTGATCTCCAAAGCTTTAGTAAGATCCAGAAATTGAAAAATTTTCTTTTTCTCTAATCTATTCTCCCCCTTTTGGCAATAAACACATCAAGTATGCAAGAGAGAGAATAAGTCATGATGATGGATGAAATGGCTGATTTGATTATTCAAAGTATGCAGAGCCATGAGAATTATCCAACATGACCAGAATGTATTACACCAAGCCACAACATACAAGTATGCTATCAAGATCATGACTATGTATGTAAAGAGAAGCTAAGCCAAATAAGGTATAATCTGAATTTTAGTTGAAGTGCTTAGCAAGTCAAGTCAAAACATGATTTTAGTCTAGCTAGAGGTATCCACAAATGATGCATGTCATGTCAATAAGCTAAATGGAACCGAGAAGCTAGTGTTGAGTCAATTAGAGTGCTACCAGTTCAAGAATGATACATTTGTTTAAGTACATTTGAAATTTTAGCAATTGAGCACAATTGACATAGTTTTACGTTAGAAATCACATGATTGTTTCCAACCATTTTTGTTTAGTCAAGTGCTAGACCTCAAGCCTTATGCGACCACTTCAAGCAATAAGCTTAAGAAGATGATCTTGGTCATCCAAAACTTCCCTGAGTTCATGCCTTGTGCAATGGCACGCCGTCTCATGAGAAGGAATTGGTGAGATCAGTTTTTCGCACAAAGAGATCCTTTGCTTTTAATAGATTGTACTAACTTATGTGTCATCAAGAAACTAATATAGCTCAATCTATCGCTCAACAAGGATTCAAGACTCAACTCAGCCTATTTGACATGGCATGAATCATAAGAAGATAACTAAAAGCCGACTAGTCTCAAATATTAACAAGACATGAATTAGGTCAAATTGAGCATTTTAATCAACCTATCATGGCAAAGCCTTGACTACACATATAAGGTCATGATCTATTTAGCAATGAAGCACAAATCATGGCAAGATGTAATGAAAACATGTCATGAATGGATAAAAATCAAGGCTCCATGAAGCTAAATTATGATGCAAATGCAGAAAGATCCAGCTCCCCCTCAACATGTGATGCAACATTTAGTTCAAGTTGAGTTATGTCAATATTAAGATCTAGAAGTTCCCAAATGAACTCCCCCTGAACCAAAGCAATAAAAACGAGAAGCTGGTAAACAAATCAAGAAGGGCAGTCCTTAAAGCATAGATAAGATAGAGAATACTAATGGCTCAGACTGACTCTCATCTACCCCATATGACTCCAGGACTATTAGTCCGGTGATCTACCTCATTAGGGAGCAAACATGTACCCTGTCTACTCAAGGGTGGCCCGACCCCCTGTTAGAACCTAAAAGCAGCGAGTGGGCTCAACCTAGTGAGAGAAGAAAAGCGGTTAATAGAGAAGGACTCTAGAATCACAAGATAAGAGTAAGAAGTCTAAGCAACTCAGCAAGAGAACCACTCTAACCTATGCTAGAAGGACTAAACCCAATGCACCCGCAGATGCAATGCAACAGTAAGGAGACAGAAGCATAATTAATATGATAAAGCAATAAAGCCCAAAGCTCCCCCTCACAACAGTCCATAAGGACAAACCACCCCAAGCTCTCCCATGAGTGAAAACCTCGTGCTATCCAAAGGCTTGGTGAAGATATCAGCCAACTGGTGGTCACTCTCCACAAACTGGAGCACGATGTCACCCTTCTCTACATGATCTCGAAGAAAGTGATATCTAATATCAATATGCTTAGTCCGAGAATGCTGCACTGGGTTCTTGGCAATGCTAATCGCAGAAGTGTTATCGCAAAAGAGCGGAACACGGTCGATAGCTAACCCAAAGTCCTGCAGAGTCGAGGCCAACTAAAGCACCTGACTACAGCAACTGGCTGCAGCAACGTACTCGGCCTCGGCGATGGACTGTGCAACACCGGACTGCTTCCTCGAAGACCAGGAAACGAGAGAAGTGCCAATGAATTGGCGGTGTCCGGTGCTCTTCCTATCTATCCTCTGACCAAGAAAGTCTCGCATCCGAAAAGGCTCTAAGGGATAGACAAGAGGAGGAAGAGTACCAGATACCATAGTCAATGGTAGCTCGAAGGTACCGAAAGATGCGCTTCACCACGTGGCGGTGAGACATGCGAGGAGAAGCCTGAAACCGGGTACAAAGACACACGGAGAAGTGTATGTCCGGTCTCGAGGCAGTGAGGTACAAAAGAGAGCCAATCATACTCCTGAACTCTTTTTGATCAACTAGCTCGCCGCCCTCATCTGGGTCAAGTACGATCGTAGAAGCCATCGGAGTTGACACCGGCTTTCCATCACTCATGTCAAAGCATCTCAGGAGGTCTCGAGTGTACTTGCCTTGATGCAAGAAAGTACCCTCCCGAGTCTGCTTGATTTGGAAGCCAAGGAAGAAAGTCAACTCACCCATCATGCTCATCTCAAACTCGGTGCTCATGACATCCGAGAACTGTGAAACTAGAGCATGAGAAGAGCCGCCAAAGATAATGTCATCGACATAAATTTGGGCGACGCGAATGTCATTATGCCCAAGACGAATGAACAAGGTCTTGTCAACTTTACCTATCTCGAAATCATGCCTCAAAAGATAGGACTTAAGCCTCTCATACCAAGCTCTAGGGGCCTGCTTAAGTCTATACAACGCTTTGGAAAGCTTGTAGACATGATTAGGGTATTTGGGGTTCTCGAAACCTGGAGGTTGTCTGACATAGACTTCTTCCTCAATGAAGCCATTGAGAAAGGCACTCTTGACATCCATCTGGTAGAGCTTGAAACCCTTAGAAGCCGCAAAGGCAAGCGAAATTCTAATGGCCTCAAGTCTAGCTACAGGGCAAAGTCTCCTCGAAATCCGGACCCTCAACACGGGAGTACCCACTGCAACCAGCCTAGCCTTGTTTCAATGACTACCCCATCCTCACTTTGCTTGTTCTTGAACACCCATTTGGTTCCAATGATATTGTGACCTCGAGGGGGCTCCACAAGCGTCCAGACCTTGTTTCTTTCAAAACTCTCCAGCTCCTCATGTATGGCATTGATCCAAGACTCGTCAGATAAAGCATGACAAACGTCTTTGGGCTCGAAGGAGGCAACAAAGGCAGAATGGAGACAAAAGAGTGACATGCCAGATTTTGAGCGAGCAACTCGCTCAAAAAGGTCTCCAATGATCTGCTCTGAAGGATGAGATTTTTGTATATGTCTAGGAGGTCCAGGATGAGAAGAAGAAGTGGCCTCTACCTCGTGAGCTGACGGGGTAGGAACAGAGCCGAGAGCTCGGAAGAAGCGAAGGCATGGGTGATCACCTTGAGGTGCGGTGGAAGAAGGCACCTCAAGGGGTGAATGAGGGACTGGGTCAGGTAGACAACCCTCGTCTCCATCGTCCTCATCATCCACGAAGATGGTCTCGAATCGCTCTAAAGAACACGAGATGTCGGGCCTAGTCCCTGACCGGCCTCATCGAAAGTCACCTCACGTGTCTCTACCATTTTACTAGACTCAGCCTGACCCTATAGGCCCGCGAAGAAGTCGAGTAGCCTAGAAAGAGTCCATCACAAGAACGTGACTCCAACTTATCTAGGTTCCCAGACTTCAGAATGAAGCACTTGCAACCAAACACACGAAAATGAGAAACACTGGGCTTTCGCCCATATCTCAGCTCGTAAGAGGTGCGGTGCAAGTGTGCCCTGAGAAAAACTCTGTTCGAAACATGGCACGCGGTGGCTATAGCCTCAGCCCAAAACTTCCTAGGTGTAGAGTACTCATCGAGCATTGTCCTGGCCATCTCAACCAAGGTACGGTTCTTCCTCTCCACGACGCCATTCTGCTGTGGGACATGCGGAGAAGAGAACTGGTGCTCTACATCTGTCTCATCACAGAACCTCTCAAAGTAGAAGTTCTTGAACTCCGTGCCATTGTCACTGCGGATCGCTCGCAAGGCACCTGGAAGCTCAACAGAAATCCTACTAAAAAGACCTCAAAAATGTGAAAACGTCTCATCCTTCGAGGCTAAGAAAAACACCCAAGAGTACCTCGAGAAGTCATCAACCACGACGAGAACATACCACTTCCCTCCTGCTGACTGCACTTGAGCTGGTCCAACCGTGTCCATATGGAGCAGTTGTCCTGGTGCATCGGTCATAGTAATCGTGGACCGAGGATGAGAAGCGGCAACCATCTTGCCGTCTTTAGGCATGGAGCGCAAACAAGATCTTTGACTATCTTGAGTTTTGGCAGACCACGAATGAGATCGTGGCCGCTAACTCGGGTCAAATGGTCAAATCCAATATGTCCAAGTCTCCTATGCCAGAAGGAAAGGTCGCGGGACTCAGAAGCAACTAAACACCTGAGAGGATCACCAGAAGACTCAGAAAAATCAGCACGAAGGATCCTCCCAAAATGAGAAATCCATAAACCGGACTACAGAAGAATCAAGAATTTTGCAATTGTTTTCTTAAACACACCTCAAAACCGTCATCGATGGTCGAGAAACGGAAAACAAATTATACTGCAGCTTACTAACCAAGGAAACATCTTTCAAAATGAAAGAATCATTAACGCAAGATCGCACCTTTGGCGATGACGCCGGATGAAGCATCTCAAGGTGATCGTCTCATCACCGAGCACCGCAAGGAAGAAAACCAACGGGAATCTCCGGTCATGTGTCGTGAACACCCGGAGTCTACGAGCCAAATATTTCCCTTCCCTGCCCGGCGAGCCTGAGTCAACAAGAGAGCAAAGTCTCCGTACTGGGATAAATCAAAATAGATTTTGGAACCCAATACTGAGTCACACGTCGAGCAGAAGAAGTAGTCACACACGACTGACCTCTAACTACCCTCGCTCTCCGTCGCTCAAAGCGCGTAAGGTCCGTGAGCAGACTGAAGTCGTTCTTGGATCCGACCGCTACGAGAGAGCGAGTCAAGCACCCGCAACACACGCCGATCTCGCCGCGGGTAGCCATCTCGACGGGGGAAACGAGATCTACCCTCAGGACGGCGGAAGTCACGACCGAAGGGAGCATGAGGATGAAAACCAGAAAACTCGGAAAAACCAAGTCCTCGATGCTGCCCAAAACCATCAGACATACTTGAAGTAAACCTAGACCTCGTGTTGGTCTTAGGTGCACTCAAGGTCTGGGGCTGACCCTGAATGCGCCTAAGAGCTGCAGCACGGTCTCTCTGCGCGTTCTTGGCGCGCTTGAAGCATCGATCAATCTGGTGTCCATCCTTCTGATAGAAGGTACAATGATACTTCACCTTCTGAGAGGTAGAAGTAGCATGATGGGGCTTCGCCTCCGAGAGGTCAAGCAATGGTGGAATCACCTTCTTGTCAAAATCCTTGACAAAGCCCGCTGACTTGAATTTGACCTTCTCGGTCCTGGGCTTAGTCTCGATCACACCTGGTGCTATGGGTCTGAGCATGATAGGTGGATGCTTCCTTCTGTCCTCATAGAAATCATATCCTAGACCTTGATTGAATTTGCAAATATTCGATTTGTCTAGAATAAGATTAAGCTTCTTCTTGCCTCCCACAAATCTCTCGAGAGTGTTCATAAGGTACTGACACTCCCGAAAGAGAGAGGCGCAAGAAGAGCAGGGGAAGAAGAGACATCAGAAGGTAAGGGAGCAGAAGAAGAACCAACAGCAGAGGGAAGAATGGCTTGTGCACGCACAGCCGACTCTAAGGGGACAGTCCTACTGCTAGCAGATTGGTTCGTGTCCCTAGGCGTCTCTACCTTACCCGGGGGCTTCTCCCCCTTCACCACAATCACATTACAAGCACAAGGTGGCTTCTCTAGAAGGTCCTTAGTTAGCTTCACATATTTCTCATCCAATGCAATCAAGTCAGATTTTAGTTTGTTACAATTAATGCATGGTGAGCTAACAGGGTCCTTAGAAGCAAACTGAGCCAACTTCCTATCATGATCAATCATATCTTGAAACTGTTTGGAGACAGATTCAAGTTCGGCAGTAAGCTTAGGACAATTCACACATGAAGCAATAGGCTCAAGAAGAAAAGCTTGTAATTCTGCAATTTTATGATCTGCCCGTTTTAAGTTCATCTTTAAGTTATTGCAATTTTTACAGGACTCGGGCAGATCAAGAAGCATGGCGTAAGATCCTCTAGCAGCAATGTCCTTATCCTCACATGAGGTGGGAGAAGTAGTCTCATCAGTAGTAAGTAAGGTAACAGCCATCCTACTCAACTCTAACTCAGCAAGCAGACTAACATTCTCCACCTTAACAATATCAAGCTCGTAGGACATACTATCATGCGAGGTCCTTAGTTTCTCCATGTCACCCAACAGAGCACAGTATGTATCACAATCATCACGGGAGGGAGCAGATGTAAGTGAAGTAAGCTCCCGTGATAGTCTATCTACTTCCTTCTCTAACTCAGTACACCTAGCCCTAGCTCTAGCATGAAAACCACCTAGCTTAAGAAAAGCATGATTGAGCTGGTCGTAGGTGGGGCATACCGTCCGAGTCGAGTACAGCTCATTGTCGCTCGATTAAGCCCTCGAGGGCCATGAAGCACATGCCGGAGAAGTTGGCGTCGTCCTTGGAATCTTGATCACCCGTCCCGTCGTCGTCGCTCCATCCCTCCACCTCGCTGAGGTCGAGGTCGTCGAAGGCGGTGAGGATACGGTGGAAGAGCTTCTTCGCCTTCCCAAGGTTGCAGAACTTCTTCTTGCCTTGGACAGGTGCTGAGGGCTTTGTGTTGCGGTTATTGTCGGTGTAGTCATTCTTGCCCGAACCGCCGTAGTCGCCTTTGCCCTTCCCCATCTTGGGGCAGTTTGCTCGGATGTGGTTGGGGCCACCACACTCGAAGCAAATCACGGGTCCTCCTCTCTTTCCGTCCCTCCTCCTCTTGTAAGCATGAGAAAATCTCCGCGCTAGGAGGGCTAGCTGCTCATCCGCAAGCTGCTCTAACTGATCATCAGTTACGTCACATAGAGCAGCAAGGGAGAATCCGCAAGAAGACTCAGAAGAAAGACCAGAAGTGGGATCTGTGACTAAGGCCATCGATTGTGACTTCGACCGACGAGAGACTATGTCAATCTCGTGAGTCTTGAGGCGCGAGTAAAGCGTGTCAAGAGTCAGGGTTGAGAGGTCCGTGGAGTCCTTGATGGTAGTCACCTTCATCTCCCAAACACGAAGATCAAGTGCAGAAAGCATCTGTCGAGCGTTATCCGAGTCGGAGTATGTAAGACCGACCGCTCGGAGGTTGCTCAAAATTTTGTGAAAGCGTGAGAAGCACTCGTCAAGAGACTCACCAGCAAGCATCTCGAATTTCTCAGATTCGCTTGAACCGACCTGTCGAACCGTCTTGATCTGGGTGGTGCCCTCATGGTATGCATTGAGGGTCACCCAGATGTCGAAAGCAGACGACAGGTGAGAGATGCGATCAAATTCGCTTCTACTCAAGCCTTGTATAATGATGTTCTTTGCCTTTGCATTGGCCTCAACATCGGGCATATTCGCCACATTGATGTCTTCATCGGCAGAACAAACCGTCGACCTTCACCTTCCGCGGATGGCATACCCACGAGCACGGATGTATGTTTCCATTCGGCTTTTCCAGAAGGGGTAATCCAGGCCATCAAAGATGGGCGGCTTGGTGGAATACTTATCTGTTGCCATGGCTCTTTGAGACCTATTAAGATCTATGAAGAAGAGCTAACCGGCTCTGATACCAATTGAAGGACCGAAATGGCAACAGAGGGGTGAATGGTGCCTTTAAAACTCTCTAAAATTACACACAGTCTTTTCTCCAATAGCTATACTGACTATGAAGAAAAGGGTTGATGGCTCATCAAGACCGAGAGAAAGCAGAGAAAAAAAGCGTGGTCGAGCGATCTACGAGGTGGTCGAATCAAAAGAATGACCGTGGTCGAAAATCACACGAGGCGGTGACCACTGATCAAGAGATTTCAGGCGTGGTTGGAAAACCGAGCAGTAGAAATCTCGATTCGATCGAAATAGAGAAGAGCACAACGGCTTAGTCGATCGCCAACTCGTGGTCGATAACCGAGACAAAACAGCGCAGACGAAAAACCGAAAACGAAGATTGCACAAGAATTCTTGTGTTGTCGGTATACGACCGCAAAGGAAGAACTAGAAGAACTTTTGCTCGAGATCCAAAAGCATGAAACTTAAATCCTAACAAGTATGAGATCTCTAGAAGTGAATTTACCAAGAATCTCCAAAGTCTTTCCAACGGTCAGAGAGAAAAACAAAGTCAAAAATCAGAGCAAATGTTTTCAGGCGGCAGAACCACAAAACTCGGATTTCTCTCTGATTTGCTCTTTGCTCTCGGGAATGGTCTTGGCAAACAGCTGTAAGACAACTTCCTAGTTCTGAGCAAGTCAAATACAGGCCAACTCTCAAAGAAAATACAGATAAACTGAAGAACAGAGAGAGCGCAAAAGAATTAATCAAAACACCTTAAGCAAGATAAACTCAGAATGATACAAACAGATGAATGATTGATCATGGAGGTTTCTACAGCCACTCCATCGGAGGTACATGAGCATCTATGCTCTACCCAGAGACAACTCACACAAATAGAAAAGCGCTCGAGCAACCGAGGGATAACCTCAACTCGCTCTGAGTTCTCTCCTCTATTTATACTCTCACTAACGGGTCTCCACACAACAACCCGTTTACAGAGTGATAGTAGCGCTTTGCAGGCCTCCAGTGCTTTACCCGTTCCTCTCACGCAACGGCCTAACACTTTGCCCGTTTGCACCACCAACTCTCTAGTGGTCACAGCGCTTTCCCAGAGGACACATCTTCCCTTTGCAGACTTTGGCATTTCTCCAAAATGCCCTCCAACTGCCTCCCGAAGCTTCCTCCTCTGCCTCAACAAGACCTCAACATCTCCCATGTCTAGTCCCGACCTCTCTAAGCCTCACCAAGACATGTCTCCCAGTACCTGCAACCATCAAAGACAACAAAACCATCACATAGCACTGATCCACACATGAAATGACAATCACACAGCTCACAGAGCTCAAGTCTCTTTTCCACAGAAATTAGACTTAACCAAACCTTGTCAAAATGGTGAACCAACCAATCCACAAGGTCCACAACATCACAAGGAACCCAACCGATCAAGTTTCATCACAATCGGACATCCCATGAGCCCATACGACCGGTTTGACTTAGCTCCATCGACCACGGCCAACTCTGCGCTAACGTGGTCGGATTTGACCGCTACAACGTGGTCGAATCAACCGAGCGCACAACGTTGTCGCATCACCGAGCGTAACACGTGGTCGAACTCCGTTCCGACCATGGCCATTTCTCGCGCTAACGTGATCGAACGCCAGGCGATACAACGTGGTCGTAGACCCTAGCCACGACTACCGACCACGTTCAAACCCGCGCTAACGTGATCGAACGCTCCCGAGAGTGGTCGTACGGGACCCGAACGACTTCCGATCACTCTCAAAACGGTCGTACGCCTTCCAACCTCGTTCTGACCGCTTCAAATATGGTCGTACGGTCCAGGAGAAAGTCGTACATGACTTGGACATCGGCCAGGGCTATGACTTCGCATAAGAAGCCCAAAACAAACTCAATTTTCTTTCAAACAAGGATCAAATACTCATCACAAACATGAGATCATCTCCACATGATCTCTCAGTATCTTTTGAGTTATTTGCCTTTATTTGGATTCAATTTTTTAATGCGTAATTAGAAATTAGAGTGTTGAAGAATCAATGGATCAAGCGAGACCAAAATCCAGATGAAGGTGAAGACCAGAAGCTCAACACCATCGAATGAGAAAGCTTTGAGTAAGCTCAAGACCAAAGTAAACCACACAAGGCGAGTCAATACATTTATCATGTTAATCCTACATTTTTTGTAAATTACTTTTGTTTAAATTATCAAATTGCATGCTGTAATTTCATGTGCAAATATATGTTTGTTTTAAGATTCTAGTTATATGCCCATTACTTGACTTGTTAGTATTAGACCCCCTTTGGAACATTTGAACCTTGTCACCCTAGGAAAATTATAATGGTAACATTTCAAAAATAAGTCTATAGTTATTCGCCATACTTAGTACTGCTTAGATACTCGGGGCACCAAAATGCCCCAAGCATCACTTTTAATCATGAGAAACTGATTTGGGAAGTCATGGGTGAAAACGGCTGGTATATTTTGACATGATTATTTTATGCTCCCAAAAAATCCCAACTTGCTTAAATATCTAGGCGGATGGTACGAGGGCTAATGTGTGGTGCAGTGGAAGCACAGTGTGTGGATTGTGGTAGAACCACCCAGATAACCCTAAGGACCGAATCTTGTGATGACCTCCCAGTGTATAACAGTACAACCACAAGCTGGCAAATTGTACGCAGGGCTAACTATTTTGCATTGACCTAGCGTGGTTACGTGAAGGTGTGCACACGGCTCAGAGGGAAACTTCTCGAGGGATGGTCGTATCCTACAGAAGAAAGGCCTTAGTGGGCATAACCACACTAGGAATATGCATTGTAATAGCCTTGTGATGATCTGCTCAACCGCATGACTAAGAAATCGTGTGGAGCAATGAGCGGATTGTCTCTTGTGGGTAAAGTAGTATACAAACTCTGCAGAGTGAAAACTATTCGAATAGTCGTACCCACGATCAAGGGCGGATATGTGAAATTAACTAGATATAGTTCTATTTCAAAAACTTTATGGGTAGAATTGGAAAGGTGGTGGGCAGTGAAAAGCCCTGATTTGTGTTGCCCTAGGTGTCGCCCCAGTGATAAGATAAGCGGTTATAACGCCGAAAGGTTAGCATATGGTGCAGAAACCATATAACGACGGATGGAATCTGGATCACTATTATTTTTGCATTCTTTCATACATTGATAACATCTATTTTAGTTAAAATTGCTAGGTCTCATGAAATTTCTATATATCATATTTTAAAAAGCAATTTATGGCAAATAAAATAACCCGAGCCTTCCCTTGATAAGCCATGCATGTTATCTATTTGCATCCTATGTATTGGCTCGCGGAGCACGGTGGTTTGTGCTCACCCTCGCTCACTCAATTAATCCAGAGCCAGGAGTCAGATCGCTACACTTCAGCAATACACCTGGTCATGATGGTGAAGAAGATGAAGAGGTCAAGAATTAGGTCGCGAACCCCAGTTGGCTGCCTGTGGACACGTCCTGAAGGTCCCACCTATGTGTTTCGTTTCCGCTGCTGTATTTTATTGATTTCGGCCTAATTGGCCCAGAAGTAAGTCTACTATTATATTTACGCTTTCGCATGATATGTATGTTGATGTTCAGTACTGTATTTGTGAGCACTATATACTGATTCAAGGAATAGTGCAGTGAAATCACAGAGGATTCTGGATTGTAAAATCCGGGTCCGATAGACACGCAACTACGGCGGTGTTGTGGTGCAGTCACATCGTGAACTGAGTCCACTATATTTTTGCTAACCATACATTTTCCTCTACTTTTTGAGCTGATCAAAAGCTCATAAAACACTGTATAAAAGCCATTATTTGGTTTGAATGAGCAGTTACCAGTGGATTAATTTGGTTTCATGGTGTCCGATACAAATGAATAATTGTTGCACGTTCCTAAAAGGACTTGGAGACGTCCATGCCTAAACACACTGTGATGAGGACATCCCTACTATTACTATGTCTTCTACTTCTCCAAATGATCATGCTGAGCCGAAGGGTTCAATGACAAGAGAAAGAGCTAAATTACTTCGACAACAAGTGAATTTGTTTCTTAAATCATCTCTTTCTATTGATGAGAACAATATATTACCACAAGCTAATTTATTGTGCATTCTTAGGTTTGAAGGACATGAAGGCTTTAAAGCCGAGAGGAAGATGAGGGAGTCTGGAACCAAAAGCCATGGAGGAGCACACAACGGAGCAACTTCTTTCGATCAGCAAGGAAGTCGAGAGGGAAAACTCAAGCAGCCGAGCAGTCAAGGAAGCGTTATGCAACTCAAGAGACAGCCATGTGACTAAGGAAAGAAAGGAAAAAGACCTACGTGCTGGAAGCCAGACCGAAACAACTAGTCTCGGTCAGGTATTTAGTTGATGAGTAGATAGTTCGTTTTGGATTCTTGGAATCGAAACAAGTAGGGCTTGGAATATGGTTTAGTTTTCTCTGGCCGAATTCATTTCAAACTGGCCCAAGGCCCATGTGCGGATGGCAACAAAGAGACTACCATAAGTAGCAGTCGTCGTCTGGTTGAATAGGGGACGACTAGATAATTCATGAGATTGTTTTTTGCTTGTTTTTTGCTCTTTTGGGGCTAAATAAATTCCAATAGAGAAATTTGAGAGTTCTTGCTAATCGAGATCGTTCAACCTTTTCACTGAGAATTGGGAGTGTGATAGGGCTTCGCTTGATGGTCGTGAAGTCCGGCGTATTTGTTCTTGTGAATTAAATAGTATTTATTCTTGTATTGGCAATAGATGATCACTACGATTCAAAAGAGGACACGCGAATATCTTGATCCTACGTCGAGAAGATCGGACGATCTCGTATCATCTTGATATCAGAGCGCGGTTTCCTCGGTAGGATTATTTACCCTGACTTTTAGATCAATTTTATTATGTTCTTATTACCTAGAGTTCATAAACCGAAAATCGCAATAAAAAAATCCAAACCCTAGTTATCACAACTACTATTTTTGTGAGTTTTGTTAAGTTTTGATCTATTAGAATTTTTATTTAGTAATGATTATAGTGTTCTTTTGCGTTGCTTAATCTTTGTATCCAATTAAAACCCTAAAAATTGTTGGTTCTTGAACTCCTCAAATCCACATACACACATCCAAAAAAACCGATTTGCTGCAGTACCACGAGCGCTACTGTGTTTCGGAATTTGGTATAGTACCACGGAAAAGCTACAGTAGCGATCGCTACAGTGATCCAAGTTGATACAGTACCGCACCGAGCTGAGAAAAGTGCGCAGAAAATTTTCTTTGCTGATATTTTTATTCATCAATTAAGACTAGCTGTTAAATATTACATCTAAGGCTAATCCTGAGCATTTTACATCTTACTGAATATTTGTCACCTGTGCAAATTCAAAGGATAATGAAACTCTAGTTCAACCTTTGAGTCAGAAAAAAAGTGAAAGCAAAAAGGCAGCCGTTTAAAAAAAAAAGAGCCACGGCGTGAGCATTTTTTAAAAAAGAGCAAGCATTGGCTGAATTTGGGTGAGTTCTTAGTCCATAAATTCAGATTGTGTAATTTAATTTCTTCAGTAATCTTGTGACCTTACATTCATATCATTACAATTAACTGACGTCTCTCCTATTACTTGATGCAAAATAAGCTATTTAATCCTCAATTTCAGATTGCCTCTAGCCCATTCCTTTGTTTGCATTCACACTGATCTTTGCATGTGCGTTCATACATTTCACTTAAACCTTTTGGATCAACACTTAGGCAAAGTATTCTAGTTTGGATTCTTACTTAACTTTACAACATCACGAATTGCAGATTACATATGATATACACTCCATACCAAGCTCCATTAAATAACTGTTGTTGTGCAATTGTGAACACTCTTACATTCGCTTGATCATCACGTTGCTATTGTAGTTTCTACCAAGTGTAAGTTTTTATTGGCCTTAATCCACTTCAGAAAGGTGAGAACTTTACTTGTGAGAGAAAATAGTGCGATCGAGTGATTTATACTAATCATCCATATATCTTGTTGTTGCTTTGTGTTTTTCCTTTGCGTGATCTAACCATGTCAAGTGGAGAAGATAACTATGGTGAGGAGCATGAAGTTAATATTAATGCCCCGGTGACTCGCTTTCAACATCAGACATTGAGAGGTACATTGCAACAAGAATTTGTAGCTAGCACCACTGCAATGGGGGAACAACTCAAGTCAGATATGCAGGACCTCCGCATTGAACTCAAAGCGAATATGCAGGATCTCCGCATTGAGCTCAATCAACAGATGAACGTGTTATATGGGAACAATGTACACGATGTTGTGAGCGCACTTCGACCACAACAAGAAGGAAGTGTTCATCCTGCGGCTGCCCTTCCTGCACGTGACAAGGGAGTGGCCGCTGCCCGAGGTGGTCAAGAAGCTCAACAGAGGCGAGACCACGTGGTGGCAAATGCCATTTATCCACCCTCACCTGGGAGAGGTGACGGGGGCAGCTTCCATGGTCTAGGGAGGGGCCATGGACATGGAGGCCATGGTGGAGGAGCACATTGCTTCCACAACGACGATGGCTACTGCCACCGTAACCGTTACGGTGATGATCGACCAAATGAGGAGAAATTTGGTAAGCTTAAATTTGCTATGCCAACATTTTCAGGTACACATGACCCTGAGGATTACCTCACTTGGGAGCTAAAGGTGGTCAAGGTATTCTGTCTACACAATTACTCCAAAAAAAGATGATACACATGGCTGCGTTTGAATTCACTGATTATGCACTCATATGGTGGGAACAAGTTCAAAATCAAAGGAGAGAGTACGAAGAGCCTCCCATCACTACGTGGGAAAAGATGAAGTACCACATGAGAGTATGGTTTGTTCCCAAATATTATAAACGTGATTTATTTGATAAATAGCAGCAGGTGAAGCAAGGAACTTTCACGGTGGAGGAATACTATAAAGAGATGGAATGTCCATGATTCGAGCTAATGTATATGAGTAAGAAGAGCAAAAAATGGTTGATTCCTTGCAGGTTTGCACCCTCCTATCAAGCACATCACTGAATTTCAGCCTTACAACAACATAGTGAAATTAGTGCATCAAGCAACCAAGGCTAAAAAACAAGTGCAACACGACATGAGAGCAATAAGAATATCATCCTACATGCCCCGTTCAGCACCTAAAGGAGGTAAAACCACATCCCATTTCAATTATTTAAAGCTAACACATCTAGTATAAGTTTTGCTCCTGGTACACATGCTACACCAAGTGGGAAAAATGCTACAACACCAATTGCCAAGAAGAGTCCAGCACCTTCTTCATCATCTTCCATGGGTTCTACAGTCAAGAGTAACTCTATTCAATACTTCAAATGCCTTGGTCATAGACATATGCAAAAGGATTACCCAAATAATAAGGTAATGTTGATAACGGAGAATGGTGAGTATGATTCTACTAGTGATAAAGATGGAGAGTACCTTCCTGATTTAGAGAAGCATGAGGATGACCATGGTGGATAAAGAGGGGAGGAGGCGCATGGGGATGGGTACTATGACCTCGAGTCCGGGTCTATCCTTGTGTGTACCCCTTCGATGTTGAGTGTGCAAGCAAAATCCAACCATGAATAGCACTGCAGTCTTTTCCAAACACAGGCTCAAGTGAGTAAGAATGGTAAGTATTGCAAAGTCATCATTGATGGTGGAAGTTACCATAATTTAACTAGTAAAGAGCTTTGTTCTAAACTTGGTTTGAAATATAAGAAACACCCCACATCCATATCAAATTCAATGGTTAAACAATGATGGTTCAATGAATGTTGGGTATACAGTTGATGCTAGCTTCCAGATTAGTTCTTATCGTGATATTATAGAATGTGATATTGTGTCCATAGAAATGTCACTTATTATTAGGTAGGACATGGCAATATTATTGTTCTGTGATTCATGATGGAAGAACTAATCAATACAAGTTCATGTGAAACAATAAAGAAATAGTGCTACGACCATTAACTCTTTCGCAAATAATACATGATAACATATAAAAAGATTGAGGTGAAAGTAGGGGGTGAGAAAGGGAAGGAACAAAAGAGTGTGATTCCACAAAAAGATGAGTGAGAGCCACAAGCTAAAATTGGTTAGTCATGATAGCCACTAAATCTGATTGAAGGAGATGAGAGATGATCATACTTTAGAGCATTTGGTATTGCTCTATAAAGATATTTTGATTTCTGCTAATGACTTAGCCTCTCTTTCTAGTATGGTTTCTCAAGTGTTATAGGCTTATGAAGATATCTTTTTAGAGGAGGTACCCGCTAGTCTATCACCCATCCGAGGCATCGAACATCAAATTGACTTGGTACCGGGAGCTCCACTTCCCAACCGACCGCCGTACTGCACAAACCCGAAGGAGACAAAAGAAATTCAGCGGCAAGTGCAAGCATTCATGGAAAAACAGTATATACGCAGAAGTCATAGTCCTTGTGTTGTTCCTATCATTCTTATTCCTAAGTTATCCTATTAAATTCCAATAGAGAAATTTGAGAGTTATGCGTAGATTGTAAAGCTATCAACAATATTACCATTCGCTATCGTTATCATATTCCTAGGTTAGATGATATGCTTATGAATTGAGTGACTCTACTATCTTTTCTAAGATTGATTTGTGTAGCGGATATCATCAAATTAGAATGAAACTTAATGATGAGTGGAAAACAACTTTTAAAACAAAATTTAGATTGTATGAATGGTTAGTGATGTCTTTTGGTTAATCTACTGCTCCTAGTACATTCATGTGAATAATGAACCATGTTTTGAGGCACTTCATTGGAAAATTTGTGGTGGTTTATTTTGATAACATTTTGATATATAGCCACTCATTGGAAGAACATGTTGAATACATTAGACAAGTGATACAAGTGAAAAGAACTGAACGATTGTATGCTAATCTTAAAAAGTATACTTTTTGCACAAATAAAGTTGTGTTCTTAGACTATATTGTTTCAGCTCATGGAATTGAAGTAGACGAATTTAAAATTGAAGATATTTGAAATTGGCCTACTCCTGTCAATGTTAGGCAAATTCATAGCTTATTTTAAAATTGAAGATATTTGAAAAAGGGTGCTGCCCCATTTATGAAAAACATCAGCACCATTGCTACACGATAAAGCCTTTGCTAAATTAAAGAAATGTTTGACTGAAGCACCATTACTTGTTTTACCTGATTTCACTAAAACTTGTGAGATTGGATATAATGCTAATGGAATAGGTATTGGTGGTGTTTTGATGCAAGAAAGAAAACCTGTTGCATACTTTAGCGAGAAACTAAGTGGTGCACAATTGAATTATCCTGTTTATGACAAACAATTATATGCTCTTGTACGCGTTTTAGAGACTTGGCAACATTATCTTATTCCTAAACAAGTTTCCATTCATTCTGATCATGAAGCTTTGAAATATTTGAAAGGTCAAGCTAAACTGAATCGTAGACATGCTAATTGTGTTGAATTCATTGAGACTTTTTCATATGTTTTTAAATACAAGAAAGGCAAAGAGAATGTGGTACCTCATGCATTGTCTAGAAAGAATGTGTTTTTAACTCAGAAGTAAAAAATGCTTGCATTAGATACTTTGAAAGATTTATATGCTTCCGATCATGAATTTTCAACACCATCTTCTAAATGCAAAGATAGAAAAGGATGAGATAAATACCATATCCATGATGGGTTTCTCTTTCGTGCTAACAAACTATGTGTTCCAGAATCGTCCGTACATTTGTTATTGTTGCAAGAATCTAATGCAAGGGGATTAATGGGACATTTTGGTAGAGTGAAAGCTTACATGATGTTGGTTCATCACTTCTATTGGTGTAACACCCCAGCCAAGCAATGACCTGTAATGCTACCCAATTAAAAGTATGACAAAGATAAACTAAATATGTTACACAAAATTTTGGCAGAACCTCATTTGTTTAACTGTCTAAATCAGAGGTTTCAACAAGCGGAAGTGATAAAAATAGACAATCATCATGTATCATGATCAAGACTAAGCAAAGTTGACTAAAGGTTACTAGAACATCTATAGTTATAACATCTAGATAAAGAACAGGAGCATCATAAAAATTCTAATCTTTTATTACAATTTAAATCCAGCAAGCCATAATCAAACAGTACTTAAGTAGGTCATACATCTAGTATTTAATTTTCTTCCTTTCTTTCCATTATGAGTAGATCGTGCAAAGTGCGACAAGACTAATCTTTCCTTTCCCCTATGAATGCCGATCTCATAAATGTACTTAAAAAAACACAACAACAAAAAGGATGAGTCCAACGACCTTCCCCATTCTACCACTGATATTCCTTTATCACTGATGATATGCCCCAAGAACCCCACCTGAGACACCCAGAGCTCGCATTTTTTAAACTTATCAAAGAACTTATGTTCCCCTAGTGTTTCCAACACAAGCCTCATATGTTGTCCATGATCTGCTTGAGTCTTTGAGTAAATGAAAATATCGTCAATAAATACGACTACAAAGTCATCCAGATACTCATGCAACATCCTGTTCATTGTCTCCATGAAAGCAGTAGGGGCGTTCGTTAGTCCAAAGACATAACTTTAAATTCAAAATGCACATACCTTGTGGAGAATGCCGTTTTCTCAATATCCTCCTCTCGGGCAGGAATCTGATTGTATCCCGACTGGAGATCAATCTTTGAGAATACCTTAGCCCCCCTCAACTGATCAAATAAATCTTCTATGCGGGGTAAAGGATACTTATTCTTGATGGTCAACTGGTTGAGAGCACGATAATCAATGCACATGCGCCAACTTCCATTTTTCTTCTTAGTAAATAGCACCGGAGCTCCCCACGAAGACACACTGGGTCGAATAAGGTCCTTCGCTCTTAGATCATCCAACTGCTTCTTTAGTTCTTCCTGAAAAGGTCGAGCCAAACGGTACAGGGTCATAGAAATTGGTCGTGCACCTGGCACTAAATCAATCCTGAACTCCACTGGACGCGGTGGAGGCATCGCTGGCAATTCTGCTGGAAATACATTCAAGAATTCCCTAACCACCGAAATACTTTCTGCAATCAAAGAGGAATTCGACTTCTCCACTAGAGACAAAAGAAACCCACTCTTTAACGCTCTACTACCAGGATACAAACTAGCCAGCACGCTAGGTGAAAAAGAGGGGGCACTACCTTGGAAAACTATTTCTTAGCCCGACGACGCTTGCAGAGTTACTATTTTCCAAAAACATGATATGACAGCACGGTAACTATGCAACCAATCCATTCCCAAAATAACATCAAACGGCTCCATCTTCATAACCATCAAATTAGCAATAAAGTCCTCCCCATCTATAGTGAGCACACAACCCGGACAGACTGTGGAACTGGAAAGAATTCCCCTAGGTGAATGGACTAAAACAGACTGAGCTATAAACTGCAAACTCAAATTTGCCCGACTAGCAAACTCTTAAGATGCAAAGGAAAAAGTAGCCTAGAGTCAAATAAAACGAAAGCCTCCACTGAATCCACCAAAAGCGTACATGTCACCACATCGGGACGACCCACCGACTCGGCAGTCAGCATGGCGTAGGAGACTGATGTTGGGGTGGCTGGTGCCCCAAAACCCGGGTATGGCGGTGCCGTAGCTACCGGAGGTGCTGAAGGCGCCCCAACTGGAAATAATGCCGCGGGAGAAGGTGGCCAAAAATACCCTAGTGGTATCCCTCCATGGGTACGGTAGTAAGTCTGAGGCTGCACCCAAGGCTGAGTAGGAATGGCTGCTAGCATCTGCACTGATCCTCGAGAAGAAGCAACTGGCGCTGAAGATGATGCTTGAACTGGCTCCCATTTAATAATACTGGCGGGATTCCGCCTACAAACCAATGCCTTGTGGCCCTCCTGACTACAATGGCGGCAAGCTCCCGACCAAGCACACTCTGAAGCACGATGATTATTCCCACACTTGAAGCATTTAGTTCCCTGTCCTGGGGCCGGGCGCATCATAGGAGCACTTGCTGATGATCGAAAAGTAGATGATGCCTGGGGCTTGGTGAACCTGGACTTGAATGAATTTTGCGGGCCCTTGAACCTCTTGGAAACTGGCTTCAGTGATGACCCAATTCCTCTTCCGAGGCTCTTCTTCTGACTGCCATCTGTACCCTCAGAAACCACGGTACCACATATACCCTGCAATCCCTCCCCAAGCTGCATCTCTAGCTCCATGCTCCTAGCTTGCTCCACCAAGGAGCCAAAATCACGCAGCTCTAAAGCTCCCAACACTTGGCGAAACTCCTGCCTGAGCCCTCTGCGAAATCTCTTGGCCTTCTCCACCTCATTGGTAGCCACAAATGGATCAAAGCAGATTAAGTTATTGAAACCCACTTCATACTCTGACACTGACATCTTACCCTGCTTGTAACTATTCAATGATACCTCCATCCTTTCCACAAATGATGCAGGGTAAAACCTCCTCCTGAACTGCTCCACAAATTGTTCCCAAGTCGCTAGTCTCTGGGCGGTGGTTCTAGTTGATAGGACTCCTTCCCACCAGTGATCCGCTTACCCCTTCAGCTGAAAGGCCACATATTGAACCCGCTGCTGTGATGTCAGTCCCAACACTCCGAAATGCCTCTCTATGTGCCGTAACCAGTTAGCAGCATCAACTGGCGTGCCCAATCCATCGAAGGTGTCCAACCTCAAAGCATTACACTGGTGCAAACCCATAGCACCCATCACCGGTGGAGTCTGGTTCCCCTGAACCGCTGAAGCAACCTCTTGCTCTGATTCCACAAAACTGGCCTCCCCGGCTACAGAGTTCTGAACTTCAGGCGGGGGCACAGCCTGGCCTCGTCCAGCACCTTGCCAACCACGACTACGGCCTCTACCCCTTGCCATCTCTATATCACAAATAAATGCAGAGTCAAACATTAAGTACACAATCAACTATGATAATCAACAGAAACATAGATGCGATGTTAAATTTAATATTTCGTTAACCACGGACCTACAGCCCACTCTGATACCAACTGTAACACCCCAGCCAAGCAATGACCTGGAATGCTACCCAATTAGAAGTATGACAAAGATAAACTAAATATGTTACACAAAATTTCGGTAGAACCTTCTTTGTTTAACTGTCTAAATCAGACGTTTCAACAAGCAGAAGTGATAAAAATAGACAATCATCATGTATCATGATCATGACTAAGAAAAATTGGCTAAATGTTACTAGAACATCCATAGTTATAACATCTAGATAAAGAACAGGAGCATCATAAAAATTCTAATCCTTTATTACAATTTAAATCCAGCAAGCCACAATCAAACAGTACTTAAGTAGTTCATGCATGTAGTATTTAATTTTCTTCCTTTCTTTCCATTATGAGTAGATCGTGCAAAGTGCGACAAGACTAATCTTTCATTTTTCCCATGCATAACGATCTCATAAAGGTACCTAAAAAATACAACAACAACAAAGATGAGTCCAACGACTCAGTAAATATAATAGATGGTAATAAGAATATACATGAACATCACTTCATAAATTCATCCAACAGCCACTTATATAAATCATGCTATGCAATATGATCAACAATATCTTTGTCTCTTTCTCTTTTTGCATTTTACCAGTAATGCAAAGTGTGCACCCGTCGATGCACACCCATGCCTGTACCATCTGGTACAGGGACCAATTGCCCATACTCCGCAAGTATGGGGACCTTTAGCCTGTCATCAACATGACGGGGACCTCAATAAATGCTTGGTCACCACATGACCATGTTTTCAATAAGCCAACATGAATGCATATGTGTGAAGGTCTCAATTTAATAAAACTTGCATCCATAACAACTATGCACAAGGATTACTCATGAAAACCATAACTTGCAAACAACCATGAACATCACTGTTACACCTTCACCACATCCATGAACACAGTTACCCACATTATAAATCAAACATTGACATTCTACAATATCAATTTAAACCATCATTATACTTGCCTTAACCACGAGAAAACGAGAGACGTGCAGAAGGTGTTGCCCTTGGGATTAGTCTACCACCTGAATAATAATTATAATATATGCTAAGATAACAGTACTGCACCTTAGACCAAACAAAAACAATCACGAACTAGCAAATACGTCTAACTTGGTTCTAATCCCTAAATCCTACAGGTCATCCTGCCCCTCTCTGTGGACAGACAACTACAAAAATTCATATCTATTGGTACAGGAGTCCAATAAGGTGTTTTTAAACTTTCTGGAAAGATAATTAAATTCTCTAACTAAACCTAGTTGGTGAGCCTCCTTGAATCGGCCACTTTTACCCGCACCAATCAATTTTCTAAAACATCAATTTCACGTCGGGTTCTCTAGACAGAGTACTAAAAATACCATAACTTTCAGCACTAGTGTCCGAATCATGATTTCTTGACCTTCCTGAAAATCTAAGACAATTATCTACAACTTTCATAATACTGAGATCCTCTGAATCTCCCGTTTTCTAATCGCTCAACCCCCTTTACCAAAACCTGACAGAAAACTCATAATCTGTTGAACAGTCCTACTAAAAAGATCATAACTTCTTCTACAGAGGTCCTAATGATGAGTTCTAGTACTTAACGGAAAGATGGTGACGTCCTCTATAAAACTCTAGGAGATGTAAAGAGCTGAATCCCCACGAAACTACCCCAAAACAGCCGTCTAACGAAATCTGTCCTAGCACTCCAGAATACCGATATTGCTACAACAATTAAAATATGCATCTAATTGGGGGAAAACAGAGGTTACTCTTGATGAACCGCTGAAGATCATGATGAACACCACATGATCTCTTTTTCTTTTCCTTTTCCCTTTGTTTTCCTTCCTCTTCCCTTCCTCCAGATCAAAATGCTTCGCTGCGATTGATCTCCTTCCTCCGCTCGACCGGCAGCAAAGGGGGATCTTCTTCACAGGTAGCAGGGGCTTCAATGGAGGAGGGGGGAGGGGGAGGTGCTGCTGGAGGCGCAAGGGGCCAAGGGGGTGTGCGACGCAAGGGGGAGAGGAGGAGGGGAGGAGAGGTCGCGGCTAGGGTTGTGGGGGAGGGGCGCCTCCCCCCCCCCTTTTGGCCGGCCTCTCCTGGGCCAAGGCTCAGGCCCGGGTTGACAGGAATTTTCAGAAATCCCCCTCTAAAAATCATTGTTTAGTTATTTTCTATAAGGTCCCTCCCTCCAATTAATCGATTATCTCTCGAATGACTTTTGGGGTGTTACAATTGGCCCAGAAGGAGATGTGACGTCGAAAGGTTTGTTCAACAATGTATCACATGCCATAAATCTAAATCGAAACTAAATCCACATGATTGTATACTCCACTTCCAGTTCCTAGTGTACCTTGAAAATATATTAGAATTGATTTTGTTTTACGATTGCCTCGAACTAAGAGGGGGAGACATTCTATGTTTGTAGTTGTGGATAGGTTCTCTAAAATGGCTTATTTTATTTCTTATCATAAGAGCGACGGTGCGTCGTTTGTAGTTGACTTGTTTCCAAGGAAATTATGAGAATACATGGCATGCCAACAACCCTTGATTCAAATCGTGACATCAAATTTATGAGCTATTTTTGGAACACTTTGTGGGCCAAGCTTGGACAAAGTTGCTCTTTTCGACAACTTGTGACAAACTAACCGATGGACAAACGGAGGTGGTGAACCATACACTCTCAATGTTGCTAAGGACAATGATAAGAAAGAAGTTAAAAGAGTGAAAAGATTGTCTACCGCATGTTGAATTTGCATATAATAGAGTGTTGTATTCTACTACTCAATTGTGTCCAATTGAGGCGGTGTATGATTTCAAACCGATCACGCCGCTTGATTTAATGCCACTTTCACTACAAGAACGTGCAAATATGGAGCCATCTAAGCGTGCTGATTTTGTAAAAAAATCTATGAAAAGAATAAAGAAATAATTAAAAATAAGGTACGTACTTATGTTTCTAAAGTTAACAAATCATGATAAAAATTACTATTTGAACCAGGTGACTAGTGTGAGTACACCTTCGCAAAGAACGCTTTCTAAAGAAACGTAAATAAAAAATGATGCCCCGTGGTGATGGTCCTTTTAAAGTACTTACCAAGATCAATGATAATGCATATAAGATTGAACTTCTAGGCGACGATTATGGGGTAAGCACCACTTTTAATATTTCTGATTTGTCACCATTCTTTGGACGAGGCGATACAGAGCAGATGACGACTCCTTCTCAAGAGGAGAAGGATAATGAGAACATCCCTACTATTACTATGTCTTCTACTTCTTCAAATGATCATGCTGAGCCGAAGGATCCAATGACAAGGGTCCACCTGAAGGTGCGCCGAATGTTTATGGTTTTCTTATTAATCAGCCAAGTTATTTGTATGGCACATTTTAACTCAGTCTTTTTAATTACTCCAATGAAAATAGTTGATTATAGTACATATTATCCTTGATATATGTTCCATAGATTGCTGTGAAGATTCACACTGTAGTTGTCTAACAAAAGATAGATCAAAGCAGGCTTACTTGCCTGTATGTCTCATTGGTGATTTTTTTTTCTGAATTGGAGGGTTGCTTTCATGTTTACTTTCTTGAAGTAGGTAAGACAATTTGAGGATGTTGTGTATGCACCACAAGTTTATTTTTAAGAAACAGGACGTTAGCGTCGCTATATCTAATATTGCTGATAAAAATCTAGAGGTAGTGTTGGAGAGAGAATAATTTATAAGATGGAGTCTTTACTATCTCTTAAAATCTGTGACACATGAGGTGGACATGTCATAAGGAAGACTTTAGCTAAATGCACACATGCGCATGTATATTCATGTATTTTTTTATGTGAAAAACACGTGACTTAAGACATATAACTGCATGTTGTGATGCAGTCACGTCGTGAATCGAGTCCACTATATTTTTGCTAACCATACATTTTCCTCTACTTTTGGAGCCGCTCAAAAGCTCATAAAACACTACATAAAAGTCATTATTCGGTTTGAATGAGAAGTTACCAGTGAATTAATTCGGTTTCATGGTGTCAAATACTGGTAAATAATTGGCATGCGTTCCTAAAAGGACTTGGAGACGTCCATGCCTGAATACACTGTGATGAGGACATCTCTACTATTACTATGTCTTCTACTTCTCTAAATGATCATGCTGAGCCGAAGGGTCCAATGACAAGAGAAAGAGCTAAATTACTTCGACAACAAGTGAATTTGTTTTTTAAAGCATCTCTTTCTATTGATGAGAACAATATACTACCTCTAGCCAATTTATTGTGCATTCTTATGTTTGAAGGATATGAAGGCTTTGTAGCCGAGAGGAAGATGAGGGAGTCCGGAGCCAAAAGCCATGGAGGAGCACACAATGGTGCAACTTCTTTCGGTCAGCAAGGAAGTCAAGAGGGAAAACTCAAGCAGCTGAGCAGTCAAGGAAGCGTTATGCAGCTCAAGAGAGCCATGTGACTAAGGAAAGAAAGGAAAAAGATCTGCGTGCTGGAATCTAGATCGAAACAACTAGTCTTGGTCATGTATTTAGTTGATGAGTAGATAGTTCGTTTTGAATTCTTTGAACCAAAATAAGTAGGGCTTGGAATATGGTTTGGTTTTCTCTAGCCGCATTCGTTTCAAACCGTCCCAAGGCCCATGTACGGACGGCAACAAAGAGACTATCATATGTAGCAACCGCTGTCTGGTTGAACAGGGGACGACTAGATAATTCATGAGATTGTTTTTTGCTCTTTTGGGCCAAATAAATTCCAATAGAGAAATTTGAGAGTTCTTATTAATTGAGATCGTTCAACCTTTTTCGTTGAAAATTGAGAGCGCGATAGGGCTTCGCTACTAAATTCCTCCTCTCTGAACTGATGCGTTGTTGTACCATGTCGTTCTTTTTTTCTTGGCACTGGAAGGGGGAGCGGCTACCTCCAAACCGTTTCTACGGAAAGTACTTGCACGAGGTGGTAATAAGATTTCTAAACAGCACAAAGCCGCACGATTGCTCACTTCGTCCTTGACATTTGTCTCTACACTGCTTCATGTTCTTCATCAAGCCTTCCAGTTAATCATTTGTATGATCTTCAACTAATTTCTTTTTTCTTTGTTCCTGTTTTCATTTTGAAACACAATGCTGAATTGTCAGGTGTTATTGTGAGTATTGCATCATTACTATCTATTTTACGATATATGCCTCTAAGTCCTAATAAAATTTAGAATTAAAATATTTTTCCAACAGGTTATTCTACTCTATGGATCCTACATTGTAATTTGTAAAAAAAATGATTAATTGAGTGCAAAAATACATGACCTGATGGGAAATTTCCCCAATTCAGATTAAAGACGCATGGAGTGAAGATGTAATGAAACCTCAAAGATCAAAGTACAAATTAGCATCTAGCTTCGTGTGGAAGTACAAATTAGAATCAAGCTTCGCGCAGTCGCAAATGCGGCCTGTCCGCCGCAACGCCTTGTCATCTTTTCGCTTGGCGCTTAATAGCCAGCCGCTGCACGAGTAAAAGCATGGACCATCAAGAGTTGCGGGTCGGGGAAGAACATTTTGGCTTAGTACTTTGCTTATGTTTTATAGTTCATGACTTTTTTTAAATAAATAAATAAGATAATTTCTCTATATCTTTTTATCGTCTTTTTAAAAAGACTTATTAAGATAGTTCTTTCGAAATAGTTTATCAACTTACCGGTATTCAATTTATTCGCACAAACGTTTATACTAAGATCAAAGCTATCAGCCACACACTCAGACCAAAGCTATCAGCCGCAGCCGAAAAAACCCACACTATTACAAGCAGCAAACCAGGCAACCAACACCCAAAGCAACTACATCGGTGAAGAGCAAGGCAATGGGATTGCCGCCTCCCCCTCCCTCCCTCTATACTTGGAGACCCGGTGAGCCCCGGTGAGCCCCTCTAAACCCAGAGAAATCTTAACCTTAACTACAACCCCTCACCACAGTCGCCGAAAAAGCTGCAGTTGCCACCGTTGTCGGAGAAGGAGGAGAGAGAGAGAGGAGCAGACGCTCATGCAAAAGCGCGAGCTAGAAGGTGGTAGCATGTTAACTTGGCTCTGCTCAATGTGACTTCTGGTTGTTGGTTTTCTAACTTTTTTTTGTATTGCAGCGGCTGAAAATATATTGTAATGGTTGTTAGTTTTTTTCTGAATAATTAAATTTAAAAAATTTAAAAAAAAGTTATATCACAGACAATGCAAATAAATAAGATAAAAAAAGGCAAAAGCCCAAATAATCCACAAGACAATTAAAAAGTTAGAAGTTATAGCGGGGCATTAAACCACCTACCACCCGCCCACAAGCAACTCTTAAACTTTGGCCCTGTTCTTTTCGGTTTTTAAAAACTGTTTTTCGACTTTTGTACAGTAATTAGCTTTTAAACGGAGTATCTTTTTAAGATAGGGTCTACTAGTTAATTGTAATACATATTGTACCAACTTCATTTATATCGGCAAAAACCACACGTGAGTTTCTGTTACTTTGTAATCTCTCGCATAAATAGCTCCAAAATCATAAGCCTTAACCAAAAGCCACAAACCGCAGCTAAAAAGAAAAGACCCTTTATGTTGGCCACGCTCGCCACGGTCGGCCGGGGCACAGCTCATTGCCCAAGATGGATTGCCCTACCAGCAACAGATGTATGGTGGCCCTATGGCCGGTTGTTGGCCATGGTCTGCATCCTGGAGGCTACTATGTTCCGAGTGCATATGCATATGATGTCATTGCACACGAGCTTTTATACGAACCTTTTTGGGTCCAGGGATAATGGTGGAAAGCTCGATGAACCTCTGGTTGATCTTCTCCCTCCGTCGCCGCTCTGTGATGATGTGGTCTTGCACGTGCCCCTCGCCATGAAAATGATAAGAATATTGGATAGAGTGTGGAAAAAGATGTTGCCTTTTGTTTCTATTGTCTCGTGATTCAAATTAGTTTAATTATGATATGTTTCATATGATCTAAATTTTTGTTATCATTCATAATTTTTTATTATATCACTAATTTTGATATGTTTTATACATAGGTGACTTATCGCTATTCCGCACTTATGGCGCATTCTATTATCGAGATATCTACTTTCTATTTCTCTATTTTTCATTGTTTGTCTCCACCCAATTTATAAATTCTATATGAATTTGAAATTTTATAAGAGTAAAAGATTAATTTTGTGTTAACTTAGTTTAGACCTATAAATAGTTTAGTCCACCCTCAATTTTATTCCTGACTTTGCACTAGGTGCAAGAGTGTATGGCACACTGCATCCGCCTCCCTTCAGCAGCCAAATAGACCAACCAGGCCTGAATATTCGCTCTTTTGTGACCTTGTTAACATCGCCAAAACAAAGCCTAACAAAACTGGAGCTAATAAGGCTGCTAACTTGTAAAGATGAATGGAATGCTTATTACCACTTCTGGTTCTTTGGATTTTTTTTTTTTTTGCTCTTGAATAGTAGGCGAGAGTTATAGATTCTGAAATTCATAGCAAGCGTGGTTCCGTATAATTCTATTTTTGCAAGCAATTATTTTTTATTTTGTTTAATTCTTGGAAGTCGCCCCGATTTCCTGAATCATCGGGAGTTTTCTGTACATATATAGTGAGTTTGTTGTGCATTACCTTTGGGACTTGGTTGTTGCATTACCATTAAAAAACTTTTTTTAAGAATAAACATAAGGCTTAAGGTATGATAATGGTGTCTGCAATCTTGTCTATTGGTGTTGAGGAACCGTCGCTGGCGACCAGTCCGATCGATTCCTCTGCTTATGCAAAACAAGATCAATCACAGAACACAGAGAATAGTAGATTGAAACACAGAGAGGTAGAGAGAACTCCTGGTCTTTCTTTATTGCTTTCTTTCTGATTCCGTATACAAAATTATCAATAGTGCTCTCTATTTATAGTCTACTGGTGAGATGCCCACCATGGGCCAAGGCTTCAAGTCCAGGCCCAGGTTTCCTAACATTCCCCCTTGGGCACTCATTCGACACGTTCATGCCTCGTCAAAATTCCATAAAAACCCAGTGGGAAAATTTTGGAGAAAGAGTACATGATACATATTATGCTGCGTTGCACGAATTGCCTCATTAAAAACTTTGGCCGAGAAATTTTAGGAAAACTCGTCAAGGGAAAGAGTACAATTCACCCAATTTCGTTCAATCTTCAGGATTTATCCTTTGGGTACTCGATCTTCATGATAAAGGTTTAATAACGGGCTTGAGAAAATTCTCTCTCTGAATTCTGCACTTATCAAAGTCTCACCATTCCAATTCCACGTACGCATCTTTCAAAGCTAGATGTAAGGAGTGACTTAGTGAATAAATCTGTCAGATTCTCACATGACTTAGTATGCAGTACCTTAATATCATCCATCTTGCAATTCATAAGCATAGAAGAACATGAGGTTGATATACTTTGTGAGATGACTCTTCACGTAGCCTGTCTGTACTTGTGCCACACAAGCTGCATTATCCTCATTGATAATTGTGGGAGCTTGCACAATATTCATCCCACATGACTGCTGGATGTGGTGAATCATTCGCCGGAGCCCAGCACATTCTTGTGCGGCTTCATACAGTGCTATAATTTCTGAGTGGTTTGTCGAAGTCGTTACAAGACTTTGCTTAGACGATTTCTAGGAAATTACAGTTCCACCACACAGAAATACATAGCCTGTTTGTGACTTGCAGTATACGGGTCCGACAGGTACCCAGCATCTTCATAGCCAATCAAGTTCAAATCTTGATTATTTCTATAGAACAATCTAATGTCCTTGCTTCCTTGGAGGTATCGGAAGATGTCCTTTATTCTCTGCCAATGCCTTTTGGTAGGTTTTGCATTATGCTTTGCTAACAGGTTTACGGAAAATGCGATGTCCAGTCTAGTGCAGTTTGCTAAATATATAAGTTCTCCTACTGCACTTAAGTATGGGAATTCCGGTCCCAGGACTTCCTCCCCCTCTTCCCTAGGTCGGTATGGATCTTTTTCTTGCTGTAAAGACCTCCCGATTATCGGTTCTTTCGATGGGTATGCCTTCTCAAAATCGAACATTTCTAACACCTTCTGGGCATAGGCCGATTGATCTACTAATATTCCTTCAGGGACATGCTCAAGCTGCAGGCCTAAGCAGTATTTGGTTTTACCCAAATCTTTCATTTCAAATTCTGACTCCAGGTAAGAACTTGCTTCTTTTATGTCTTCCATTGTCCCGATGATATTTAGATCATCTACATACACTGATATTATACAAAATCCATTCTGGGATCGTCGTATAAATACACAGGGATAATCTTCATTGTTAGTGTAGCATTTCTTGCATAGAAAGTCACGTAAGCGATTATACCACATCCTACCTGATTGCTTGAGTCCGTACAGTAATTTTCTGAGCTTCACACTGTATAGATTTCTATTTGCTCTGTCTTGGTTCGGGATGGAGATACCTTTAGGTACCTTCATATAAATCTCCGAATTCAAGTTTCCATAAAGGTATGCAGTTACCACATCCATCAATTTCATTTCTAGATTCAAGTTTACTGCCATTGAAATCAAATATCTAAAGGTAATTTCACTCATGACTAGGGAGTAGGTTTCTTCATAATCAACTCTTGTACGTTGAGTGAAACCTTGTGCTACCAGCCTTGCTTTATATCTTACAACTTCATTTCTTTTATTTCTCTTTCGAACAAATACCCACTTATACCCTATAGGGTGCACATGGGGAGGTGTGCGGCATACGGGCCCAAACACCTCTCTTTTGTTCAGAGATAATAATTCAGTTTCTATTGCCTTCTTCCAATCTTCCTAATCTGATCTTTTCTTACATTCAGCGAGCGATGCAGGCTCGGGATCAAGATCGATGATTGTAGTAATTTTCTTTGCAAAATAGATATCAATATTGGTTGTTGTCCTATTCATGGACTCTCCTGTATGCACATAATTTATAATTATTTCTTCATGAGTTGCCTCTTCTGGAGTGTTTGCTTCTTCTAGAGCTTCTCTTTGCATATCGCTTCTTCCAGTTGTGGTGGCAAGTCCCTTTAGTTTTTTGGCTCGGATGTGTGCGCACACATCCATGCCAATTTCTTCTTCCATGGGATATTCAGATCCGGTATACCCTTTTCTGAAGGTGTCATACTAATGCCAGGTCTCAACTGGCTCTCCTTCTTAGGGGTGATATGCTCTTTGGGAGAAATCATGATGGTGGCAGCTGCTAGGTCAAAAGGAGATGCTACTGCTAGGATGGCTTCAACCTCCATTAGCGCATGCAGCTGCTCAGAACTCTCCCCCTCAACAGATGCAAAGTGGGTTTCATGCTGCCCTTTGCCTTCCTTCTTCTTCTGGGCTTGGAAGGCATCAATGACATGTTGCGGCTCTTTACATATCCGCAACCAATGCCCCCACTTGCTATACTTAAAGCAGGATTGGTCCTGTTGACCATAGGTTTTGCCATCCCGCTTTGGCTTGCTTGCCTTATTCTCACGCAGAGCATTTGACTTGCCTTTTTAGGCTGCAGCCTTGCCCTTCCTTTCCTTTTTCTTCATCATGGGCTTTCGCACCTTGTAGCTCCCAGCGTTGGCTTCACGGCCAGCGGAGCTTTCAAGTGGCTATGTGACGTAGTTCTTGCAGAGAACTTCATTCTGAGCATCTGCAACCAGCATTATATCAATCAATTCAGCATACTCCTTATAGCCATCTTGACGGTAATTGCGTGCGGATTGCACTGCATTGGGGTGAAGGTGGATATAGTTTTCTCAATCTTCTGATCATCTGTGATCTGCTTGCCACAAAATTGAAGATTGATACAAATTATGTGCAAGGCAAAATTGTACTCCCCGACCGTCTTGTAGTCGGATTCATTCTTGCTCTGCCTGAGGAAGAATGTTGTACTTTAGCCTCTCGAACCGCTTCTTGAGTGCAATCCATAGTGCTAGCGCGCTCTTCTCTGTCATATACTTATTCTTGAGAGTGAGACAGATATGGTGCCTGAGGAAGTGAAGTGCCTGATCATTTTCCTCAAGGATAGGTTGGGCGTCCTACGGTGCGCCAATCCCAATAGCAGCGCAGAGCTTCTTGGTTTCAGGTACTATATCAACATCGAAAGTCCAAGTCAGATAGTTTTGGCCATGCTGGGCCAGCTCCTCGAACTCCCGGTTTGTGATGCCAGTCATCTATATGTACATGAAAGGAATAAATAAGTTTACTGCCGGTAAACATGCATGAAATAATTTTACTTCAGGTAAATAAATGGTACAAAATATTCTCGTAATGTTTCAATATTTTCTATGCATGTTCTATAAATTTTATTGTTAATTTCAGTGATTAAAGGCAATTTAAATAATTACAATTAATCAAAACAGTAAATAAATATAGAAAACATAGAAAATAATAATGACAGAAATAAACATACTTCAAATGCTAACAATAATTCAAAATTCGAATCCCGAGGCTCTTTTATACCAAAATATGAATTTTCAATAAATTCTATAATTTTCGAGGGACTATATGCAAATTTTTCAGTTCAAAAAATTTTGCGTGATTTTCTGATTTTCCGAAGGGTTTTCTGCAAAATTCGGGACCAATCTGAAAATCGGAGGACATGTTCGTAATTTTCAAAATTACGAGGGCATTTCTGCAAAATTTAGGACCCATCTGCAAAATCTGAGGGCTCTTCAGTAGTTTTCATAATTTAAGAGGCTTTTTTACAAAATCGTCGGCGTCTCCGTCTGGGCCGTGCTGTCGGCGCGATTGGTGTTTGAGCCCATTTGGCCCGCCCGCTCGGCACCAAAAAACAGCGGGGTTAGGGTTTCCCATTACCCGTTCACATGGCGGCGGCAGCAGCCCGAGCTTCGGCTTAGGCGGGGCGGCGAGCGGCCGGCGGCGGGCTAGCGGAGCGGGCGGCGGCAGCGAGCCGACATGCGGCCGACTTCAGCGCGATTGGTGGCGGCCTCCTCGGGCGTGGCGATCGGCTTGGCGCGGCCGGCGGCGGAGCGGGCGATGGCGCTTCAAGTGCGGCGCGGCCATCCCGAGCGGTCCCACGGAGTGGGAGGCGGCTACGGTGGTGGAAGCCGAGGGGCGACACTGGCGCGGAACCCGCGGCGGCCTCCTCCTCGGGCGGCGACCGGCGGCCGATCGAAGATTCGGCCATGCGGGGCTTGAGGCGGCGCGGTCGGCTCGGGACCGGAAGCCAAGGAGGCGGTCGGCCATGCGGGCGGCGTTGTCGGCAACCGGTGCGGGCGGGCGGCGGCGGCGGCGGTCGACCTCGGTGTGTCGGCCGGCGGAGCGGCCTTCGGCGGGGCCGATGACGCTTCGATCGGGTTCGGCGGCGCTGGGGAGGAGGGCCGGTGACCAGCGGCTGGCCGAAAGCCGGTGGCCGTACGGGGCCGACCATGCGCAATTTTTTTCTTTTTTTCTTTTTTTTTTCAATCTACAGTGCAATCATCATCTACTCTGTGATATAATCTACCGATCGATATTGTGCTGGCGACTTCAAGTCTGTTCGTGGTAGATTAGAGTGGATTTACACCGTAGAAAAATAATGTAGAAAGCGAAATCTGCGAATTTAGAACGATCTAGACAATTCAATCAACTAGTGCTTCGATGATTACCTTCGATTCACCGAAGCGATTCGTGCTGATAACGTGTTGAGGAACCGTCGCTGGCGACCAATCCGATCGATTCCTCTGCTTATGCAAAACAAGATCAATCACAGAAAACAGAGAATAGTAGATTGAAACACAGAGAGGTAAAGAGAACTACTGGTCTTTCTTTATTGCTTTCTTTCTGATTCCGTATACAAAATTACTAATAGTGTTACCTATTTATAGTCTAATAATAAAGTGCCTATTATGAACCAAGACTTCAGGTCTAGACCACGTTTCCTAACAATTGGGTCAGTTTTTTAAGATTTTGCATGCTACAGTGAAGTGGGAAAAGAGCAGATGGTTACGATATATCTAACCGTGTAAGACCAGGAGATGTCAGAGTTTTTTCATATTGTCCCACGAAGAATGTATCAAATGAGCGGACCATGGGAAATAATACTTTTTTGAACTAGGGAAATAATAATCTTGATAATTGGGTGGCATCTAGACGACTCAAATTAGGCATTATAATGCCATCAACATTTAAAAAAGTCTGAATTATTCCACCTTACACTACGGCACTTTCACCTGTCGGTGAGATTAGATTTTCTTGCCCATCCAACTAAAAGACGCAATACATAACATGAATAAGTTTTGTAAGCAGCCGATATGCTTTTTAGATAAAGAAACCGATATTATCATGCCAATAGAAATCATGCCAATAGAAAAGAGACAGGTCATAGGATCTAACCATTATTCCTAAATGTGACCAACTGTTTTCACTCAAACCCCAAAGAAATGAGTAGATCCATTGAAAATAGTGTTAAGTTTTTACACCTAAGGTTTGGAAAACCGCCCGAGGACCAGCCGGTAAACCAAAACCAGCCTAGTTGAGGTTTTTCCAAACCCTGGCCCGGTTCTGGACTTCTGGTCCTAAACCACCCATTTGAGCTCAATTCATTTGATTTTTAACATTTCAAATTCAAAATGCGCCTATCCTCCTGACAAGATGAGACTTGTTTCTGTCCTGGTTTGTTGCCCAGCGGACAGAAACCTGAACCAGTCTCCAGTCTCAAGAGACCTTGAGTTCATTTGTCATCATATGCATGAGCTAAGTGAAGAAATTCGTGATGCAACAGTACATAAAAAGGAGCATACTAAAGTGAGTTCCTATTTATTATTGCCTTTAAACATCAGCTGTGACATTCAATCAAAATCATCTTTTTTTCATATCATGCTTTCAGATGGTGACTGAGCTGCAGTAACCCGCGAAATGAAAGTGAAGCACAATCAGGTGCTTACGGTCAAGGATGCTCATCATCAAATTTTGATCAAGTAGTTGACACTCATGTCAATCAAAATGCAGGTATCTAAAATTAGCATTGACAACCATAAACCATGTGATGAGCATGTAAAACTGGAGATAGCAGCAACAAAAAAGCTGTATCGTTTTCGCGAAAAAAGAACATGTCTTTTAATGGTTAATCAGTTTACAGCTTCTTGTAAGCTCGTTTGTAGTTTGTGACAGAAAAACATCACAAGTTTCGAAAAGCTTCTGAACTGAGTGCAGAGTTACAATGGATATGGCAAAAATATGCTGTCATAAAGGCATAGAGTTTCCTGCAAAACAAAATAAGGCAACTTTGTGTCAGAATATACTGATGTAACTGTATGTTTAAAACATACTAATTCAACTGTATATATAGTGCATACTGAAGCAAAGACCTTCAAAAACCAGGAGAAAAACGGTGTTTAGTGACCAGACATGGAATATACAAGATCTAACTTAACTTCACATTGTTTCTTTGACCTTGAGGAATCACATCGTTTCTTTGACCTTGAGGAGGTTTTATTCCTAACATATCCTAATTTGTTTGGAACAAAAGGCTTCGTTGTTATTGTACTTATGAATGGAGAAAATTCATAGAACACTAAAGTAGAACATGGGACTTACGACACTCCTGCCAAGTTGAATACAACTACACATTAGATATGTAGTTCAGTAATATTAAAGTAATTATGTACAGCCAAGAAATAGGAAATCATGTTATAATTCCTTAGACTAGCACAATAGAGGGAGGGCGGGCCATACAAAAGGCTCATGAAGGCATATCAAAACTTTATGGGAAGAGTACACAGGGCATATAAAAAATTAACAGCCCAAATACCATTTCGATTTGGTTTGACACAAGTACGAAACAAAGATGCTACACTAAAGTGTACGGTAGTTAAAAATCAACAGATATGAATGACTACTTTAAAAAAAAAAAAAAACAGGTATGATTGGCTGAATGTTAATCAGATATGAGGTAGACAAGAATACGGTACAAGTCAGATAAAGAATGGATTTGAAGACATATTTTGTGGGTATTTATAGTCTGTTAGGGGGAGAAGACAAAAAAGTCAATACATATATTCAAAAGAATTCATCATACATTATTAACTTCTAGTGGCACAGAACTTTCAAGGTTACAGAAATATGGCATAAATAAAACATTATATAGCACATACATTTGGTAACAGAAGTGTTAGACAGGTTCTTTGGGCTTTTGGCCTTGGGCCCTTGTGTGCTTAGTATAGGCAAGGATCTCTCAGGTTGGCCCATGATTCTATGAACCTAACCCTAGACATCCTTGCCTATATATATATGTGCCTTGTTCTGCTGGCTGATATATAATACATATAGATAACTTACATGGTATCAGAGGGTCGATCCCGACCGTCTATTTCCGCCCAGGGTCGATCTCGACCATCCATTTCCGCTTAACCCTAGATCCTTTTCCCTCAGCCCCCATGCCAGGCGGCCCGCCGCCGACTTCGTCCGCTCCTGCCGATGCCGACCCCTTGTCAGGCGACGCCGCCACAAGGATCGCCGATGAAGCTCACGCGCCACGTGCCTCCCGATCGCGCGCTCGTTGCCGCCACCAGGTCCACGCCGCCTCGCGCGGCCGAAGCCGCCGAGCCGAGGCCGCCATCGCTGCCAAGACCGCTGCCGCCGCCCGGCCGGAGCCTTGCCGCTCTAGCACGCTGCCCGTGAGTGCGCCGCCGCCTCTGGGGAAGACGACTCTAACGCCGAGTCCATCCATGAGGCCCCTCCTCCCCTCCACGACGCTCTTCTCCTCCATGAAGCCGCCGCCATCGCCAATCTTCATGCTCAAGCCGTCGGTGTCCAGAACATCCGGCTGCTGGTTCCTCTCGTCCCCGACCTCACCTCCGGTCACTACACACGGTGGCACGAGCTCTTCCTCCTCACCCTTGGGAAATACTCCCTCGAGGATCATGTGCTCAACGATGCTCCCAATCTGGCCCTTCCCGATTGGATTCGTATGGACTGCGTCGTCAAATCCTGGATCCTCGGCACCCTCTCCACCGACCTCGTCGAGACTGTGCTGGAGCACCGGGCCACCGCACGCATCACCTGGCTCGCCATCGAGACTCAATTCCTCAGCAACCGGGAGTCGCGCATTCTCTACCTCGGCCGAGTTCGCGCTTTCATCCGTGAGATCTCTATTGCCGATTCTGCGGCGATTCAAGAGCATGGCCGATGCACTCACCGATCTCGGGGAATTCGTCGCCGATCGGACTCTTCTCCTCCATGTCATTCGCGGCCTCAATGAGAAGTTCACCGCCATCGGCCTGCACCTCCAACGGAGCAGACCTTTCCCCTCCTTCCTTGAGGCCCGCGCCGATCTTCTTCTGGAAGAACTCCACATGACCAACCGCAAGACGTCTTCGGCCACCGCTCTGCTCTCCTCCGGCGTCCAATCTGCCTCGACTCCCACCAACCGCTCCTCTGCTCCCAGCGGCTACGGAGGAAGCAACGGAGACCGGGGGGGTGGCTCCTCCCACTCTTGTGGTCGGCGTGGCAAACGCTCCAGTCGTGCTGGCCCGAATGGCGGCGCAAGCGGCTCCGGCACTCCAGGCGCACCTAAACCCAGTGGCTGGCCCAGCTTCTACAACCCCTGGACAGGTACTATACAGATGTGGCCTGGCCCCCGGCCTCATCTTGCTCCTCTTCCGCAGGGACGTGTCTCCGGGCCGGCTATGTCTCCCCAGGTTACACCACCACCTCCACAACCTCATGCTCTGCTGGCCACCCAGAAACAGTGGACTCTTCCCGTGTCTCCCCAGACACCACCGCCACCTCCTGCTTTGCCGGCCGCTCAGAACCAGTGGGCTCTTCCCAGTCAGGCCGCTGGTTTCTACGGAGACTCTTCTGCCGGCCAAGTAACTGAGCATTACGCCAACCCCTCCTGGAACCAGCACAGCCTTGCGGGTGCTTTCTCCACCATGACGCTCACACCACCCCCTCAACCCGAGTGGTACTTCGACTCAGGGGCTACCTCCCACATGGCTTCCGACCCTGGTATCCTCTCTTACTCCTCAACCCTTCCGCATTCCACTCCTTCCATTGTTGTCGGCAACGGCTCGTTACTTCCCGTGACCTCCACCGGCCCAGCCGATCTTCATGGTTCCCTTCGTCTTAAAAATGTCCTTGTTTCACCCACTCTCATTAAAAACCTCATTTCTGTTCGTCAGTTTACATCTGACAATAATCGCTTACATTGAATTTGATTCGGTGGTCGTTACGTGAAGGATCTTCGGTCTCGGAACGTGATCATCAGGTGCAATAGCTCCGGGCCGCTCTACCCTCTGCATCTTCCTGACGCTGAGTCCTTCCTCACCGTCTCCTCCGCTCCGCTTTCCTTCATGTAATAAAACCACGGGTCCTTCCATCTGTCATACATGTCAACTGGGTCGTCATGTTCGTCTTCCATTTCATGTGTCAGCATCCCGTGCTTCCAAAAACTTTGATCTTATACACTGTGACCTCTGGACATCACCTGTTGATAGTGTTTCTGGTTACAAGTATTATTTGATCATTCTCGACGATCACTCGCATCATCTGTGGACTTTCCCTCTTCGGTTCAAGTCTGACACTTTTCCGACACTCGCTAACTTCTTCTCGTTTGTTTCCACTCAGTTCGACGTCACCATTAAGGCCGTTCAGTGCGACAATGACCGTGAGTTTGACAACTCCAGCGCCCGCACGTTCTTCCTTACCCATGGAGTCCATCTCCGCATGTCCTGCCCCTACACCTCCCAACAGAATGGTAAAGCTGAGCGTATCATTCGTTCTATCAACAATTGTCATTCGCTCACTTTTGTTTCAGGCATCTATGCCACCATCCTACTGGGTTGAGGCATTGACCACTGCCACCTACCTCCTCAACATCCTTCCTACCAAGACGCTGAATTTCTCCACACCACACCATGCCCTCTTTGGCTCTTCCCCCTCATATGATCATCTTTGTGTCTTTGGATGCACATGCTACCCCAATCTTGCCTCCACAGCCTCCCACAAACTCGCCCCTCGCTCCGCTCTATGTACTTTCCTTGGCTACTCCTCCCACCATAAGGGTTACCGATGTCTCGACATGGCCTCCAATCGGATCTATCTCTCCCGTCATGTCACCTTTGATGAAACTTCCTTTCCCTTTGCCGCTCTTCCCTCCACCCCATCCACGGCAGACTTTGAGTTTCTGGATGACCACACTAACCCTGTGACGACTCCCATTGGACCATCGCGCATCTCTTTGCTGCGCAGTTCTCCCACAAGAACTCCGCGCGCGTGCCACGCTGCCCCGACGATACCGCGCCCGCCACTCTGCCATGCGCGGCTCTCGACAAGATCTTTGCACCGCCAACCCCCGCCGGACGCACCGTTCGCCATGTCTACACACGGCGTGCGAAGGTGGACCTCCCACTCTCCGCCCGGTGCATTCCCCGGCAATGGAGGTCGATGCGTTGTGCAGGGCGTCTTCCCCCCAACACTACCATGTGCGGCATCCTCTTCACCTGCATTGCCACATGCGGCCCCCGCCAGACGTACCGTTCGCCATGTCTATACACGACGTGCGAAGGTGGGCCCCCCACTCTCCGCCCCGGTACATTCTCCAGCGCCCCTTCCCCCGGGCGCAGTGCCGGTGTCTCCCGTACTCAATCAGCACCCGATGACGACGCGCGACAAGTCCGGTTTTCGGCTACCTGCTCTCTACCACGTCACGCCACTGTCACCTGTACCTCGGACATACCGCACCGCCCTCGCCGACCCCAATTGGCGGAGTGCTATGGACGAAGAGTATGCAGCCCTCTTGCAAAACCACACCTGGGATTTAGTTCCTCGACCGAACAAAGCAAATGTCGTCACTGGTAAATGGATCTTCAAGCACAAACTCAAGGCAGATGGTTCTCTCGAGCGCTACAAAGCCCGTTGGGTGCTCCGTGGCTTTACACAGAGCCCGGGAGTGGATTTCGCCGAAACCTTTAGTCCCGTTGTGAAACCAGCAACCGTGCGGACAGTGCTGGCTCTTGCCCTTTCCAGAAAGTGGCCGATCCATCAACTTGATGTGAAGAACGCTTTCCTTCACAGGACCCTGTCTGAGATAGTCTATTGTTCACAGCCATCAGGGTTCGAGGATTCCACTCATCCAGAGTTTGTCTGCCGTCTGAACAGATCACTATATGGTCTCAAGCGGGCTCCTCGTGCTTGGTACAGCCGGTTTGCTTCATATCTGCTATCTCTTGGGTTCATTGAAGCCAAGACGGACACATCCCTGTTTGTCTACCACCGCGGCACCGAGATCATCTACTTGCTTCTTTATGTTGATGACATCGTTATCACCGCCTCATCTGCCGAACTCCTTCGCCGCATCATCACCGCATTGCAGCAGGAGTCTCCATGAAGGATCTCGGTGAGCTTCATCACTTCCTGGGATGCATGTGCAGAAGTGTCGCGATGGTCTTCTCCTCTCCCAACGTCAGTACATGGTGGACATCACGGGCGTGCGAGCATGGCGGGCGCAAGCCATGCACCACCCCTGACACCAATCCAAAGGTGTCGACCTCGGTAGGTGACCTGTCGGTGACTCGGCGATTTCCGCGCTTTAGCGGGGACCTCAAGATCTCACATTCACCAGGCCGGACATCTCTTATGCAGTTCAGCAGGTGTGCCTTCATATGCACGACCCTCATGAGCCCCACCTTACTGCTCTCAAACGGATTCTTCGGTACATTCGTGGCACTCTCCATCTGGGCCTCCTTATTCAGCCAACCTCGCAGTCTGATCTTGTGGTTTACTCTGATGCTGACTGGGCCGGTTGCCCGGATACACGCAAGTCCACTTCGGGCTATGCCGTGTTTCTCGGAGATAACCTTGTTTCCTGGTCCTCCAAGCGTCAGAACACCGTGTCACGCTCCAGCGCCGAGGCCGAGTATCGTGGTGTGGCCAATGCCATTGCCGAAGCCTCCTGGTTACGCCACCTTTTGTTGGAACTACATACTCCACTTTAGCAGGCCACTTTGATGTATTGCGACAACATCAGTTCAGTCTACATGTCCTCCAACCCAGTCCAGCATCAGTGCACCAAGCACATTGAGATTGATCTTCACTTTGTTCGCGAGCAAGTGGCCCTTGGTGATATTCGTGTACTGCATGTTCCTACCACTTCACAGTATGCTGATCTTCACCAAAGGTCTTCCCTCCTCAGTCTTCCGTGAGTTTAGATCCAGTCTAAACGTCCGTGCTGTGGACGCTTCGACTGCGGGGGGGTGTTAGACAGGTTCTTTGAGCTTTTGGTCTTGGGCCCTTGTGTGCTTAGTATAGGCAAGGATCTCTCAGGTTGGCCCATGATTCTATTAACCTAACCCTAGACATCCTTGCCTATATATATATATGTGCCTTGTTCTGCTGGCTGATATATAATACATACAGACTACTTACAAGAAGTCGTACCGACATCCACGTCCACAACAAATAAACATACACAGGAAATAGCCATTTTGGTTCCTCAATCCACATCCTCAGATGTTAATGTGCAAAGGGAGTGGATATTTTATCTTTGCATCCATGTGCAAATAGTTCAGACTCCAGACTATGACATGTTGATCCTATATGCAACTTCATCTATCAACAATGACTAACAAAAAGGTCAGATGTGCTATTCCTTGGATTTAAGTTAGAATGAAAATTGTAAGCACCTGACAAATATTGGTTAGAGTAACCCAAATGTTTCATTTTCGACAAGCAGGTATTAAACATTACTCCAGCTGAGTTTAATTTAAAACGCGAGCATCAAAATTTATTTCTTCAAGAAACATCTTTAATAAATGTAATTTTGTACAAATGTAAACACTAAAACTTTTTAATGCATATACTATAATAATTTTTTTTAGATCACATAACAATGGCTTCATACTTGACTATTTCATTCAGATATGAAAACTAGAATGATCATCTTGATAATTCCAGGACATAAAACAAAACAAGCTTGACTTGACAGTTAAAAGAAAACAGGGACTACATGCATACTTGCAAGTTGCAACATGTAAAAAATAGGGTGTTGCAATGCACAGAAGATGCTACCAACAACGCATCCAAGAAAAAAAAAAGTGGGAGTATTAACTAACAATGTGCAGCCAGGAAAGCATTGCTTATAACATTGAACATGTAATATGATTGTAACCAAAACCAGATGCTTGACTTAAAAGTGCGAATGGCACATATCGCAACACATGAACACACTTACAATAAATCAGAAGTAACTGTTGTGTATATCAACAGAAAAGAAAACATGGAAAACACACAAAGAGCTGGGTAGAGTAGCTTCCCCATGCATTCTAGAACGCATTTAGACTGCTGCTACCTGGTTAAAAAACACAGATATCTAGTTCCAATGCAGTAGGCGTCTGTATCAGAACACACACGCGCACACGCATGCACAAGCACACACAAAAATGACCTCAGAATACTGTTTATCTACTTGATAAAATTAATTCCATTCAAGGTTATTAAGTCGGTAAGTCGAGTTGAGTGGCCAAGAGACCGACTTGCTGAGGTTGACTAGCCGTCGACTTGCCAGCATACCACCCTTGGACGATAGCAAATTAAACAAAGCATGAAATAAACAATACTTGAATAAATTTAGAGCATGTTACCTCATCTTCTGCTACAACAGAATAGAGCAGCTGCTACCACCATATTTGCTACTCTGCTGCTACTACCACTGATACTCTACTGCTACTACTTGCTACTACTATACTACTACTAGTAGCTGTTGCTACTACTAGTCTAATAGTACTATGTTAGTATTTAGTACATTACTACTTGGTGTACACTACTACTGCTACGAGATCTACAAGAGGTTGAGAGCATTAGAACAAAACAGAGCAGATCAGCATTTAGCATTCAGCAAAACAGGGCAGCAAAAGAAGAGAGAAGGGAGCTTAGGAGAAGAAGGATCTGAGGGGTAAGGGATGAAGGAGGGAGATGAACATGGAGGCCAAGGCGACGCTTGCCGATGGTGGCCTGAGCCAGGGGTGAAGGTGACGGACGGGTGCTGGGAGACGGCTGGAAGGGAGGGCACCACCAGGGCAGAGGCAAAAACCAGCAATGGCTACTTACTAGTAACTAGGTTTTGGGTGCCAAGACCATTTATCCTCTTCAGTTTTCAACTTGACGCTGGGCCACCCCAAATCACACGCCAAGTCGCAGATAAAGTGTGCCAAGTCATGCGCCCTTTCCCGCGCTCACCCACAAGTTGTTCGACTTGTCTCTCCAAGTCGATGACTAGTCGATCCAAGTCAACCAGTCGACAGCAAGTCGCTCAACTTGCTCAGCTAGTTGAATCGGTGGCTTAAGTCAAGCGTCGCCAGCCGACTGAACGACTCGTAGATCACTTAATAACACTGATGCCATTTCTACAGTTAAGTTTCATGATCTCAAGGAGGCAAGAAAAAAAACCGGCAGTATAGTAAAAGTGAAACACCTTCATTTTGATCCCTACATCAAGGCATGTATAAACATTGGTAAAGTAAATAAATTGAGACTGTTGTACTTGTTTTAAAAACTATGTTCAACTTGCACAATTGATACTCCCTCTATTCTCTTTTAAGTGACTTTTTAACTTTTTACAGTCTCCGAGATGTGACTTGACAGTTACTTTTTTAAATTTTATCTTATTATATACTAACAAAATTATAATATTATGAAAGTATTTTTAACGAAAAATCTAATGATATAGTTTCCATGTGGCCAATCTAGATAGTTTTAAATATATTAGTGGTCAAATTTTAGAAAGCTTTACTGCATGGATTCTAGGGCATCACTTAAAAAAGAACAGATGTAGTAACATTGAGATAGATGGGCCTTATGTTATGCAACAATTTCATTGAATCAAGCTGTTAGCCTTGCTTGCTCAACTCAGTACAGTTCTATTTATCTAATGACATCTAGTAAAGACTGACAATAAACTTGTAAATGTTGTATTTTCAGGTTGCTTTATGGAACACAACATTGTTTCTAGACTTGGAACATCCACGGCACATCCTATGTAACATGAAGGTGAAAATTGTAATGATGTATTCTGTTTCTCAAAAAGAAATAATTGTTATGGTTAAAAACTTAAAATGTTCTTGCATTCGAGAACCAGATCTCATCATGTAAAAGTGTAAAAATATTGATGGTCGATCTTCTCCAGAGCATATTACTAGTAAGCCTAGTTACAAATTTACAATCAATTATTACCAATGGAAGTTGAAGCCATGCAAATTATCAAAAACATTTAACAACGGGACACAAAAAAAAAAACCACTCGAACTAATCAAATACTATCTCACGAGATAGCAGAAAACTGTAGTTACAATACAATCCCAGGGTAATAATTATCAATGTACTGGATATATGTTGCTAGGTCTGAGGAAATTCTAATCCCTGCAAAGCAAAACTTTTGCAGAGTCAGCTCAACCATCTTTGCCATTTCAAACACTTATCGTCCTCTGCTTGTGAACTTGCATATAATGCCCACAAAACTCCCATTCTAGCCAATTTTTACAACCAACCCCTAGAAAAAGCCCTCCTACTCCTAACTCCTAGTGCTTGTGCAGTTAACAATTCAACCACAAACAAAAGCAAGGACGGATATCTTCGTAACTTATTCCTGGCATTCCAAGACGAAGAAAAAAAAACCCGGCAAGAAACGTACCTTGAGGGACGAGGCCCCAGCTCTGGGACTCTGGCGAGATGGCCGACCGGAGCCGTGCCGACGCGACGGCGCTGTGCAGCGGCATCACGGACAACAAGCCCCCGCATACCGATGGTAACCTGAATCGAACAAGCAATGTAAGAAGTGAAAAGAGAATCAAGACAGGGCTAGGTCCGGAGTACGGCACCTGTGGACGGAGGAGGCGCGGCGAGAGGCGGCGCAGAAGGGAGAAGGAAGGTGGGAGTGGGCGCCGAGGCTGCGGCAGAGAGAGGAGGCGGACGTAGAGACGGCGCGGGCTAAAACCCTAGATCGGAGGACCACGGGAGAGGCCGCCATTATCTTACGCGATGAGGAGATACAAAACAATGCTTATAAGTTGGAGACGGGGTTTTTTCAACCGGTGGCTCGGTAACATTGGTTCTCGGTTTTGGTTTTGACAAAGAGCAAACAATGTTGAGATGTGCATGTGACTAGATGTGGTTTTTTCAACCGGTAGCTCGGTAATCTCAATAATCACATAAGTCGTACCTCGTAATCAACCGATAGTTACCTATAAACTAGCCCAATTTTCTGTACTTTTTTTTCTGATTGCATCTCGTGATCATCTGTATTCCAAAACTTGAATTCAACCGATGGTAGAGCCACAAAATGCATGGGTATAGTTATATCCTCAAAAATTTTACATAAAAATCCGATATATATCTCCTTAATATGTTGAGATGTGCATGTGACTAGACGGGGTTTTTTCAACCGGTAGCTCGGTAATCTCAATAATCACATGTGTCGTAACTCGTAATCAGCCGGTAGTTACCTACAAACTAGCCCAATTTTATGTACTTTTTTTCTGATTGCATCTCGTGATCACCTGTATTCCAAAACTTGAATTCAACCGGTGGTGGAGCCACAAAATGCATAGGTATAGTTATATCCTCAAAAATTTTACGTAAAAATCCGATATATATCTCCTTAATACATAAAGTATACACTACACATACTAATATACTTCTATTAGCCCATTAGACCCAACATGCAACAAGTAAAGCCTATTAGCCCAAGTACATATGCCATCCTCACTTCCTCAATCCATCAACCAAATCCTGTAGGTTTCTGTCCAAACGTAGTAGCCGAGCTCGAGCTCGAGCACGCGGCTCTACTAATGCGCAGCTCATCGCCGCCGCTGCGCTCCCCAGAGGCTGGAGTCCCCGCCGTTGAGGAAAAGGTAAACCAAAGAAACCATCGAGCCAAGTCTCGATCCGTGCTTCCAAATCTATATATATATTATTTTGATTTTCCTCATCCGCAATGCTCTGATTTAACTGTGAAACGGTGGCAAATCCATGGGGGCGTTGACGTCGAAGCTGGTGCAGCTGCAGTTTAAGGCGTGTGAGGTGACGAGGTTGGTGGCCAAGCACAGGTGTGCGCACCACAAGACGCTCATGGAAAGGAACAAGCAGTACATCGTTAACCGGCCCACCATCGAGAAGTGTCAGGAGCTCTCCAAGAAGCTCTTCTATACCCGTCTCACCAGGTCCCCTATGCTCCTGACTTATTGTGCTTTGATTTTTACCATCCAGCTCTTCTATGCACCTGAGTTCTCGATGTCAATTAGTTTCTTGAATTTTGAATGCTGGTAAATCGTTTTCTGATGTTCATGTGTCAACTAGCTGGCACTTCAGTGGTGTTAATAATGTTGCTAAATTCTTATGAATTGTCCAAATTAAGGTATGATTAGAACATTGTGGGGCAGTAGGATACATCTTTGAGAGTTCTATAGTGCTAATTTAAGTCTCGGTATACCAATTTATGTGCTTGTGTGGCACGGAATGGTGTATTGGGTTTTTTCTTGTTACAGGGTTTAATGATCGGATGGGGATGCAAAACGCTCTGCTATGATGGTTTTTAGTGTAGTCATATATTGTAGTATATAGATTGGTCTGGAGCACAAGAAAGTAAATTGCTCTTTTTTAGCCTTCGGGTTTAAAGGGATGATCTCAGGAATCGAAATCTAAAAAGGAGTTACAGGAGTTATAATTTGATGAAGAAAAAATTTGATGGAGAGAAGGAGGACGGTTCAGTTTCAAGGCATTTAAGCAAAAAAAAGGTTTATAATATTGTTAAGAATTTAGATGTTGTCCTCGGAAAGTGACGTAAATCGAGGGCTCGTGAGAAGAACATCTGCAAGAAGAGATCAATATTTTGGGACTTATCTTATTGGGAGTACCTAGATGTTCGACACTACATCGACATCATGCACGTAGAAAAGAATATATGTGACAGCTTGATTGGTCTCATACTGAATATTCGTGATAAAACAAAGGACGGCGTCAACGCACGGCTTGACTTGGCTGATATGGACATCAGGCCTGAGTTAGCACCGACAAAAACAGATAATGGACGAACGTACCTTCCCTCTACGTGTTACACTCTGTCTAAGACCGAGAAAACAGAACTGTGCCAGTGCTTGCATGGTGTCAAAGTTCCTTCTAGTTACTCCGGTAACATGAAGAAACTTGTTTCGATACAAGATTTGAAGTTAAATGGCATGAAGTCTCATGATTGTCATGTGCTGATGACACAAATGCTCCCTATTGCAATTAGAAATATTTTGTTGATCAAAGTCCGAGAGACAATCATGAGGCTATGTTATTTCTTTAATACAATTGCTCAGAAGGTCATCTATCCTGAAGGACTAGATGCTCTACAGGACGAGGTGGTGATGACTCTATGTCATTTTGAGATGTATTTTCCTCCTTCGTTTTTTGATATCATGGTCCATCTCATTGTTTACGTTGTGTAGGAGATAAAAATATACGGGCCCGTATTCCTACGTAGCATGTACCCATTTGGGAGGTTCATGGGAATTCTCAAGTCCTATGTACGGAATCGATCTCGGCCGGAGGGCAGCATCGTCGAAGGTTATGCAAGCGAAGAGGTCATTGAGTTTTGTGTCGATTATATGGTTCAGATTCAACCGATAGGTGTGTCTCAATCTCATCATGAAGGGGGCTTAAGGGTATCGGAACTATCGAAAGGAATGCAATCACTCCAGATATGGATGCGTATGCTCAAGCCTATTTCACGGTCTTGCAACACATGACTGAAGTGATGCCTTATGTCGACCAGCACAAGGATGTGCTTCGGCAACAGAATCCGAAGCGACCGAATGTTTGGATCATGAGGCAACACAACAGTCGGTTCAACCAATGGTTGAAGGAGCAAATCGCTAGGAGCTCGCCAAGTGAGATACTGACATGGTTGGCAAAAGGACCAACATTTACAGTTATGACATGGCAAGGATATGACATAAATAGGTATACATTTTATACACAGGCTCAGGATGTAAAGAGCATAAACCAGAACAACAGTGTCCGCATAGATGCGCTCAGTACCGATAGGTTGAGAAACTCGTACTATGGGTTAATAGAAGAGATTTGGGAGCTCGACTACGTGATTTTCAAGATCCCCTTATTTTGGTGACATTGGGTGCATCTCCCACAGGTGAAGGTTGACAAGTACGGTGTCACTACCGTGGACCTCCAACGTGTCGGATAAAAAGACGAACCATTCGTACTCGCTAACCATGTTGTTCAAGTTTTCTATGTAACCGATCTGGCAAATAAGAAGCGCCATGTAGTTTTTTATGGAAAAAGGAGAATTGTCGGAGTAGAGAATGTAGTGGACGAGGACGAATACAATCAATTTGACGAGTTATCTCCTTTTGGAAATGGCATAAGGGTCGACGACGAACAACGTAACAAAACTAGTTACAAACGCATTGATCATCATGAAGGGCTAATTTTTAAAGGAAATAAGCAAGTGGAATGAGAATGTGCGATATATATGTGGGCATTTGCATTTATGTATATAACAATGCATATATGTGATGTATATACGAATTTGCATTTATGTATATAACAATGCATGTGTGTGATGTATTTATGAATTTGCATTTATGTATATATATAACAATGCATATGTGATGTATTTGTGAATTTGCATTTATGTAAATGTGAAAATGTGTGATATATAGGTGAATTTTGAGAATGAGTCATACATATGTATCTCTATGTTCATTAGGCTATTGTAAAGAAATACACTCTGTGAGGTCTTATTACAGTGCATGCTAGTTGGTGTAGGTAATAACTCCAGTGCGTGGGCTTCACAGACAGTTCTATTTGAGAACCGTCTGTGATGTAATTATCACAGACGGTTCTAAACTAGAACCGTCTGTGATAAAATGATATCACAGACGGTTCTAGCTTAGAACCGCCTGTTCTCAAGTAGAACCGCTTGTAATAAGTCTTCCTATATATACCCTCAAGCTATGGTTTTACGCGTACACTGCAGTTATAGCTATACCCGATCAAGCCCGTCGCCGCCGCTCTCCCGATCGAGCCCGTCGCCGCCTCCGTCCCCCGAGCCCGTCGCCGGCCGCCTTCCCCCGAACCAGTCGCCGCCTCCATCCCCGAGCCAGTCGCTGCGGCCATCCCCGAGCCCGTCGCTGGCAACCGAGGTGCTCAAATTCCCCTCTAGGGTTTTTCCTGATTTGGGCATTTGGCAAGATCAAGAACTCAAGAGTGTTTGAGGTGTTTATCTTGTGCTTGTGAGTGGTTCTTGGCCGAAATTGCTTGTGGTCTTGTGCGGCATCCTTGTATCTTGGCTTCCTTCTTGGCTTCGGCTGAGAAAGGAAGAGTGGCTTTGTATCTCCGTGAACCATCTTCTTACTTGCCACAGTGTAGGATCAAGGATACCGACTAGAGGGGGGGTGAATAGGAGGTTTTAAATTTTTCTTGCCTACTTAAATAAATTTCCACAATTCTAATAGCAACAATGTAATACAATTAAGTCTACACAATTCTAGTAAAGTAAGCAATAATGAAAGCTCTAAATAAAGATAAAGATCTCAACAATGCTAGCAAGTAAGAAATGAACACAATTATGTTTTACCATGGTGTTCGAAAACTTGCCGGTTTCCCCTAATCCACGTTGAGGTTAGCCCGAACAAATCGAACCGGCTCCACAAATTAAGCCGAAACACCTCAATCACTAGAGGTAGCTCTTCCCCGCTCCGGGTAGGTGAGCTCCAACCTTCACAAGAAAACCGGATCTTCTCACAATCTCCTTTGAGAAGATCACCGATCAAAGCTCTTCCCAATCGTCCAGGTACCGGCAAACACCAAGAGTAATAAATCAAGAACTTCACTTGATTGCAAACAAGTGCTAAGGATCAAACTAATGAATGCTATGCACTTTTTGCTCAACCACCTCAAATATGTGCTCAAGAGAGAAAAGAGGTGTGGAGTGAATGCTCAATGCTCAAGAATGATCAATAGGGTCTCTAACATCTGTCCTTGAGCAGTGGTACGTGTATTTATACCTTCCACCTACCAAAACTAGCCATTTGGAACAAATTCGGAAAAATCGACCAGCGGTACTACCACGTTCTACGGCCGTACTACCTTCCATATCGACCGACGAATGGCTATGTCAGAGCCTCTGTAGTGACCGTTGGATTGCCGGCGCGGTACTACCGCCGTTGTAAATTACGGTACTACCGTTAGCCGGTAGTTCCGTAAAGTCGGCGTGGTACTACCGCTCGAGCCGAACTCCAAAAGTCTAAGTTTGGTGCTCTCTGGAAAAAAGGCTCCGCTCATCCTCCGGAACTACCTGTGTTCGATAGTACCGCTCTGACAGCGGAACTACCGCTCCCTCAAAAACTCGAACTGCGTCCGGAGGGTGCTCTCTGGAAAGAAGGGTCCGCTCGGGATCCGGAGCTTCCGGTCGCCGGTAGTTCCGATTTTTCCTGCGGAACTACCGTTTCATGGTAGTACCGACGTTGAAATTTGTGAAACTACCGCTCATCCAGACAGAACAGAATTTTGGCTTTTAAAGCAGATTTTTCAAGAATGCATGATCCTAGCTTGATCCATTTGGCACATAAAATTTGCTATCAAGTTACTTGCCATGATTCCTCTTTATGGTACGATTGTTTAACCTATAATCCGGTCTTCCATCTTTTCTCCTAAGACCGATAAAAGCAAAAGAGGATCCTACTTTACATATACCTTGGTCTTAAGTCAATTTGATCTTCACAAATAATCTTTGGCCTGCATCTTGTCACCCTTGAGTGGACTAAACCTTTTGAACTCATTAAAAATGTTAGTCCCATATTCATATAAATTCATTAATTACCAAAACCATTTTTAGGGGCCTAGATGCTTTCACACAGTGGGTTGATAGGTTTTCTGGGACAGCGATTTCATCGTGCCTTGCCATTTTCGGTTTCTTCAGGTGATTTCGAATATCATTGTATAGTGAGTGTCTTCTCTGTTCATTCTATGATCTGCTGTTACTAGCTGATTATTGTGAAAAGAGATGCTTGTGGGAACTGTCATATGCTTTATGAAGTAACTGGTCTTGTACTGAGATTGGATCACAAATCTTGAGCTCTAGATTAGTAGTCCTTTCGGTTTTGCTAGAGTAGTCAGAATTATGTGCAGTCTATGATCACCTATTCATTTGCTTATAATCTGTTAGCCTTACTGCTGTGCCTTTTCATGTTCACGGAGATCTTTTCATGTTCACGAAAATAGCTCTACAACATCAACCGAAAGTTCATGTTGTAGAGCTATTTTCAGTGATCTTTTCTTGTGGCCTTAGTGCTGGCTGAAAGTAGTATCTAACTGAATTTCTTAGAGCTCAAGGTTTGATTCACATTTGACATATTCAATCAGTGAAGAGTATAATACCGTAGTAGTGGAATAGCCAAGATTAAAATCTTGTGTAACCCTACATCTGAGAGAAACTAAAACCACTCTTACATGCTGATTTTAGTCTTTTATGTCTGGCTACTTTTGATGGCAGCATGTTACTTCAATGATCTATGTCTCAAATCTGAATATATGCTGATTTTAGACTATTGCATGATATATTGTTTAGATGGCTTAATATTTCCACCTGTTTATATGTAACTATCGGTAATGTTATATGTAACATTTAAATGCTACATTGCGCTTTTCATATATGAGAAGGCCAACATGTCATCCGCGCATTCTTCAATATCATTACCAGATGCGTCCGCTCCAAAATCAAAATGCCAAGGAAGAGGATTATGGGAAAAGCCTGAGGGTCGATTTACCATCACAGAGGTTGATGGATCTGGGACAACTCTCCTTCCTCGTCGAGCAGCATGCACATTTTGAAGAATGATCGGAATAGTTGCACGAGAACGAATTAAGATCACATTCGATTCGTGGAAGACCGTGACTGAGACTCAGAAACGTGAGCTGCTGATAGAAATTTTTGTTCGAGATCCCAAAAGAACACCACGACTCCGTGCAACGACATGCCTTGCTAGCGGCGTGCAAAGCATGGAAGAACTTCAAGAGCGTGCTGGTCAAGCAGTACGTGGAGAAGGATCTAACGCCCTTTCATAAGTACCCATTTCTAGAACCACAATGAGGAGAGTTTAAGACGATAAAGATGACCAAATATTTTACAAGTGCAAGTGCGGCGCAAAAGGCCCTCCAGGCAAAAAACACACACCCCCACAGACTTAGCACAGCTGGGTATGCGGGTAAAATCCCGCAGTGGAGGATAGAGGACGAACAGGCAATCCTACAGGACACTATCCTGCCATTTGGCACGATCCTGGATGAGCGCGCTCGAAATTGGATTAGAGTCAGATCATCGACCACGTCATCGGGGGACATCTCCTTCCGAAACCCTGCAGACCAGGAAATGTCCCACCGTCTAGCAAGATATCGATCGAACTATATAGCTTGTAATTACTCCACAACTTCGTAGGAAGTAAAATGACATGTCGGACTTTTGCAAGAAGCGCTGATTGTACAATCTTCCCAGGGATCATTCCAGGCAACTAGGGAGAAAGATATACTCTCCGCAGCCCTGGGAAACAAGGAACACCCGGGTCGTACGAGAGGCCTTGGACTTTATGTTCCTTGGAAACATAGTTTCTCAGATGACTATGAATTGTATCAGAGTAGGAAGAGAACCAAAGCCAAGTGTGAGGCAAGACTACAAGAGGAGATCAAGGCATCTCTTAGAGAGGAGCTGGCTGATTACGTCAGAGATGAGATGGGAAGATATCTGAAAAATCGCAAGCCTCCCTGCTAGCCACCCCCAAGCCGCTTGAGAGAGTTGCGCATCCAATTCTACGACGGAAAGTGAGGCCAGATTTCCTGTGGACGACATCCTAGTAATAATTATTATCTCTGGAATGCTCGATCTGTTGATAGGCCTATTAGAGTAGCTAATTTTGTATCGTTATGTAGGAGCCTACGAAGTGCAAGCTCCAAATGATATATGCCTCTGTTCCCTTGTGCGCTGCTTGGGGCCAGGCATATCTGTCTGCTCACGGGCCATGGTGCGCCGTACACCTTTAGCACCAAGCTTCGGAAAAGTTCATGTGGATGGTGTGCATGCCAATTTTGAGGTCGTCCCTCTACTGAAGCCCCCAACGACGAGATCGTGACTCTAGGGCAAGTCATTGGAACATTCATCCAGTGGCCCAAAAGCGACATATGCCTGAAGGCTTCTTCACTGGTGGCAGGTCCACAAGAGCAGTCTGAACCAGAGCTACATGCACTGGTGCCATCTCCACAAAGCCTATCTCCACCACCGCTACCTGCACCGGTGCCATCTCCATGGGTGCTATTCTCGATGAAGCAACTTGCACCAGTGCTACCCTTACAGTCGACTACCATGAAGTCGACCTACAGCCGAGGCAGCAGAGGCAAATCAAAGAAGACCGATGATGATATCATGTACCTGCCATTGGCCCGCAAATTCATGCTAGGCGAGCCGATGATCGTCCCAGAAAAGCGCCTCCTAACCCTAGGACTTAGTTGCTAGAGATTACACGCTTGGTATATGGAACATGCTAATAAGCCACAGGGAGAACGACGCTCAGGCTGGATCATTGTCAAATTCAGGCTGGATCATTTACAGCACGAAGTTCATGATTGTGTCTTCGCGGTGACCTTTGAGGATTTATTTGATCTTTTCACGCTCAACGCTCTCGATGTCTCACTCGTTCGATGCTAGATGTTGTAAGTGTGTACAATCACAGTCTCCATTCATGTAATACCATATATGTCATATATAATTTGTTGCTTTTCTGTGTATATATATAGATACATGGTGACTGAAGCTAGATCATCCAAATCACCAATTGATTTCCTGGACCCATGCTTGGTCGCCATGGATACCATCAACGAGGCTGCATCCTTCGTCGAGAGGTATATTACAACAACACTACTGGCTCACCGCGATAAGGAATTTGTTCTTATGCCCTACAATCAGCGGTTCCATTGGATTTTAATTGTAATTATACCAAAATAGAATAAGGCAATATACCTTGATTCCCTAAGTAAGAACAAAACTGACCACACAGTTATCGGCCAATTACTCGATAGGTAAGTACATTTTCTCCATACATAACTATATTGTACTCTTTCTTTCCTTCCGAATGACTAAGCTAACTTTTTCGAATCACGATTGTTCGCCACGTACGTTGCAGAGACACGTGGCTCGACGGAAGGGGCCAAGCCCTTGCAACATGTTCTAAATTTTCATGTATTCGCTAGTACATATTAATTAATCCTATACAACACTTAGTAGTAATGCCTCTTGAATTAACACAATCTATTTTTTGTAGTGCCACCAGCAGTCGGGTAACACGTGTAGATTCTACGTTTGCCACCATATAAAACTACAACTCGATTCCTCGAAGATCACTAATCCTAAGGTTTGTCAATCTTCCCACAATTATTTCATACTTATCAGGTTATATATGTACGCACATTGATATTCCATCGATAGGCTGCGTCCATCTCTACAACTGCATCGCAACAGTCCGATCTTGCACAAATTCGAGGAGAGTGCGCGTACTTTTTGATGCTTAGAGTCATAAAATCAGATGAAGAGTTCTATAATGTATAATGATTTTTTGTTTGGGATAAAATTGACATTGATTATAATTATGTATTTGTTAATGGATATTTTATTTCATTTCAATTAATTGATTTGCGAAATGGATGTTTTATGTTTGTGAAATGAATTGAGATGTGAATTGGATGTATACATGTACATGTTGATCTGCTTGTTTCAGAGGGCATGGCTAGCATTTTCTCAGGCTAGCCAATAAGCAGAAATAGATTTAGGGGTAGAAAAGAATAGCACAGACGGTTTTTAACTAAAAATCATCTGTGATAGTTGATAATCACAGACGGTTTTTAGTTAAAAACCGTCTGTGATATTTGCACCACTGATGGTTCGAAAGCCGTCTATGATGACCTCGTATCATTACTGATCCATAAATTCAGACGGCTCACAAAATCGTCTGTGATGACGTTTCTGAACAGACGGCTCTCAAAACCGTCTGTGATGACGTTTCTGAACCGTCTGTAATACGGTTTTCTGTAGTAGTGTCGATGAGTCAAGAAGGTATATGGAATATTTCAAAATAAAATATAAAGCTTGATTTAGACTTAGACAAATGGTTTGGTGGTGGGTGCTTGCTGGCATGTATTGTTGTTTGATGATACAATGTTGATTGTCAGGCACAAGAGGTATGTGGTTGGTGCCTAAGTCAATTAAGGACTGGTCTGTGAGCTACTACTACAAAGTCCTAACGTACTACCACAAAGTTGGTCTGAGACAGTCCTGACTGACTAATTTGTATGTTCCAACCTGAGTTTCGTTGTAGGTTGAAAGCAAGTGTGGTGTAAGCTATGTGAAGTCTCACTCGGCTCAAGAGGGGGTCTCGGTCTGGTGGATTCCTTACTGGAACGAAACCTTAGTGTTGGCTTGATCAGATTGAAGGCTTTGTATTGTAAAGGTCTTATCATGATCTCTCCGCCGCACATCTAAGGAAGTGTTCTAATCGCGTGGCAATATGAGTTGATCATATCTAGTGGGTAAAGTTGTACAACCTCTTCAGAGTGTATAATCTATCCTGGATAGACATGCCCATGGTCATGGGCAAGTTAAATTAAAAGTTTTTCATGGATTAGACTTTGCTTTTCAAGATGGTTTTTAAAAAGCGTATGGATGGATGGAATCCATATGAGATCTTTTGGAAAGATGGTCTGGGTGGGATGCCCATGGTTAGGTTAGCGTGGGGATGTGCCTGCACTAATGATATTAATTTCATTTACAATTATGTTTTTACTTACTATATAAAATTCAGCAGTTTAAATCTATTTATTGTGTTTCTTTAAATGTTGTTTTATGCTCAAACTAACACAATATGCCTTCCTTTATTGCCTATATCATTATATTGTATTCTCCCGTGTGACTTGCGGAGTACAACTTTGTACTCACCTTGCTATCTCCACACAGAGGAAGACGACTTCAACTACAATGAAGAGTTGGGCGAGTAGGCCGCGCCTTACTGTCGTTTGCCTATGGAGAGTCTTGTTGGGCTTCTTCCGCTTTGGTGTTTTTCTTCCGCTGCTTATGCTTAAATTTGGCCTATGGGTTGTGGATGTAAACTTTGGCAATCATGTCCATATTTAGTTAATAAATATTATTATGGTTGATATTTATCTTTGTTGTTTGCAGTGTGCACTGTCTGATCCTGGACTAGTGCGATTTATACAGAGGATCCAGGAGTTGTTACTCCGGGGTCTGACAAGGTGGAAGTGGCGTGTGTTTTGCTTCTGGATTATCTGAAGGAATTCGAGAAAAATGTGCTTCTGCAAAGACATCCTACTGGAGATGAAGGAAACATTGGGCTGGCATAGTAATCATTTTCGTGTCATCACTCATCAGCATTAGTTGCTAGTGTTTGATGTAAATTTTGTTGAATTGATGACGGTTGCCCCCAAGCATATTGGTGTATTGTTGTGCTGTGCACCGGTAGTTGCATTGCGGATTAATACTGTATGTTGACTGGCAACGACTAGAGTTCAATCTCTGTTCTGTGGAAAATCTTGGGAGCCAAGCGGTCCACCGAAAACCGGTCGGTTTTCTGGTTGTTTCTGATTCATGATTCCATGTCATACTTATGTAAATTCAGGTAAGATCATTTGAACCAAATTTATTCATTTTGACCGCTATACTACTGTACTAGCGATGGGGCCATCATGATTCATCGGAGACAAGCCCAGTATACATATTGATGAATGTTACATGGTTACAAGATGGATGTTACATCGTTACAGAATTACAAGATGGATGTTACATCGTTTCAACAGTTCTATCACCCAGACAAGGTAGGGCACAAACTACCACCAGAATAGGAGAATCATCACGTAAAACAACTAATTATTGATTAAATTAACTACATGAACAACTAATTATTGATTAAATTAATTACATGATCATCAGGAAAATTGTTGTCTGCTTTACACCTCATGAATGGCTGATGCTACATGGCCGGTTGCCAGAAACGGCAACAAGGACTATACTATCAATATATACACAGATGGGCCGCGTTACAAACATATTTTTGACATCAAACTGCAAATTTTGAGTCTTAAGTATACTTCAACGGTCACACTTGGTCCTGCAAATTTTGAGTCTAAATCTACTTCAACGGTCACACTTGGTCTTTTGATCCACAATTTGATACAGATGGTTGACTTTTGGGGTCGACTGGAGCTTTGTTTTTTTCCTCAGCTTTTAGTGGGGATAAAATGGTGGTTGCTTATCTTCGAGTATCCAACTCCATCGCTGCCTCCGATGACGAGTTCGCTTCTGTAATCTCGGCAAAACTATCAGTTCAGCAAGCCACGAGTAAAATAAAAAAAGCAGCAAGAAATTTTAAGACTACAACAAGCAACGTGTACAGAAATGATTTTTTTATCAGTATAACAAGTAGTCAAGTACCATTTCAAAATATCCGGGCTAAAATAGTGTATCGAACCAGAATAGGATGCACACATTATTGTGCCAACTAATCAACTAAAATTCATCATAATGTGCCAGCATTGCAAATAACTCGTTGATGTCAATAGGATCCAACCAACTAACACCAACAGGTCGAGTTCATCACCTGGAACCGTCACATGTACCAACTGTGATACAACTTGTGTGTAGTTCTAACTTCATTAGTGAAAGTTTCTATTTCTCAATTTAACTCATCCTGATCCTGTTGATTTTCCTACGTGAATGTGATAGTTTCAATTACTTTAAAAGGGCCAATTTGAAAACAAAGTGCAGTAGCAGTGTAGCAGGGTGTGAATTTACTTGAAATATATCCAAATGTAACAAGCCAGATATGTCAAATTAGCGTCAAGTCGTCAGCGTCATTGAAGGGCAGAAATATCTTAGCAATTTCCTCTCACCATTTATTTTTCCACGTGTGATAAGTATCCGGAGGTAGTCTCGAAACCCTGTCAACACTGCCTTCTCTTGCAAAGCATTTAGCTCTGAAGTGTCCTCATGCAATGCCATTGGAAATGAACTTCTATAATCTGTTCCAAATGCAGAACCCTGCTCATCACACATCAGCGCCTGTGTTCCTGGAGAGGCAGGCCTAGAATCCTCTTGGGTGTTAGAGCAATGGGATCCAAAATCACCAGCATTCCGCTGATCTATATGGGTCGCACTGTCAGGTTGACTAGCAGAAACTTTCTGAACTTCCTGCTGCTTGCTCTCATAATTGTTTAGGTCAACATTTGTGTAAATTTCCCTCTCTTCGTTCGTTTTGTTATCTGTAAATATGAAAGACATTTTAGTTGAAAATAATAAATCTAGAGACTGTGACAGCACTCCCACCCAGGGATAGAAAAGCCGTTACCGGTCACGTTCCCGGCCGGAGGCCGGTAACCGAAAAAAACCGGTTGAAATTCGAAAGTTAAAATTTGAATTGGGACTGTTTTAAAATCAGTAAACGTTTACATTATGCAATCTTAAAGTTAAAAGTAACCTAGCCGGTTTTTATATTCCTGGTTCCCACCAGTTTTTTTGGTTCCTGGTGGGTAACTGCTGGTTTTTTGTTCCCCGCTCCCAACTGCATTTGGTGCTCAAACCAAAATGGTATTCCAAGCTTCAAGGGTGCACCAAAATGATGGTTTGCACTAGATATGTCCTCAATTAAGCAAAGCAATTGTTTTAGATGCATATATTTTTAATTGAAAATATAAAACAGTTAGTCAAACTCATACTAATGGTATTTCAGAAGTTTTTATATAACATTTATTATATTTATCTTATGTGCAAAAGGTTCATAACTCTGTAAGCATCTGAAATCCTCCATCCATCTCCAATTAACATGTGTAGTTAAGAAGCCAAGACAAAGTATCAAAATTTTAAGATGTGCAACTGAAAAACAATAAGTCAGGTTTTTTATTCCTGGTCACCGAGTAGTCCATCTTTCCATCATGAATAATTGAACAGTTCACCTAATTTGCATGTTCATTCATAGAAGTTCTGAAAATAGTCCACACAATGAAAAGGGTAAAATCATGTACCAGCTACCGTCATGAATGCTTCTGCTGCCTTTCTGCCTACAATCACCAAATGCTTGGCTAGGTCATTAACATCCGTAAGATGGATAGTGTTTGCTAGCGGAGACCTAAAAAAGGCACATGTCATCAGAAGGATACATAAAACACAAAATGAGGCATCAAGTACAACTGCAACGATAATTGGGATTTGGGGATGTGATTTTGGTGCCCAGGAGTTCCCACGCCCCCATTTGCAAAAAGTACATGATGCACTGTTCCATTTAACCAGTAGTTTTAGAAAGTGCTACCCCTGTTCATATGTTCTAGAGAGTGCAGTCAAACTTTTCAAAATTTGACTATCGATATAGGTAAAAGTATTTTGCTTGGTCATATGAAAATAATATTAGTTTATACTTCATAATAGTACAATTTTGCAGTAGATTATTATTATGACTGAAATTAGTAGTCCAAGTTATATCTTGGAGACCATGTTGATGTCTGTTACAAAGGAAGAAACTTATATTGCAAAGAAACACATAGGGCATATATAGTACATGAGACACACACAAGCCTAAACTCTAGACAATGAGAAAAGACACTAATACCCTTAACACCTCCCTCAAATGCATTTGAAAAGGGTTGACACTAAAATAGGAAAAATTCAAAATCCATGTCTTGAAAATGTCATCGTAGCATGTGACTCTTGGAAAATTGTGTCGAGTACCAACCATCCGGAATCGTGCAACAACCCAGAAAGCACAAAGTGCAAGGGCTAAGAAAGTAGAGGTAAACGGGAGCAAAGTCAACCGCGGTAACACGACGAAGATGATGTGAAAGGTGACATAAGTAAAGAGAGCTGTTGAATCAAGCCAAAAAGGAAGATAGAAGTATAGCAGCACAGATCGAAGCTCGAGATGGCGGCGACACAGTGCACAAGAAGCGCAACGGAGGGGCGGTGCAGAAGAAGCGCGACGGTCTTAGAAACTCGAGGCGGCGGCTCAAAGAGAAGCGGCGGCATCCTAAAGACTTCAAAGTGTTAGACAGAGAGTGCTGCAACCCTATTGGGCCTGCGCATCCTATTAGGCCTAGTGCCTATTTGGTTAGGATAGATAGATTGATATCTATAAGGCAAGGATCACCGGGTTACATTTCTATAAACATGGGTCATCCTTGCCTATATATGTGTAACCTCTTATCTCGATAATCAATCTACTATCTTTGTGCCTAATCCAATCTCACATGGTATCGATCGCCGGGTTCCCCAGCCCTCTTCCACGCCTAGGCGCGCCTCCGCCCTGCGCCCTCTCCTCCACCGATCGCCGCCATGTCGATCACCCCACCCCTCCACTCCGGTCGATCCCGAGGGCGGCCTTGCCCGCCGCCGCCGCCGAAAGCACGAGCACCGCGCCGGCGAGCCTTGCGCCGCCGCCGCGCCGCGACATGCCCTTGAGCCGCCGCCGCCGGTCAGAGGCCGAGGACGCCGCCGAGGCGTCTTGCCGCCGCGATCGCGAACGCGCCGCCGCGATCGCGCGGCTTACGCGGGCCGAGGCCGCGCGCGACCAACCTCGCCCCAGCGCTGGCTCCACCCTCTCTCCGCGATGCTCTGCTTCTTCACGAAGCCGCGGTCATCGTCAACCTCCACTCGCAGGCCGTCGGCGTCCAGAATATCCGCACTCTTGTACCGATCGTCCTCGATCTCTCCTCCAACCAGTACACCAGGTGGCGCGAACTCTTCCTCCTCGCCTTGGGGAAGTTTACCCTCGACGACCATGTCCTCCAAGACGACCCCAACCCGGCCTTCCCGGACTGGGCGCGCATGGATTGCGTGGTCAAGTCCTGGATCTACGGCGCCATTTCTCCCAAGCTATCCGACATGGTGCCCCGTTCCCGCTCCACAGCCCGCTCGGTGTGGCTGGCCGTGGAGTCACAGTTCCTGGGGAACATGGAGACGCGCGCTCTTCACCTCGACGCTGAGTTCCGGACCTTCGCCCAGGGGGACCTCTCCGTCACCGACTATTGCCAGCGCCTCAAGGGCATGGCCGACGCCCTCGAGGACCTCGGCGAACATGTCCCTGACCGCACCCTCGTCCTCACCCTGCTTCGCGGCCTCAACGAGAAGTTTGCCTCCATCGGCCTTCACCTCCAGCGCGGCCGTCCCTTCCCCACGTTCCTGGAGGCCCGGAATGACCTGCTGCTGGAGGAACTGAACCAGGCACATCGGTCGTCCACGCCCCACCGCACCGGTGGTGCCGGCTGCGGCGCTTCCCTCGGCCTTTGCTCCTCGTCGAGCAGCCCCCACCGTACTCGGGTTCAGCGGGTTCCAAGGGCGCTCCTCCCAACAATCGGCGGGGCAAACGGGGCGGCAAACGCGGTGGGCAGCCCTCTGCTGCATCCACCGGCGGTCAAGGTGGCTCCGGTGGCCATGGTGGCCACGGTGCTCCCAGGGCCGGCGTGCCCTGGCCCTCCTACCTCCACTGGGGGGCTCCATCTGATGTATGGACCCCGTCCTCCTCTTGCGCCCATCCCCACTGGCCGCCTCAGCAGACTCCCGCCAGACACACTTCCAGTGACAGACGCCTCCTCACGCTCTTCTCGCTGGTGCTTCGAACGCCTGGGTACCGTCTCCGCCTCCAAGTTTCAACCCTTGGGCCGCCCCAGGATGGAACCAGTCGGACCTCGCCCAATCCTTCAACACCATGATGTTGCCACATCAGCCGCAACAGGACTGGTACCTCGATTCGGGGGCCACGTCACACATGACTTCCGATGCCGGTACTCTTTCCCACACCTCCCCTCCCCGGTACCCTGTTCCCTCTTCAATTGTTGTCGGTAACGGTTCTCTTCTTCCTGTTACCTCCACTGGCGCAACCACCCTCCCAGGTCACCTTCATCTTAATAATGTCCTTGTATCTCCAAACCTTATTAAGAATCTTATTTCCGTTCGCCAATTCACATCTGACAACAATTGCTCTGTGGAATTTGACCCGTCTGGTTGTTCTGTGAAGGATCTTCAGTCTCGGACCGAGATCGTCAGGTGCAATAGCTCCGGGCCCCTCTACCCGTTGCGCCTTCCTGCTGCGGTGCTCTTCATGCCTCCGCCTCCGCGTCCCTGTGGCATCGGCGTCTCGGCCATCCCGGCCCGGCGCCTCTCCGCCTTATGCATGCCTCCTTGATTCCACATTGTAATAAAGACACCGCCTTCGATGCGCCATGCGTGTCAACTTGGGCGTCATACTGTCTTCCTTTTCATGTTTCTATGTCCCGAGCAACACATAATTTTGATCTAGTTCATTGTGACTTGTGGACCTCTCCTGTTGCCAGCATTTCTGGCTACAAATATTACCTGGTCATTCTAGATGATTGCTCTCATTATGTCTGGACGTTCCCTTTGCGTCTCAAATCCGACACCTTTTATACTCTCTCTACCTTTTTTGCTTATGTCTCCACCCAGTTTGGCGCCACCATTAAGGCAGTTCAGTGCGACAATGGCCGCGAGTTCGACAACTCTAGCGCCCGCACTTTCTTCCTCAGCCGTGGCGTCCACCTACGGATGTCATGTCCCTACACCTCTGCTCAAAACGGCAAGGCCGAACGTATGGTTCGCTCTCTGAATAATGTCATTCGCTCCTTGCTCTTTCAGGCTTCCGTTCCGCCTTCCTACTGGGTTGAGACCTTGCATCACGCCACTTATCTCCGCAACCTCCTGCCCTCTAAGACACTTGACCACTCCACACCGCACCAAGCTCTCTTCGGCTCCGCCCCTGCGTTCGATCATCTTCGTGTCTTTGGTTGCGCCTGCTATCCTAATCTCTCCGCCACTGCCGTCCATAAGTTGGCCCCGCGTTCCGCATTGTGCATCTTCCTTGGTTTTTCTGATAATCACAAAGGGTACCGGTGTCTTGACCTTACTTCCAACAGGGTCATCATTTCTCGGCATGTCATCTTTGATGAACATTGTTTTCCCTTTGCGACTCAGTCTGCCTCTCAGACCCCGGCAGACCTCTCATTTTTGGATGAACTTCCTAATGTCGTGCACGCCCATAGGCCGCTCGTTTTGCATCCCGCGGTTTGCCGTGACTTCCTCCTTCCCCTCGGCGGAGGCGGAGCTCGACGCCGCTCTCTCTCCTACACAGCCACGTGCGGCCACGGCGACAATGCAGCCCGCACAGCCACGTGCGGCCACGGAGACCATGCAGTCCGCACAGCCACATGCGGCCACGGCGACCATGCGATCCGCCTGACCCGTGCGGCTATGCTGCGCCGCCAAGAAGTCGCGGCATCTCCGGCACGCGAATTCCGCTTCGTGTACTCCCGCCGCGCCGCGCGCGATCGACCAGCGCAGAACAACACAAAGAGCCTTGCTCTTGCGGTCTCGACACCGTCCTACTTGATCCCGCTATCGCCACAAAGACACGCGGTCTTGTCCCTATCCCTCCGGTGGCAAACCAGCATGCCATGACGACTCGTGGCAAGGCCGGATATCGCATTCACGCTCAGATCACGCCTCGTCCCTCTCCCGATCCGAAGACCTTCCGTAGCGCCTTGCCGACCCCAATTGGCGGGCGGCTATGGAGGCGTATCGCCTGTTGCACAACCACACTGGGTTGGTGCTGCGTCCGTGGCGCCAATGTTGTCTCCGGAAATGGATCTTCAAGCACAAACTCGGCCAATGGATCTTTGGGCGCTACAAGGCACGCTGGGTCCTTCATGATTTACTCGGCTGGCGTTGATTTCGTGAAACCTTCACCCGGTTGTCAAGCGAAGCAGCGACGATCAGTGCTCACCCTGGCCTTGTCCCGACAATGGCCCATTCACCAGCTTGATGTCAAGAATGCATTTCTTGGCATGGCCGACGCCTCGAGGACCTCGGCGAACATGTCCTCGACCGCACCTCGTCCTCACCCTTGCGGCCTCAACGAAGTTTGCCTCCATCGGCCTTCACCTCCGCCGCGGCCGTCCCTTCCCCACGCCTCGAGGCCGGAATGACCTGCTTCTTGGAGGAACCCAGAACCGAGCACATCGGTCGTCCACGCCCACTGCCCCGGTGGTCGCCGGCTTCTGCTTCCCTCCTGCCTTTGCTCCTCGTCAGGAGCAGCAGCCCCCACCGTACTCGGGTTCAGCGGGTTCCAGGCGCTCCTCCCAACAATCGGCGGGCCAAACGGGCGGCAAACGCGGTGGGCAGCCCTCTGCTGCATCCACCGGCGGTCAAGGTGGCTCCGGTGGCCATGGTGGCCACGGTGCTCCAGTGGCGTGCCTCAGCCCTCCTACCTCCACTGTGGGCGTGCTCCATCTGATGTATGGACCCCGTCCTCCTCTTGCGCCCATCCCCACCTGGCCGCCTCAACAGACTCCCGCCCAGACACACTTCCAGCAGACGACGCCTCCTCACGCTCTTCTCGCTGGTGCTTCGAACGCCTGGGTACCGTCTCCGCCTCAAGTTTCAACCCTTGGGCCGCCCGAGATGGAACCACGGACCTCGCCCAATCCTTCAACACCATGATGTTGCCACATCACCGCATAGACCGGTACCTCGATTCGGGGCCACGTCACACATGACTTCGATCTTGGGTACTCTTTCCCACACCTCCTCCCTGGTGCTGTTCCTCTTCAATTGTTGTCGATGCGGTTCTCTTCTTCCTGTTACCTCCATTTGGCGCAACCACCCTCCCAGGTCACCTTCATCTTAATAATGTCCTTGTATCTCCAAACCTTATTAAGAATCTTATTTCCGTTCGCCAATTCACATCTGACAACAATTGCTCTGTGGAATTTGACCCGTCTGGTTGTTCTGTGAAGGATCTTCAGTCTCGGACCGAGATCGTCAGGTGCAATAGCTCCGGGCCCCTCTACCCGTTGCGCCTTCCTGCTGCGGGTGCTCTTCATGCCTCCGCCTCCGCGTCCCTGTGGCATCGACGTCTCGGCCATCCTGGCCCTGACGCCCTCTCCAGTCTTATGCATGCCTCCTTGATTCCACATTGTAATAAAGACACCAGTTCGGTCTGCCATGCGTGTCAACTTGGACGTCATACTCGTCTTCCTTTTCATGTTTCTATGTCCCGAGCAACACATAATTTTGATCTAGTTCATTGTGACTTGTGGACCTCTCCTGTTGCCAGCATTTATGGCTACAAATATTACTTGGTCATTCTAGATGATTGCTCTCATTATGTCTGGACGTTCCCTTTGCGTCTCAAATCCGACACCTTTTATACTCTCTCTACCTTTTTTGCTTATGTCTCCACCCAGTTTGGCGCCACCATTAAGGCAGTTCAGTGCGACAATGGCCGCGAGTTCGACAACTCTAGCGCCCGCACTTTCTTCCTCAGCCGTGGCGTCCACCTACGGATGTCATGTCCCTACACCTCTGCTCAAAACGGCAAGGCCGAACGTATGGTTCGCTCTCTGAATAATGTCATTCGCTCCTTGCTCTTTCAGGCTTCCGTTCCGCCTTCCTACTGGGTTGAGACCTTGCATCACGCCACTTATCTCCGCAACCTCCTGCCCTCTAAGACACTTGACCACTCCACACCGCACCAAGCTCTCTTCGGCTCCGCCCCTGCGTTCGATCATCTTCGTGTCTTTGGTTGCGCCTGCTATCCTAATCTCTCCCACCGCCGTCCATAAGTTGGCCCCGCGTTCCGCATTGTGCATCTTCCTTGGTTTTCCTGATAATCACAAAGGGTACCGGTGTCTTGACCTTACTTCCAACAGGTCATCATTTCTCGGCATGTCATCTTTGATGAACATTGTTTTCCCTTTATGACTCGATCGCCTCTCGGACCCTGCAGACCTCTCATTTTTGGATGAACTTCCTAATGTCGTGCCGCTGCCCATAGGCCCGGCTCGTTTTTTGCATCCTGCAGGTTTGCCCGTGACTTCCTCCTTCCCCTCGGCGGAGGCGGAGCTCGACGCCGCTCTCTCTCACACAGCCACGTGCGGCCACGGCGACCATGCAGCCTCACGACCACGTGCGGCCACGGAGACCATGCGATCGCCTGACCACATGCGGCCACGGCGACCATGCGATCCGCCTGACCCGTGCGGCTATGCTCGCCCGAAGAAGTCGCGGCATCTCCGACGCGAATTCCGCCGTGTACTCCCGCGCACCGCCGCGCAATCGACCAGTAGCGACAACACAAAGAGCCTTGCTCTTGCGGTCTCGACACCGTCGCTACTTGGTCCCGCTATCGCCACAAGACCATGGTCTTGTCCTATCCTCCGGTGGCAAACCAGCATGCCATGACGACTCGTGGCAAGGCCGGATATCGCATTCCTGCCCTGTATCACGCCTCGTCCCTCTCCCCGATCCCGAAGACCTTCCGTAGCGCCCTTGCCGACCCCAATTGGCGGGCAGCTATGGAGGCGATATCTTGCCTGCCGCACAACCACACTGGAATTGGTGCCGCGTCCCGCTGGCGCCAATGTTGTCTCCGGGAAATGGATCTTCAAGCACAAACTCCTGGCCAATGGATCTTTGGAGCGCTACAAGGCACGCTGGGTCCTTCGCGGATTTACTCAGCGGCCTGGCGTTGATTTCGGCGAAACCTTCAGCCCGGTTGTCAAGCCGGCAACAGTACGCACTGTGCTCACCCTGGCCTTGTCCCGACAATGGCCCATTCACCAGCTTGATGTCAAGAATGCATTTCTTCACGGGAAGCTCTCCGAGACGGTCTATTGCTCACAACCTTCGGGATTCGAGGACCCAGCTCGCCCTGACTTCGTTTGCCGTCTGAACAGATCCCTCTATGGTCTGAAACAGGCGCCCCGGGCCTGGAATAGCCGCTTCGCTGCTCATCTTCTCACTCTGGGTTTCACAGAGGCCAAGTCTGATGCATCGCTGTTCATCTACAACCGCGGACCTGATACAGTGTACCTGCTCCTTTATGTTGATGACATCGTCCTTACAGCCTCCTCGTCATCCCTGCTTCGGCGTATAATTGAGGCTTTGCAGCTCGAGTTCTCTATGAAGGATCTAGGACCGCTTCATCATTTTCTCGGGATGCATGTTCAGCGCCACGGTGACAGACTACTCCTTTCTCAGCGACAGTATATGCTGGACATTCTTGATCGAGCTGGTATGGCTGACTGCAAACCTTGCAGTACTCCTGTTGACACTAAGCCGAAGGTTCCTGCAGCCTCCGGTGCTCCTGTCCAGGACCCCGCGATTTCGCGACTTGGTCGGCGCCTTACAATATCGACTTTCACGGCACTGGATATCTCCTATGTCGTGCAACAAATTTGTCTTCACATGCATGATCCTCGCCAACCTCACCTTGCTGCCCTCAAGCGCATCCTTCGGTATGTTCGGGGCACTCTGGATTTGGGACTCGTCCTTCGGCCGTCTTCACAGCTCGACTTGGTGGTCTACTCGGATCTTGATTGGGTGGTTGCCCGACACGCCCGCCTACCTCGAGTTATGCGGTCTTCTGGCGATAACCTCGTCTCGTGGTCTTCCAAGCGCCAACCCACAGTGTCCCGCTCCAGCGCTGAAGCAGAATATCGTGCAGTGGCCAATGCCGTCGCGGAGGTCACATGGCTGCGTCGCTATTACTTGAACTTCATCGCCTCTTCGGCGACTGCGGCTCGCTCATCTGCGACAACATCGATCGGTCTACATGTCCAACAACCCCGTTCAGCACCAACGCACCAAGCACATTGGGATTGATCTCCACTTCGTTCGTGAGCGTGTAGTTCTTGGTGACACCAAGGTTTTGCATGTACCCACCACATCGCAGTATGCCGACATCTTCACCAAAGGGCTTCCCGGTTCAGTCTTCGATGAGTTCAGTCCGCCTCAACGTCACCAAGGTTGCCGCCGATCGCGGGGCGTGTTAGATGAGAGTCTTGCAACCCTATTGGGCTGCGCATCCTATTAGGCCTAGTGCCTATTTGGCTAGGATAGATAGATTGATATCTATAAGGCAAGGATCACCGGTTCTGTTTCTATAAACATGGGTCATCCTTGCCTATATGTGTAACCTCTTATCTCTGATAATCAATCTACTATCTTTGTGCCTAATCCAATCTCACACAAAGATCTGTAGCGGCTCAAAGAGAAAAGTAGCGGCTGCGACTATGCGAAAAGGAAGAAGAGGACCACACCCATCTGAGAGGATGAACCATGGCTAGCAAAGCAGTCGGCTGACTGATAGAAATTTTGTGGACTCGCACGGCTTTGACGATATAAAGGCGAGAAGCTACGGATTTGGATGGACGCAACGGAAGACTCTAAAAAAAATACTCAAAAATACTAGCAGTAGAATAAAACTATGCCTTCAAATTCCTTCCTCCTCTCTCTTCACCACCTCCCCTCCCTCACTCCCGTCTCTCTCTGCCCCTCCCTCTTTCTCTCCTCTTTCTTCACCACCTCCCCTCCCTCACTCCCGTCTCTCTGCCCCTCTCCCTTTCTTCACCACCGGCAGAGGGAGGAGGCCAGAGAGAAGCCGGTGGTGGCCTGGGAAGAGCGGCGGCGGGGTGGCCGGGAGTCGGCGGAGAGGGCCAGATCCGGGGCGGCGCTGAGGAGACAAAGAGGAGCCAAGAGTAGAGGCACGACGGCACAGCCACAGTACAAAGGCGTGCAGCGCACAAGGAGAGCGGCGACAACGCGGCGCCGAATCCGTGGAGGAGGCGGATCCGGGCTTGCCAGCGATGGAGACGACCGGATCCGTGGCGGCGGTTGCCGGATCTGAGGCGGCGGCGTTTGGATCCAAGACGGCGGCGGCGAAGAGCCTGGATTCGGGCGAAGACGAGCCAGATTTGGAGCGAGGAGCCACCGACAGGCATGGGCTCGGGTGACGGTGACACCAACGTGAGGCGGCCATCGATGAGGATCCGGCCCGGAGGCAAGCATCGGAGGTAGCGGCGCAGGGGCGCGGGCGACGGCTCGAACGCAGGGGCAGGCAACGGCGGCAAGAGGTGGCCGCCCCCGGGATTAGCTCCTCCCGAGGGCAGCAGCGGAAGACTTGAGCTGGAGGTGAGCTAGGTTTGAAACCTAGGCTCTGATACCATGTTACAAAGGAAGAAATTTATATTGCAAAGAGGTCCATAGGGTATATATAGTACATGAGACACACATAAGCCTAAACCCTAGAAAATGGGAAAAGACACTAATACCCTTAACAATGTCCAAAGTCCAAACACATATATTTGTGAACAGAGGAAGTATTTGGGAATAAACCCAACATCATAGTATTTTCACATGAACCGAGTGGCTAGGACCACATCAAGATGGCACAAACCAGCAGCTAACTGTCCAGAGCTCACGCCTTTTCAAATGGCAAAAGCCTCGAGAGTTGACCCCCAACCACTTGAACCCAAGAAGCTGATGCCCTGTGAGATGGTGCTAGCCTTCCTTACCTTTGTTGCTTTTGGCCATGAATTCACTTTGGAAATAATTTGGATATGGAGCTCATTTGAATCCTTTTTGTTCTTACATTATCGAATAAACCAATCGAAGGTTTTTTTACTTACCTATAGCTTTTAGATTTACTCTGGTAATTTCCAATACACCCTTCAAGTCCAGCAGAAGAAACAACTTGTGAAGCATCCACGTGGTTAGCCTAGAACACAACAAACAATTAGGAGTCCAGGAAATTTATAGCTAAAGTTAGACAAAATCAATAGCAGTGACGAAGTGGATGAACACCCAATTGGGTTTGAATTGTTTCTTGTGATGAAATAAGTCTAGCTTTTAGCAGTTTATAATTAGAACAAGTTTTAGATTGAGCATTTGAAATACTTGACTCTAAACATGTAGAAGAGCTAAACTTAAGCTTTTCAATTTCATCATTTGCAAGTTTTAACTTTTCATCACAAGATTCACGTGTCAATCTTAACTCATCAAGTTTAGCAAGAAAACAGATGAGTCACACTAGACAGAATTTAATCTGACATGTTATTGGAACATTGCAAAACCAGCTCATCTGGAAAATACCTCTAGAAACTGTGTCTGCATCATACTTCCTTCACCATTTAGTCTCTGACCAGGGGGATCTTCTGGAGGCCTTTTTCTACGTGCTGGAAAACATCTATACCCTGAGGATCCAATGGCACCATTCAGAGCGATGTTAGCTGCTTGTTGAGCCTTATTTCGATCAGAAGCATTATCCCCTTGACTTATAGCCCGTAGCTCCTCACTTCCTTCAAAGTTCTTGCAGTCGATACATTTACAATTCTTGGAGCAAAGAATATTTGCTTGGAAGCATTCACAGTACTTCTTGAGACATCCTGATTTCTTGCAGTGACAACCTTTATTATGCTTTGGAAGTGAAGGCTGTGCTGCAGCACCATCCTGACGGTCAATTAAGATTAGCTAAATGCATCAAAATGATTTACATGAAAAAACATATTTTATTTAAATCCAATAAGGCAAAGTATATAAAAAAAGACAGAATTTAATAATGCAAAAAAATAACCAAGGGAATGGTGTACAACTGAAATATGAAGCATAATATAACATGGGGAATGATCAAATAGACCGTTAGCCTTGAAGCACAAGTATGAAACACTGTAGGGAGGCGTGAAGAGATGAGCAGCAAGGTGGTGTCAGTTTCCAAATGAAAATAATGTATTGAGTGAAAGAACAATAGTGTCATAATTCTTGGAGTTAGTTCTAACCCAAGAACAGTAGCCCTTCTACTGGCCGCTAGTCTCTTTGTACTTCTTTTACTTACCCAAATAAATTTTGATCTGCAGCCCTTCCTGCAAGACTGGCCAAAAAAAAACCTGTGCTCCAACTAAACAACAATGAAATTCATTTCTTGCATTAAAATTTGAAAATGGATGCACCAATATCCCATTTTTTAAATGATGCCAGCTACAAAAGTGAGTGTTTCAATATTACCTATTAAAAGAACTAAACTATCAACAAATTTTTCATCAAAATAACTCGCTTAAGTTTAGGAGTCCTGGAACTGAATTTCTACATTTGATTGATAATTGGCAGAGAATGAATGTTATACATATCACCGGAAACACTGCTCACTGAATTGCAGATATATGAGCTATAAAAAAATTCCACTTGAGTTTATCACATGAAATATATTATACCACATAATTCAGAAATCCTGTTTTTGCACATGTTTACACTAAACAGTAATTGATGTTACAAAATGGTCTTATAAGATGATGCCATATGTTTTGTTTGTCAGTCACTTTTAATATAGAGTCATCAATCTCAGTTCATACCAATATGTCCATTTTATATATAGATCTATATCAGTACCATTTTTGTGACTTAGCTGCTTCTTGAATAGGTTTGGAAAATGTGGATTGTCCTTCACTCTTGTTCAAAGATTCCTTCCAACTTACAGAATGCTTCACACGTTTTCCAATAAGCATATTTTGTAACATAATTTTATTGCATCATGTAGATTGTAGGGCATTTCAGAAAAACGCAAGCAGAAGTGCAGGCCTAGTACCCGTACATGTATATTATCGACTTTATATAACTTGAAGGGTACTGACCTACTGCTGTGTGTAAGCTATTGGGTATTGCAGAGATGCATGATACACGTACACCATTCTATTAGAGGAAGAATGTACCTTTCGAACACCGAGAGTATTTGAACCATTTTCAATCTTAGGTTGAAAAGCGTTTGGATTCCGTTGCTTCGTACTGTTAATAGCCTCCTGCCTAGCATTTTCATTCTCAACGTTGTTTCCACATTCTTTACAATTGCAGCCATCACAATAAAGACCTGCTGCAAAACATTCGCAGTACCTAACAAATAAATATCAAGTTAGTGATTGTACCTTCTATTCACACAATGTTCTGTTTGATAATAAATGCTCATTTTATAAATTAATAAGATTGGTCAACTAACCATATCAAACAAGAAACTTGAAATATGATATGAAAGTTGAAACTACTAAAGTGGTGACTTGGTGCAAAAAGTTGAGACCACAACATACCATTGACCAAAAAGAAAAATAAATAATACTCCCTACGTTCAGAAATGTATGATGTTTTAGAAAACGTGCAATCAAACGTTCTTAACTTTAACTACTTATGTATAAAAAACTATTTAGGTTGGTCAAATGAAAATGATATCATTATATTAGTTATGAAAAATATTTCCATAATATAAAAATTTTATATTTTTAATGAACATATTTATATAAAAAGTAGTGGTCAAAGTTGCATATTGGAGACCGTGTCGATGTCCAAAACGTCATACATTCTTGAACATAGTAGCATGAAAGCTGAAAGTGCAAATTTTGTTTCAAAATGATTCAATATATTGACCTTCTTACTAACAAGCTTTATGTATTTTATAATTCCTATTTTCCCAATGATTACACACATCATTTTGGAGCAAAAGGCATTGGCCCAACTTTATTAGAAAGCTACTACACACATATAATCATGTGTAGCTAATCAATTTCTCCACTAATGGGGACAAGCAAAATGGAGGAAACCCTATGATACTAGAATTTATCATCCTATTCACCTCTAGTCAACATCTTAAAAGTAAGACGAAGTTTTCCTTCAAATAGCAGAACTCAGTTTAGTTTATCATTGACACAACGCTAACATTCTTTGCATGCCAATAGAATATAAAAGTATGCATTTGCAAATATCATTAACCTATACTGAATGTTTTTTAATATCTGACGGGCATGGTTGAAACAAAATTTCATGTGCTAGAAAACTCACAGCTTTAGACAATGTGAGTTTTTGCAATTACAATGCTTCTTTTTCTTTGTTGGAGTACCACTCTTCATTTCAAACGCAGGTTTCCTGAAAAATAAATGAAAAATACCGTTAGTAAAAGAAGTAGTTTGCAAATGCCGTAGTGTGCTTGCTTCTCTTATCTCCAACCAAGAAGTAACAATGTTACTCATGAGTCATGAGCAACAAATGACTTTCGCAAATAACTAATGATATCATGGAAGTGTATTTCCCGTAAAAATGGAGAATGAGGATGGCCCTATTGTAACATGGTGAGATCTTCAGCACAGATTCTTTCCATGTGAACTTTGAGGCGCAAGACCCATTAACTCTGTTCACCGAAGTAATGCAGGTGCTTTCAAATTGACACCTGGTAGAGTTAGCGCGCAAGGGATTGCATCATGGTGAATGATATCTAGCCTAGTTTCTACTCAATAGCACAATACTTCCAGTAACATTTATAGCAATTCAAATTTGAAATGCAGAAGCATCTAATTTCACCAAAAGCAGGCATTCAAACCCTAACAATCCATGGCAAATTCGATAGCCACAGCCTTGTCAAGAACTGTTGTGTCTAACGCTACAGCTCAGTAAAAATTAGAATCACTTCCGCAGGCATATCAAATCCCCAAACACCAAAAAATTTCTCTAACCTCAATTGTTTTCATTTTCCTGATTCGTACATAAAACCACATAAAACTTTTGAAAAGTACACTATACAAATAAACTTTGAAGCGCCTCGATTGAGCTACCTTCTACACACCAACACATGAACAAATGACAGCAGTATATTTTAAATTCTCAAACAAAATAATTTGCTCACATAGGCGTGAAGGCCACTGGCCACGGCCTTGGCGCCGGCGTCACGGGCTGCACCGAGGCCGCCGGCTTCGGCTGCGGAGGCAGTGCAGCAGCCTTCGGCTCAGATGCAGGGGCGTGCGCGTGCACCGGTGGTTGCACCTGCTGTTGCTTGTCCTGCTCCATCGCCAAACCAAAATTCCCACCTGTTTAGGTAGGTCACGGAACCGAATTCCCCAGGCGGGCTCTCCGATTGAGGAGCCTAAACCACTCCGAGAGACCTCAAAATCGAATCTTTCCGCGCTACTTTGCGGAGTTGGGGCAGTTTGGATCAAGGGCCAAGAACTCGAGTTCTTGGGCGACTCCCAACTCAACAAGAAGCCGACAAAGAGAGGGAAAAGAAGGAAGCGGAGAGGAGATCAAATCCAAGAAGCCGAATTCGATATCGATATGGAGAAGAGAGAAAAAGAAATCCGAGGAAATCTGTGTCGCGGGCGGATTTGGAAGGAGGGCGTGGTGTGATGTCGTGTTGTTGGGGGGAGAAGCTGCTGATGGGCAACGCAGGAGGTTTGTTTGCTCTCCCCCAAAATTTTGAATCTCATGTATTATATTCCAACTTAATCTCCTTTTTATTTCGCATATTTTTGATTTCTTAATTTTTCCTGATGGTGGATTTTACTGCTTAGAAGGATGTATTGCACGTCTTAGCGACAGAGATTAATTTGGATAACATACCACGATTTGTCACCAAGATTTTCAAATTTCCTTCAGGATGAATCCCAACCGACTGTTTTCCATCCGACGGGTGGTCGGAGGTATACCACGAAGAAAAGAATACGATTCCCGGTGGATGGATCGGATGGTTCAGATATGCTGTGGATATCACTGGATACGATGGTGGTTATTTGGCGCCAAGATATTTGTTATAGTAAAATTTCCTAACTGCCTTTGTCTTGGATTTGTTGAAATTTTTTAATCATCTACCAACTTCACCGTGGGATTATTAGTTTGAGCTTCACATGCAAATGGCACAGAGTAAGTTATTATCATAAAGACTAGATTGGGCCGCGTCGTGGTGGGCAGCGTTCGACTGCGTACAGAACTGTTTTTTGGGCTCTGGTGGGTGCGCTGAGCGTATAGCGAACACATTGATACTGGATGGGCCTCCATGTTTATTCCGGCCCGTGCAGCTGGTCGTATTCTGTGTGTTCTTTTTTGTTGATGCGTTCGTGCTGTTTGCGCGTCTCCAAAGCATTCTCTATGAGGTATTTGGTATGGTGAATAGCGTTTGGTGCTTTGGGCTGGTGATGCGGGAAGAGGAGCCTGGTACGTCTTTATGAGGTTTCAGTGTTACTGAATCCTGTGGTCTGGGAGAAATTTTATGTGTAACGGTGACATAGCATGGTTTATATCTCGAACAAATCGGAAAGCAACATATTACCAATAACACTGTAGCACTATGGAAAAATTAATTTTTAATGCCTGCTACATTATAGTTGTACGAAAAAATAATTTTTAATAGCTGCTTACTGTTCACAAGCCGTGGTCGTGAGCATGATCCTAAGCCGTGGTCGAGAGCATAGTCGTAAGCTGTGATCGTGAGCGTGGTCGTATACCGACTTACGACCACGGCTTGCGACAGGTATTAAAAATTACATTTTCGTACAATCTACAGTACTACTACAGTATCATCTTTTCACGTGTTGCTTTCCGATTCGCTTGTGACATAAACCACGCTGTGCAATCGTGACACGATAAAATTTCTCATTGTCTGGGGTGTTTCGGCAGATGCAACTGCAGGTGGCGTAAGGCATAGGAGCATCGTTGTATATCACGGAATGAGTGTAGCTGCTAATGTCGACACAGGCGTTTGCTGTGTAGAGGTCATAGGTAAACATATATAACTGAAAGTAAGGTGAAGGTGAAGACAGGACAACGGCAGACCAGTTTTATGATTAAGAGTGTTCATGCTCTTGATGTTTTGTAGCTCATCTGGTCAGGATTTCGGTAAGGAAAGGCAGTCATGCGCCATTCTTATGTAAGCAGGAAAAGGAGCATGACTTCTATTCTATCCAGTTCAAGTGGTGAGGCATAAAGTCTGCTCCATCTAGTCTAACTGGTGTGGAGCATAATAGCTTAAAGTTGTTCTGGGATACCCTATATATTACAACAAAAAGTGGGTACTGCAGGATCATAGGTGGCACACCCATGGTTATATATCATACTAGTCACGTACTCGTGCGTTACAACGAAACTCATTAAATATATCGAGAATCATGCTATAGAAGATAATTGCTCTGATCAGTTAGAAAGTGGAGAATGGTGAGAAGTTAAGAGAATAGAGCGATTGGAGGAGAATGGACGTATAACCACAAACTCGTTCTTTTATAATAGTAAAGATATGTGATGCGTAAAATACCATATTTATAAGTTTCTTGTCTGTACAGAGGTGAGCATCGTATTTCTTCATTCCCTGCATTCTCTGTTGTGCGAAGGAAAGGTTGGAAACAATTAGTTCGGGAAACGTTGGTACAATGTGTAGGTAATCCGGCAGAGAGCTGTGCATATGTGTAACCTTTTTTTAGCATGAGTTAGCTGGTTTGTCCTCAAACGGGCGTTTTTAAGCCGCAGGCTTTCGTTGTGGAATACTGAAAGCAGTTGGCATAATGTAAAAAGGGTATGAATAGTACACTGGCGATAAGTAGCAGGCGAATGTATATGTAGATATAAGATATGTATAAGAGGCTAACCTGTCACGGCCTTTAGGAGAACTGGAGTTCTCTTCATCAGCCGATGATGGTCGTTTGAGGCTGGGCTGTGAATGTGCCGGCATCTATAGATCATTAAGGGGCAACATAAAATCAGATCCATTTGGTGTTCCTGTAAACAGCTAAAAGAGTACGTAATGTTTTAGATCACTAACCTGTGGCGACGGCGGTGTTCCGGTAATGATTTTTTTGGAAGGCAGCTGTATGAGCGAGTTCTTCGGAGGTCGGTAGGTCTGCACAGTGTAGGGGATGCTTAGGGCATTTTGACGCCCCCGAGTATCTAACTAGTACTAAGTATGGCGCATAGTTGTAGACTTATTTTTGAAAGGTTATCATTATAATTTTGTTAGGGTGACAAAGCTCAAATATTAAATCATTTCAAAGGAGGTGTAATACTAGTAGATCAAGTAATAGGCATATAACTAAAATCTTAAAAACAAACATATATTTGTATATGAAATACCAACATGCAATTTGATAATTTAAACAAAAGTATTTTTGCAGGAAATGTAGGTTCAATATGAACAAAGTATTGACTCGTCTTGGTCACAGTTGACTTGGTCTTGCTCGCCGAGAGTAGCTTCAGCCTCAACCTCTTCCTCTTGGGCCTCGTACGCTACTTTTACGTTGCGTGAAAATTTGGATAAAAAACAGTAAATCAAACAAACTCTCACAAAAAATTCAAATGAACTTCAAAAATTATGGTTTCGGCTCCATTGGATAGATATTGAATTTAAATAAATTTAGAAATTTGTTTCACTCAATTTGGAATGAAGATGAATAAGTTATGCATTTTCAAAGTTCTCAATTTAAATAAATCCGAAAGAAAATAAATAAAATCTGACAGGTGAGGCCCACAACAGAATTTTAATTTTTCTTTTATTTTTATTTTCCTTTTCTGTACCTATCATAGGTAGGACCAGTTACTGTTTGGAATTAAAGGACATGGCCCACATATCAGTGAGTAATTAATTTATCTCGTAATCATTAGCCTTAACTGCCGTCTTAATTCTCATCATTAATATTAATGACTTGTCTTAACGCTAATTAATCACTCTCTCTCTCTCTCTCTCTCCGCAACAGTAGCTCCTCCCTCCGGCCAAAGAACGACGAGCTCACCAACGACGGTGGGAGCTGAGCACCCCCAAAATGGGTTGCTTACGCCTGCACCTACCCGTAGACGAAGTATCGTCGGCCAATTCGGCTAGGGCATCGGTCGGCGGCAACCATGGGTGGCGGCGGAACAGGGGAAGAACGACCACGGTGGCGCACGGCGTTTCAAAGAAATTGCTTGCTCTGGGAGTACACTGGGGGTGGCAGGAAGTTACCTCGATGGTCTATGAGGCTCGGGAATGGCGGTGGCGAGCTGGCGGCGTGCGACGGCGATGGGCAGAGGAGGCATACGGTGTGGGTTCAGCTCGGGCGATGAGAGGTCCGGTCGAGGAAGGGAACAACGTCGTGGTGCTCTGAGGGTACTTCGCTGGAGAGGAATCGGACCACGGTGGCGCCAATCGACGGATTGCTCGTAGGCCGGCTTTGGGGAAGAAGATGTCACCCACGAGCTGTGGTGCACGGGAGGCCGATTGTTCTGTGTAATATCCCGAAAGAGATTCGATAATTAATCGATTTAAATGGAGAGAGGGACCTTAAAGGGAATAATGAAATAATGTTTTTCTAGAGGGTTTTCTGAATTTTTTGGACAACTGGGCTGGGCCTTGGCCTGTGGGAATTCGACCACAAAGGGGAGGCACCCACCTCCCAAACCCTATCGCCCCTCCTCCTAGAGCCGCCTCCCCTCCTCCTTGCCGCCTCCCTGCTCCTTGCGCCCCTCCCAGCAGCACCTCTCCCACCCTCTTCTCCATTGTTGGTGATCAAGTCCTCCGTTCGCTGCCGGTCGAGCGGAAGAAGGGAAGCCATCGCAGCGAGGCGATTGGATTCGGAGGAAGGGGAGAGGAAGGGAAAAGGAGGAGGAAAAGAAGAGGTGGAGTTCGTGGGGCGTTCTTCATGCTCTACAATGATTCATCAAGGGTAATCCCTGTTTTCCCTTCTAGATGAATAAATTAGTTGGGGTAGAAATTCGTCGGTTTTCTGGGCTGCTGGGACAGAAATTGTTAGTCGGCAGTTTTGGGTTAGATCCGTCAGGATTCAGGTCTGGACCTCTTCTAGAGAATTGTGGAGGACTTAATTATCTTTCCAGGGAGTACAAGAACACGTGATTCGGATTTGTGTAGCGAAAGTTATGAATTTTCCAGTGCTGCTGTTCTGCAGATCGGGGTAGTTCTAGACAGATTTTAGTAGATCGGTTTGTGCGACGGGAATTGTGGCGATTCAGGAGTCCTTCAAATTGGGAAAGTTGTAGATAAGTTTCTTAGCTTTCCATAGAGGTAAATAAGTCCAGATTCCAAGTTTCTGGGTCGAAGTTATGATCGTTTTAGTGCGCTGTCCAGAGAGTCCGATGTGATTGTTGGTGTTTTAGAAAAGGGTTTGGTTCGGGTAGAAAACGGTAGAATCTGGAAGGCTCCCCAACTAAGTTTATTTAGATAATTTAATTATCTTTCCAGAGAGTCCAAGAACGCTTAATTTGGAGTTACATACTGGAAGTTATGAATTTTTGAAGTCGGCTGTCTGTAGATGGGCAGATTTGGCCGAGGGGAGTTGGGGATTTATTTGAGATAAATTGTTGGGGTAATTAGGGTTGCTGATATTTTGTATCTAGAAACCCGTTACTGTTATGTTAGTAATTATTAATTATTTATTCAGGAGGAGAGCGGATTCCGGGGGTTTCGCCTTACGCTTTCTTCGTTGTCTCGCGGTTGAGGCAAGTATATTTATGATGTGAAAATCTGTATGTTTATGGATTTCTTGAATTGTTTGGATGATGGTTGAATCATGATTGTTTAAATTGTGAGTATGAGTAAGTGATCATGGACGATGGATGCTCGTTATCTTTTTGATACATTCACATATATGCATCATATTGAGAATTGTTGAAGTCTTGGTCATGTGGTGATCAAGCATCGAGGTCCCCACACTTGCGGAGTGTGGGCAATTGGTCCCTGTACCAGAGGGTACAGGCATGGGTGTGCATTGACGAATGCACACTCCGCATTACCGGTAAAATGCGAAAGAGATGAGAAAGAGGAGCTTTTGATCATATTGCATAGCATGATGTTCTATGTTAATTGTTTAACTTGACAGTTAATGATCATTGATATTGATGTTGATATACTTGCTGCGTCGTTGGACTCACTCTTGCTGTTTGTTTATTTGTTTTAGGTACCAATGTGAGAATGACATACATGGGATCAAAAAGGGGATTAGCTTCGTTGCACGTGCACTATTCCTTCAATAAGAAATAAAGACAGTCATGATAATCTTGTTGGCTTGTTAGTTTAATTGGTTCAGTTTATATTTCATCAGATTAAATGTAATAAAGACTTAGTACCATTGGATATTATCTTTCCGTTCATTATTTAGAACTTGTGCTATTAATGCTTATTTAAACTGCCATCTGGTTAATAAACAAAGGAGGTTATGCGAAATTTTTAGGTAATTAATACTAGATGTTTTATATTGTGGATAGTTAGTAGCATTTCGTGCCTATGTTAGGTGGGTGTTTCTGATTGGTATCGAGCGGGCTTTAGGTCCGTGGTAATTAAATTATTAAATTGACACCTTTGGTGCACGAGGGGATGGGATGGGTCAAGCATTGCATTTATGCTTTTGACATATTGTATTGATGATTTACATTATGGGATAATCTTGTATGCTTATCGATAATCTTGTATGATTATTGATTGTGTATTATTGTGTGACCCTATATTTATTTTGGTTCCATAGAGATAGCAAGGGGTAGAGGAATATGTACCTATGTTTGACTTTGTACTTATTATGAGATGATCTTTTGGGTGCTTATGATGTGACTTTATGACTATTATGTGTGTGGATAGTTAAGTTGAGAGATAGAGATCGTGGTGCGGCCATAAGCATGGCCAAGTTATAGCACTATTCGTGGTATTGAATTTGGTGAGGAGCTTTCCTTGGGCAACTAAATTTCGAGGTTAGGAATGAGTTCTTTAGAACAGTTTCTCTCTTCCTTGAGTTGAATTTGGTCAATTTTTATCCTGTGGAGAAGGATGAATTTATCTTGACATTCATGGTTTATTGTGGTTGATGGTTTTGTTGGTCTCTACTCGTTCTTTGAAGCAATTATTGTATTTCAAACTATTGAAATGTTTATGCTGCTTGGGAACATTGTTGATTTGCAAAGTTGGTCCCTTCGTGGGAGTTTTGTCTTGTGGTAAAACATGTCTCATTTGTTCGCTTGGTATTCTTATTAATGAAAGTTTTATGTTGTAAACTTGTTAACATAGGAAAGCTTTGGATCAATGAATTTCTTTGGATTATTACGTGTGTTGAAGCTTAACTCCTCTTCTTTCAGAAAGAGAGTGTTAAAACCTTTGTAAAGTTTGCTATGCTTAAGTAGAAGGTGGTGATCATATAAGCTAATTCGTATGGTATGAATTGTCAAGTTGAGAAGTTAGCATGGTGCATAATTAATTCCAACTAGCATCCTTGGAAGTGTAGTTGATTAATTTTGATATTGCTTGTAATAGTTTATTAAAGAATAGTGATTAAGAAATTGCCTACATGATTGGAACCCATGTAGTTATTGAGGAGAGTGCAAAGAGTTACAATGATTATTATGATTGATTAAATTGCTATCATGTTGGATAAATTGCATTATGTTGTCGTTAGTGATTAATCTAACTGTTTGGAATTATTAAGAAGAAGGTGTTGGAATATTGTCTTGGTAATATTAACCTTTAATCTGTCATTTATTTAGATATTGTATGAGCTTGTTCAATTGCTAGATTCATCTATCCTTCACCATGTCAAATTGTTGAAATATGTATAAAGAAAAAGATGAAGATTGATGTATTGACTTGTAGAATTTTGCCTTACAAAGCTGGTATTATTGAAGTTTAAAGTTATCTCGTTCTATTTTTCGAACTTAAGGTGGGATATTAAATCTATGCTCATGATTATTTTGTGGTTATAAAATGGAGTTAGATCATGAATGTTGATATGATAAAATAATAATCAACTATTGCTAGTAATGACTAGAGTACAATCAATTTGAGTTAAATCAGAGTTGAGCATCAAAAGAATTGAATATATAAAACTTAATGAGAGACTTATACTAGCATGTTTGGCAAGAATGCCCTATTCTAGTACCATCTTGATTAAGAGCTTTGTTCTAATATGGTGGCTTGTGCACTAGGTTTTTCCTAGATCAAGTAGTTGTAATCTTGTTTAGATAATAGAAACATAATGAAGTGAATTAATATGTTTCTTTTGGAAAAGTTTATGAAGGGAGTTGAGGATATGATGATGCTTGTTAAGAATGTAATATTCTGATGTTAGTATGTTGGTCAATTTGTGGTTATGATGGTAATGTTGAAGGTTCATTAAATAGAAGAATTTGAATAAATTCCATGGTACTATTTAAATCAAAAGTTTTGATAGTGTGTATGCGATCTTTGATCTCATGACTCATGTGGTAGCTAAAATTGTTTAAGCAAAGTGTTTGAGGGGTTTTATTAGTTCTTAAAGAATTAATGTGTTGTGGTCTTCAACTCTTCTTTGTTGGAATTGTTAAGGTGATACCGTAATCAAAGAAGGTTGTTCTCTTTGTTAAAAGGAAAAAGATTGATGAAAGTTTTGGAGGTTGAAGTCAAGTTGTGTAATCTTTGTGAAGTGTGTTTGACTTCTTATTTTCACCGCATAAGAGTTTCTTGAGTTTAAAATGGAAATGTTGTGTTTTATCGGTTGAGATTGGGTATTTCTCTCCTTGAAGGGCATGAGCCTTGGTTGTGATCTTATATTGTGTTTTCCAAGATTATCGCTATTACCCTTGGTCTAGTGTTTATTGTGGATGATAACGTCTTCCTATGTGTTGAAATTTACTTTTATGTCTCCCTAAGAAAAGGGTAACCGATTTGGGTTGCAAGCCCTTTTAGGATATGTATGGCAACTGGTTGGTGTGGTTATGTGATTGGTTTGGGTGAGATTGTGGGTATCAAGATGCTTGAGATTCTTGGGGTGATAAATTGATTCTGTCGAATAATTCTCGGTGAGGATTTGATTTAAAGAAGATGTTGTCCTTGGGGCTAACTAGTTATATTGTTGCAACTAGAAAAACCTAGTTGTGGTTCAAGAGTGTTACGTTCATTTTGCTGGAACGTTAGAATTATTGAAAGTATGAGAATCTTGATCAATTTTATTGGAGCATCATGATTGGGTACCTTGCAAGGATTAGTAGGATGATTATGATGGTGTAGTTAATGAGTTTATAATTGTGAAGAAGCCCAACCGTTATGGGAATTATTGGGATAGTAAGGATTGTTGAAAATTATTGTCATGTATGACTTGGCTTCAGAAAGTAACCCTCCAGGAGTTAGAATCTTCCTACAGATAATCAGGTTGAGATTATGTTTTCATGTGGTTGTGAAGGGTTGAGCATGGTTGATTGTGGAGATGTTAGCCACCTAATTCGAGAGCCTGGTGTCAAATATATCAAGTATATTATATAATAGCCCTAGAGATGGAAAATTTGGGTGGATGTTCTATACTAGAACCTTGGAGGCTAATGATGTGGTGTGAAAATAGTGCAACAAGTGGATTCTAAATAGTTGATGCTCGTTGATAGTAGTCTTTGGGTGTAGAAAATGAGTGTGTGAGCGGAGAATTTCAAGTTGATTATCCTTAAGGGATTGCGGTAGTGATGGTGGTTGAAAATAACGATGAGGTGCATTAGAAATTATTCGTTAAAGTAACATGTGGGTAGAGGAGTTGACTAGAGTATGTTATTGTGAGAATAGTAGAGTCCCTCTACAAAAGTGTGTTGGATGCACTCGGTTTGAACATAGAGTTGATGTTGTCAATTTAAGAGAATTGAGCTAGTATGGTATGGGATGATTTGGAACCTCGTGATTCAAGAGGAAGTTTATTCCTAAAAGAAAAAAAATATTTTCCTCGGTAGCAAAATGCTCTTTTGATTCTTGTTTGAGCTATGTGATGATAGCAAAAGTCTTTTGTGGTTTGAAGTTAACTTTATGTTGGCATGTGTGATTTTTCTGGTTTAGGAAAAAAAATGGACGGGTTGGATATTTGAGTGATTCCCCTTTTACATATGTGTTGCTTATGTGCAAACAACCTACTTGGAATGTGGAGAGGTTCTCGTGTTGAATCCTCGATTTTCTTTTCTTTTATGATTTGACTCTTTGGCTGGGGTGTTAGGTGTTACAGTTGGTATCCTTAAAAGTATTGAGGTGCTTTAATAATTACATGTCAAAGTAATTTTATCAGTTGAGGTTTTGGCTAGAATGTATTGTGTGGAGACATTATAGTCTCTCTACAAGTGTGTGGATGATATACTCAGTTTGAGCGTAATGTCGAAGTTGCCAACTTGAGATAAATGAGTTGGTGTGTTGGGCGATGATTTGAAAATCCTTGGTTCAAGGAAGTTAAATTTCAAAGGAATGGATTGGGGAATTAGTAATATTTGAGCGAATATGCTCTCTTGATTCTTGTTTAATTGTGTGTGTTTATGGCAGAGGGCACCTGCAAAATTTAGTTGTTTGATGTGAGGTGTATTCTTTTTCAGTTAGGAAAAGAAAAAGATTGTTTTGGTTTGTCGAGTGATTATCACTCTTGGCTTGTGCAGTGTGGATTCCCCGAATGTCCATTTGGACAGTGTGAATGGTTTGATGTGAATCCTTTGTTTTGGTTCGTGGACCTTCGAAGGAAGACTGTTTGCTGGTATGCTGCTTGAGAATGCTTTATTCTTCTTGTGAATGTGTGTGGCATTTGTTTTATTTATTGAATTGTGCTTCAAGTAATGTTGGGGTGGAATCTATGGTGAATTCTTTAAAAGGGGTGCAATGTATTATCCGATTATATTAATTAGAGGAAAAGTTTTTAGTTGTGATTAATCTTTAGTGTAAGCGCGGAAAGAATTCGGGGTCGAATTCTGTTTAAAGGGGGGTAGAATGTAATATCCCGAAAGAGATTCGATAATTAATCGATTTAAATGGAGAGAGGGACCTTAAAGGGAATAATGAAATAATGTTTTTCTAGAGGGGTTTTCTGAATTTTTTGGACAACCTGGGCCTGGGCCTTGGCCCAAGTGGGAATTTCGGCCACAAAAGGGGGGAGGCACCCAGCTCCCCAAACCCTATGCGCCCCTCCCACCTAGAGCCGCCTCCCCTGCCCTTGCGCCGCCTCCCCGCTCCTTGCGCCCTCCCAAGCAGCACCTCTCCCACCCTCTTCTCCATTGTTGGTGATCAAGTCCTCCGTTCACGCCGGTCGAGCGGAAGAAGGGAAGCCATCGCAGCGAGGCGATTGGATTCGGAGGAAGGGGAGAGGAAGGGAAAAGGAGGAGGAAGAGAAGAGGTGGAGTTCGTGGGGCGTTCTTCATGCTCTACAATGATTCATCAAGGGTAATCCCTGTTTTCCCTTCTAGATGAATAAATTAGTTGGGGTAGAAATTCGTCGGTTTTCTGGGCTGCTGGGACAGAAATTGTTAGTCGGCAGTTTTGGGTTAGATCCGTCAGGATTCAGGTCTGGACCTCTTCTAGAGAATTGTGGAGGACTTAATTATGTTTCCAGGGAGTACAAGAACACGTGATTCGGATTTGTGTAGCGAAAGTTATGAATTTTCCAGTGCTGCTGTTCTGCAGATCGGGGTAGTTCTAGACAGATTTTAGTAGATCGGTTTGTGTGACGGGAATTGTGGCGATTCAGGAGTCCTTCAAATTGGGAAAGTTGTAGATAAGTTTCTTAGCTTTCCATAGAGGTAAAGAAGTCCAGATTCCGAGTTTCTGGGTCGAAGTTATGATCGTTTTAGTGCGCTGTCCAGAGAGTCCGACGTGATTGTTGGTGTTTTAGAAAAGGGTTTGGTTCGGGTAGAAAACGGTAGAATCTGGAAGGCTCCCCAACTAAGTTTATTTAGATAATTTAATTATCTTTCCAGAGAGTCCAAGAACGCTTAATTTGGAGTTACATACTGGAAGTTATGAATTTTTGAAGTCGGCTGTCTGTAGATGGGCAGATTTGGCCGAGGGGAGTTGGGGATTTATTTGAGATAAATTGTTGGGGTAATTGGGGTTGCTGATATTTTGTATCTAGAAACCCGTTACTGTTATGTTAGTAATTATTAATTATTTATTCAGGAGGAGAGCGGATTCCGGGGGTTTCGCCTTCTGCTCGTTCTTCGTTGTCTCGCGGTTGAGGCAAGTATATTTATGATGTGAAAATCAGTATGTTTATGGATTTCTTGAATTGTTTGGATGATGGTTGAATCATGATTGTTTAAATTGTGAGTATGAGTAAGTGATGAATTGAGAATGCTATTTATGTTCTGTTTACATTATGACATTTATGAGATTGGTTGATGCGTAGTATGGTGAATGCTCGTTATCTTTTTGATACATTCACATATATGCATCATATTGAGAATTGTTGAAGTCTTGGTCATGTGGTGATCAAGCATCGAGGTCCCCACACTTGCGGAGTGTGGGCAATTGGTCCCCATGCACGGAGGGTACAGGCATGGGTGTGCATTGACGAATGCACACCCGCGTCTGGGTAAAATGCGAAAGAGATGAGAAAGAGGAGCTTTTGATCATATTGCATAGCATGATGTTCTATGTTAATTGTTTAACTTGACAGTTAATGATCATTGATATTGATGTTGATATACTTGCTGCGTCGTTGGACTCACTCTTGCTGTTTGTTTATTTGTTTTAGGTACCAATGTGAGAATGGCATACATGGGATCAAAAAGGGGATTAGCTTCGTTGCACGTGCACTATTCCTTCAATAAGAAATAAAGACAGTCATGATAATCTTGTTGGCTTGTTAGTTTAATTGGTTCAGTTTATATTTCATCAGATTAAATGTAATAAAGACTTAGTACCATTGGATATTATCTTTCCGTTCATTATTTAGAACTTGTGCTATTAATGCTTATTTAAACTGCCATCTGGTTAATAAACAAAGGAGGTTATGCCGAAATTTTTTAGGTAATTAATACTAGATGTTTTATATTGTGGATAGTTAGTAGCATTTCAGGCCTATGTTAGGCTGGGGTGTTAGATTCTGAGTATGAGAGGGAGCAGAGTATGGCGAAGCTGCCGGAAGCGTGAGCAGGGCTTTATAGCCATGAAAAAGCAGCGGCGACAAGAGAGCAGTTGGTGGTCGGCTCAATGGCGTGGCAACAGCATTGCTACAACGTTTTGGACGAGACAGCACTCAGGGCATGGGCGTGATTGCACAGTGACGATGTCAGCACAGTGACAACACGCGAGCCAAGGCAGAATCGACGGAAGCAAGAACACTGTGCGTGACGGGGCGACGCGACCGGCGCGGTGGCTAGGGCAACATGACGTCGTCGCTGTTCATGACACAATGACGGTCCCGATGGCAGACTTCAGCAGCATGGGCACGGTGGCAAGCGACGACTGGCAAAGCGTGCGAGGTGCGACAGGGAGGCACGCTTCGGCGGCGATGGCGAGGCAAGGCTTCGGCCTTGCCGAAGCGAACGGAGGGGGAAGGAGAAAGGAATGGGCCGGCTCGGGCAAGGCCGAAAATTTTCCTTTTTATATATATATTTACATTTATTCATTTATTTACTTATATCTATTTCTTTATTACTTATCATTGTATTTGTTTATTTATTTATTTATTATTATGGTATATGTTTATATATACATATTTATTCACCCTTTTTATTATTATTATTATTATTATTATTATTATTATTATTATTATTATTATTATTATTATTATTATTATTATTATTATTAAGCCCAAAGCGAAATTTCAAATTTTTATTCAAATTATACTCTTCCCCTTTTTGTATTTTCCTACCTTAATTGATGGATCACCTTTTCAGATTTGATCTTGTAGGACCAAAATGACAACACAGGGGGTGAATGATGCCTTTAAATCGCCCTAAGTATTCTCACAAACTTCTTCTCCAATAGCTATAGAAGCTACGAAGGAAGATGATGGATTCTTACTAACACGCCAAAGTCTGGTCGACAAAAGAAATAAAACAGATTTGGCCGAAAAGCTGTCCAAAGGAACTAAATAGAACTCTGCTGAAAATCTGCAAGGAAACTGAAAAAGTACTCTGCTGAAAATTGAAATCTGCAGCAGCTGCAGTCTGAAAACTGCAACCAAAAACTAAATGGACCACTAGCTTCTGATTCTGAACCGAACAGGAAACTACAGACCAAAAACTGCAATATGAAAGGAAAGGAAAACTGAAAAGGAAATAGGCAATTTGAAGACAAAAAGATCAAGTGCTTGCTGCCCGAACAGAATTAAAAACTGCAAACCGAAAACATTAACTACTGAAGACAGCTGACAAACCAAACAAAAAACAAAAGATTTCAGATGGATATCTTCTCTACTGTCCAAGACAACCTGAGAGAAGAATCTGAGAGAAACAGAGACAGACTCAAAAAGATTTGAAGATAACAATCAGCAAGACAACTGAAAAACTGACAAGAATAGTAGTTATTGTTTTTCCTGAAAACTGAAGAATAAAGCAAGGAAAATAATGAGACTGAAACAAGAAGCAGCCTCATGAGCAGCCGACAAGAAAATGTGACAGTGATTACAGTAACAGACCCGAAACAGTGAGTTGATCAAATGCCTGCTGCTCATCTCACGACAAATTAACAGAATTCCAACCTAAACAGTGAGTCGTCCTCCAGGAGAAGAAACTGCAGACAGGAAGCAATGAAAACAGTAAACACTGTAATTTCTGAAAAAAAAACTGAAATCTGACTGAAACTGAAAATCGAGGAAGAAATGCATTTGGGCGATCTGAACAAGACCGAAGCCTGAAATCAGACAAGAACAGTAATAACTTCGGCTGTCAGAAACCGAAAGCATAACAGCAGAAAACATTCAAACTTCTTCACTGAATTTGGATGAGAGAACGGAAGTCTGACTTTTAGCCAAAAGCATTTCAAAGCTACCTTAACAGAGAAGACAAAGTTGAACAAACTGTATTGCCGAAAGGATGAGACCAAAAGAAAAACCGAAAGCTTGAGATTCTTGAATCTTTTGATCCTGAAGTTTTAAGCTTATCTACAATTCATCCTCTGATCAACAAGAAACCAAGAAAAAGACATCTCTTCACCAAGGAATCAATAGAAACTGTTAGAATGTGGCCTATTTTTATGGCCCATTTCCTTAATTCCAAAGCATGCTTTGTTTAGTATCATATTGCAAAGGTAAGGAGAGGAAGACCAATTTATAAGGTGGAGTCCTCTCCACTCCTTGAATATAGATAGAGATGGTATGTGGAGAATTTTGTTTAGTCACACACACGCGCACGCACGCGCGCGCGCGTATACGCGTATTTTCGAGTGAAAATTGCGTGACTTATGACTTGCGATGCGTGACCGTGCCGTGACGTGGCGCGCCACTTGGCAGACCAAGTCCATCTCTATTTTTGCGGAGCTCTGCACCACTCTCTCTCTCTCTCTGTTTGAATGTGATTCAAACGTTTGAATTTGAGGCTTTATTGGAGTTTTGATGACGACGAGCTACCGTGGATAAATGGCGGTTGAATGTGTCGATTACCGGTGGGTAAATGGTCGCTTTAATCACGTCGATTATCGATCGTCTATTTATATGCCTGGAGACGTCCAGAGTATGTGTGAGAAACTCATTGCCTCCATCTCCTTCCTTTCTGTGATTCTGTGCTCGAGTACTGTGCTGTCTGAACCACGTCGACCTTTCTTCCCGACGTGCACCTGGAAGAAGGGAAAGCGGCTATCTCCGAACCATTGCCGCAGAGAGTACCTGCACGGGGCGGCAATAAGGTTTCTGGGCAGCGCATCTGTGCGACCGCTTACTACACTGCGACATCTACGTTACGCACCGCATCAAGCTGCGCGACTTCGTTCTTCATCGGGCTAACTAGTAAGTCGTTCGCGTGCACGTCGACTTTGTTAATATATTTGAGTATATTCAAGTATGATGAGTAGCTCTTGTTAGTAGTCGATATTGCATCAATAGTTTATTGTATTTGTCTCCTAGTAATATTTGAAATTAAAATATTGCCCACATTTCCAACAATCCAGAAACCTTATTGCGAATTTTGTTGCAATACAGAAATGGCTAATGCTTCTGATGCGATGAAACCTGAGAGGTTTTCGGTCGAACTTTCGTAGATGGCGACTAGAGCCATGTTTTGGCTCATGTCTTTGGGGCGTGGTGGGTTATCCACCGCGGTATCCATTTACGATTGAGCGAACCATGCGGTTTGATAATGCGAACAATCACTCTTGGTCGCATTCTCGACTACTCGGCGGATCGACTCTATGATGTGTACATGGACTTCAAGTCCGCCACGAGTTGTGGGATGCACTAGAGAACAAATATGCAGGGCAGGCGGGCGGTCGGGCTCTACATATGTGAGCAATTTTCGACTTTAGCATGGATGAAGGTAAGTCCGTAGTTGGACAAGCTCATGATCTCCGCTACTAGTCGGTGAGATTGCGCACTTAGGTCATCGCGTTGCCTCCAAAGTTTGTGGTGCGGGCATCGTTGCTAAACTCCACCTTCTTGGCGGGATTTTGCTACTAGCTTAAAACATAAGAGGAAGAGATTTACTTGAGGATCTCATTGCGACCCTCGATGTGAAAGAAAAGCAAGAGCAAAAGATGCACCTAGCACATCCGCCGAACAATGCAAACATCATACAGAAAAGGATTGTTGCTAAGAAATACAAATCCAACAAACCGAACAAGACAACTAGCTTTAAGAAGAAAACCGAGAAAAAGGATTTGAAGGACATCACCTGCTTTGTGTGCGGAAAAGACGGTCATATGGCGAAGGACCGCCGCCTCCAAAGATCGAGATGGTGGACGACCAAAGAAGAAGGTCATTAACGTGATCATAGACGAGGCCTCGACTTTAGGAGGTATGGTAATCCACCGTTGTCTTTTAGCATGTCAATCTCCGAGTGGTGGATTGATACGGTGCTAATGTTCACGTATGTTCTGATATTTCCTTGTTTTCTTCTTATCAGGCAGTAGGGGCTTCCTCCATCCTAATAGGAAACGGGTCGCATGCTTCTGTTCTTGGTGTTGGCACGGTGGATCTGAAGCTTACTTCAGGGAAGACTGTCCACTTAAAGAACGTGCAGCATGTTCCTACAATAAAGAAGAACCTAGCTAGTGGTTCTCTCTTATGCAGGGATGGTTATAAGCTAGTTTTTGAGTCAAATAAAATTGTAATGTCGAAGTTCGGAAAGTTTGTTGGTAAAGGCTATGAGAACGGAGGCTTATTCCGCCTAAGTATTTTAGAGTCTTGCTATAATCTGAATATTGCAACTGGTTTAAATAAATGTGAGGCAAATATTTGGCATTCTCGTTTCTGTCATATTGGCTTTGATAGTATTGCTAGAATGTCCAGATTAGATTTAATTCCAAATTGTGAAATTGTCAAAGAGTCAAAGTGCCAGTCATGTGCGCAAGCAAAGCAACCTCGAAAACCCTTTAAGGGATTAGAGGATGAAAAGAACTTGGCACCTTTAGACCTTATTCATTCATATTTGTGTGAAATGAATGGATTATTGACAAAAGGAGGCAAAAGATTTTTTCTAACTTTTATTGATGATGCAACACGCCATCGCTATGTGTATTTCTTTGAAAACTAAGGATGAAGCTTTAAATTACTTTAAAACTTTTAAGGCCGAGGTTGAGAACCAACTAGAAAAGAAAATAAAAAGATTGAGGTCTGATCGTGGAGGAGAGTATGTCTCTCATGAATTCTCCCAATTACATTACGAGCATGGAATAGTCCATGAATTTACACCACCATATTCGCCCCAATCAAATGGGGTAGTGAGAGGAAAACCGGACACTAACATTTGGTTAATGCCATGTTAGAGAGTGCTTGGGGTATGCCTAAGGCGTGGTGGGGAAGCTATTCTAACAACAACTTTAGTCCTAAGCAGAGTAATCACTAAAAGAATGAGATTACTCCGTATGAGGGATGGAAGGGGAGAAAACCTAATGTTAATTTTCTGCGGACTTGGGGGTGTTTGGCAAAAGTCAATATACTATTGCAGAAAAAGAGAAAACTTGGATCAAAAACAGTCGATTGTATTTTTCTAGGATATGCTCATAATAGCACGGCTTATAGATTTTTAGTAGTTAAATCAGAAACTCCTGAGATTATTGCTAATACAATAATGGAGTTGAGAGATGCTTCATTCTTTGAGAATATCTTTCCTATGAAAACAGCAGGCAATACTTCACGAACAGAGAATGTTCAATCTGATAATATTGAAAGTGAGAATAATCAAACTTCTGTACTTCCCACCATTTCTGAACCAATATGTGATATCTGTGAGGAGGATAACAATCTAGTCGCAGAAGCTCCTCGCAGAAGCAAGAGACAAAGGGTTGAGAAAACTTTTGGTGACGACTTTATTGTATACCTCGTGGATGATGTGCCAAAGACTCTTTCTGAGGCTTATGTATCTTCTGAAGTCGAGTATTGGAAAGAGGCAGTCCGTAGCGAGATGGACTCTATCATGGCTAATGGGACTTGAGAGATCACAGATCGTCCTATCGGGTGTAAACCTGTAAGATGTAAGTGGGTCTTTAAAAAGAAACTAAGGCCTGATAGAACTATTGAGAAATACAAGGCAAGACTTGTGGCCAAGGGTTACACCCAGAAAGAGGGAGAAGATTTCTTTGATACATATTCTTCTATCGCCAGACTAACTAACATCAGAGTGCTCCTTGCGTTAGCATCTTCCTATGGTCTACATGTTCATCAAATGGATGTGAAGACAACTTTTCTTAATGGAGAGTTGGAGGAAGAGATCTATATGGATCAACCTGATGGTTTTATGATTTCTGGACAGGAAAATAAGGTATGTAGATTATTGAAATCTTTGTATGGCCTAAAACAAGCACCTAAACAATGGCACGAGAAGTTTGACAAAACTTTAACATCCGCTGGCTTTGTTGTGAATGAAGTTGATAAATATGTGTATTATCGTTATGGTGGGGGTCAAGGAGTTATCTTATGTCTGTATGTAGATGACATACTTATATTTGGAACAAATCTTTAGTAATTGACGAGGTCAAATCTTTCTTATCTCGGTGTTTTGATATGAAAGACACGGGAGAGGCGAGATGTCATTCGAATATTAAATTGATCAAAAGCAAGGATGGGATCACTTTAAACCAATCCCATTATGCTGAGAAAATATTGAGCAGGTTCGGTTTTGAAAACTGTAAAGTTTCTCCAACACCTTATGATGCGAGCATTAAGCTTCGAAAGAATCAGGGATTAGGAAAAGATCAATTAAGATATTTACAAATTATTGGGTCACTTATGTATTTAGCTGGTGTCACAAGACCTGACATTTCATTTGCTGTGAGCAAATTAAGTCGGTTTACTTCTAACCCAGGAAATGATTACTGGGAGGCACTTGAAAGAGTGTTGCGCTACTTGAGAGGCACAACATGTTTTGGAATACATTATACTGGACATCCTTCCGTATTAGAAGGATATAGTGACTCTAATTGGATCTCTGATGCGGATGAGATCAAAGCTACAAGTGGTTATGTATTCACTTTAGCGGTCTTCGCGAGTTTCATGGAGGTCTTGCAAACAGACCATATTGACGAGGTCAACTATGGAAGCAGAACTTGTAGCACTTGACACAGCCACAGTTGAGGCTGAATGGCTGAGAGAGTTTCTATTGGACTTGCCATTGGTTGAGAAACTAATACCGCAATCACGATGTCTTGTGATAATCAAGCGGTGTTGGCCAAAGTCACAAGTACAAAGGATAATATGAAGTCCTCTAGACATGTGAGCGTGAGGCTTAAATCATCGAAACCGAGAAACTTGGATGATTGTTGTGAATTATATTCACACTGAGAAAAATCTAGCAGACCCTTTTACAAAGGGGTTAGCACGAAAAGCGATTTCCGTTGCATCTATGGACATGGGAATGAGGCCCATTTAAGTTGCATCACAATGGTAACCCATACTTTCTTGATCGGAGATCCCGTGACATAGGCAATGGGAAAAACAAATTGATGTTGTAACAAGAGAGTACATATTTATTGTACCCATGTCCTAATAAACAATGTACTTTCATTGTTTGGAAGGTTGGCATAAAGCCTTAATGTATTCATTGTCCAAATGAGGAAAAGGTATTAGCTGCAGGATACCTAGAAAGAATACACCTACTTGAGCTTAACTGTGTGGTCACAGATCAGGAGAACGGGGCATTTTCTAGAAAGCTCATGAGCAGATAAGGGAGCATGACCATATAACGCTTCGTTTAGACGTGGTTCTTTGGCAGCCTAGTACTAGTTGAGATTTCAAGTGAAATCTGATCACGAAAAGCTGTGAATTCAAGGCATAGTCCATTCATCAGCTGTGAGAAGATGAATCTTGTCATTCTAGGTGTAGGTTCAACCCGTACGGGACTTACACTAAAACACTAGTATATTAACAAGATCTTTATGACAATATCTTTATCATCTGCTTACTTCTTGCTTTGGAATTGGTGGGGATTGTTAGAATGTGGCCTATTTTTATGGCCCATTTCCTTAATTCCAAAGCATGCTTTGTTTAGTACCATATTGCTAAGGTAAGGAGAGGAAGACCAATTTATAAGGTGGAGTCCTCTCCACTCCTTGAATCTGGATAGAGATGGTATGTGGAGGGTTCTGTCTAGTCACACACACGCGCATGCCTTGCTGTGATACGCCGTATTTTCGAGTGAAAATCGCGTGACTTGTGACTTGCGATGCGCGACCGTGCCGTGACGTGGCGCGCCACTTGGCAGACCAAGTCCATCTCTATTTTTGCGGAGCTCTGCACCACTCTCTCTCTCTCTCTCTCTCTGTTTGAATGCGATTCAAACGTTTGAATTTGAGGCTTTATTGGGGTTTTGATGACGACGTTACGGTGGATAAATGACGGTTGAATGTGTCGATTACCGGTGGGTAAATGGTCGCTTTAATCACGTCGATTATCGATCATCTATTTATATGCAGAGACGTCCGGTATGTGTGAGAAACTCATTGCCTCCATCTCCTTCCTTTCTGTGATTCTGTGCTCGAGTACTGTGCCGTCTGAACCACGTCGACCTTTCTTCCCGACGTGCACCTGGAAGAAGGGAAAGCGGCTATCTCCGAACCATTGCCGCAGAGAGTACCTGCACGGGGCGGCAATAAGGTTTCTGGGCAGCGCATCTGCGCGACCGCTCACTGCACTGCGACATCTACGTTACGCACTTGCATCAAGCTCGCGGCTTCACTTCTTCATCGGGCTAACTAGTAAGTCGTTCGCGTGCACGCACGACTTTGTTAATATATTTGAGTATATTACGAGTATGATGAGTAGCTGCTTGTTAGTAGTCGATATTGCATCAATAGTTTATTGTATTTGTCTCCTAGTAATATTTGGAATTAAAATATTGCCCACATTTCCAAAAGAAACAAGATTCCTCCGCATACGGGAATGGTAAACCCTAGACAGGGGATAAAACAGAGGAAACTATAGATCCTTCGGGTAGGTAAGGAGAGAATATCAGTAGGGCAGAGTCTCGGGTCTAGGCCTTTGGCGATCTATCACTTTGCTTCGGTAGACCTGATTGGGTTTACAGCAACAGGATGAGAGGGAATAGCATGAGGTGAGGATTGAGTCGTGGGGATAAGGTGATCTAACCCATTCTAAATTTTTTTTTAAAAGAGCGCTCCCAAGGAGCTGGGGTGGTACAAATCACTCAAATTTTCAAAAATAAGCTTTTCCCATGACTGCGAAATAGGACGCCCGAGGGCAAGAAGGCAGTGCACAAGGCCAAAGTGAAATCTTGTGGCAATACAACGTCTATTCGGGGAAGCACACATAAGAGAGTACATGGTTTGTCTGCATAGTCTATTTAAAACAGGACCACCTTATCTTCATGATCTTCGTCAGCGTTCCTTTCCTTAAATTTTGGAGTAAGGATACGAGAAGATGAACAAAATTTTCTTTTTGAACTTCATAGTAAGACAAGGGAAGTATTTGGGATAATTTGATTGGTATCAGCACTCACTCTTGTGTTACTATTATTATTGTTTTCGTAAGAAAAGGAGTATTTTCCTAGGAATGAATCTAAACATGAAGAATATTATTTATTATTAATGAAACTTTGTGGCAGAACGGATTTTTTTTCAGGGGTGATGAAACCTATAAATGGAAAAATATATCTCTTTTCAGAAATAATACCCAAAGTTATCCCTTAGGATTTATTTTTGAAAAACAAGGTCCTTGTTGGGAAAATTTTTCGAGAAATAACATGGTTTTGGGGCCATCGGAGAACCAAAGTGAATTTTGGGAATACGGTTTTGGTATGCTGTTGAACTTAGGAATTTTTTTCCTCGGAAGATTAAGTTTGTTGAAATGAGTTTGAAAATGAATTTCGTAAACATTTTGATAATCGGTCCTCCAAGGATAAACAATTTTTGAATTAAAGATTTAAATTCACGCATCATGACTGTTGGCCCAAAATAGGTTTTCAAAGAGGGTTTACAAAAGGAGTACTGGATTTTCATCATTTTGGATTCGGGGTAAGAGAGCATTAGAGGGAAAATGGTTAAGGCAGCATATAGATGAGAGGGAATCATGTAGGAGAGAGGAGATTGAGCAACATAACTTATATTTTCAAAAATAGGTATTGAGGAAATTGTAACACCCCAGCCTAACATAGGCCTGAAATGCTACTAACTATCCACAATAAAACAACAACTAATATAGGTTACCTAAAAATTTTCGGCATAACCTCCTTTGTTTATTAACCAGATGACAGTTTAAATAAGCATGAATAGCACAAGTTCTAAATAATGAACGAAAAGATAATATCCAATGATACTAAGTCTTTATTACATTTAATCGATGGAATATAAACTGAACCAATTAAGCTAACAAGCCAACAAGATTATCATGACTGTCTTTATTTCTTATTGAAGGAATAGTGCACGTGCAACGAAGCTAATCCCTTTTTGATCCCATATATGCCATTCTCACATTGGTACCTAAAACAAATAAACAAACAGCAAGAGTGAGTCCAATGACTCAACAAGTATATCAACATCAATACCAATTATCATTAACTGTCAAGTTAAACAATTAACATAGAACATCATGCTATGCAATATGATCAAAATCTCCTCTTTCTCATCTCTTTCGCATTTTACCGTGTCGCGGAGTGTGCATCCGTCAATGCACACCCATGCCTGCACCCTCGGTGCAGGGACCAATGCCCACACTCCGCAAGTGTGGGGACCTCGATGCTTGATCACCGCATGACCAAGACTTCAACAATTCTCAATATGATGCATATATGTGAATGTATCAAAAGATAACGAGCATTCACCATACTACGCATCAACCAATCTCATAAATGCCATAATGTAAGCAGAACATAAATAGCATTCTCAATTCATCACTTACTCATACTCACAATTTAAACAGCCATGATTCAACCATCATCCAAACAATTCAACAAATCCATAAACACACAGATTTTCACATCACAAATATACTTGCCTCAACCGCGAGAAAATGAAGAACGCGTAGAAGGCACAACCCCCGGAATCCGCTCTCCTCCTGAATATTTAATTAATAATTACTAACATAACAGTAACGGGTTTCTAGATACAAAATATCAGCAACCCCAAATTCCCCAACAATTTATCTCAATTAAAATCCCCAACTCCCCTCGGCCAAATCTGTCCAACCACAGACAGCCGACTTCCAAAAATCATAACTTTCAGTACGTAACTCCAAATTAAGCGTTCTTGGACTCTCTGTAAAGATAATTAAATTATCTACAAAAACATAGTTGGGGAGACTCTCTGATTCGGCCATTTACTAACCGATCCAAACCCTTTTAGAAAGCATCCAAATTCACGTCGGACTCTCTGGACAGCGCACTAAAACAGGCATAACTTTCGCCCAGAAACTCGGAATCCGGACTTCTTTACCTCTATTGAAAGCTAAGAAACTTATCTACAACTTTCTCAATTTGAAGGACTCCTGAATCGCAACTATTTCCGTCGCACAAACCGATCTACTAAACTCTGTCCAGAACTACCCCGATCTGCAGAACAGTAACACTAGAAAATTCATAACTTTCGCTACACAAATCCGAATCACGTGTTCTTGTACTCCCTGGAAAGATAATTAAACCCTCTACAACTTTCTAGAAGGGGTCCAGACCTGAATCCCGACAAAACTAGATCAAAACCGCCGAGAAACAATTTCTGTCCCAGCAGCCCAGAAAACCGACGAATCTAAATCGATTAAAACTCATCTAGAGACTACCGGGATTACCCTTGACGACACGACGGCGAACACGTCGGCGAACACGACGACGAACACGACGGCGAACACGACGACGAACCCGCCCGCGATCTCCTCCTCTCCTTCCTCCGGATCCACGCGTGCAGCGACGAGCGTCGGTGACGGCGCGCCGGGGAGGAGACGACAACGGCGGCGGCGGCGACGACGACGCAGCGACGACGATGACGACGACGAAGGCAGCACACCACGGCGGAGCGGCGACCCGCGGCAACGCAAGGGAAAATGCGGCCGGCGCGGCGAGGAGCAAGCGGGGCGGCGGCTTGGGGGCGGGGCGCCTAGGGTTTTAAATGGTGACCTCCCTCCCTCTTGGGCCTAGAAAATCCCACAGGCCAAGGCCTAGGCCCGGTTGTCTTAATTTTCCGAAAACCCCCCAAAACTCTTTTAATTTTTAATCTTTTCACTTAAGTCCCTCTCTTTATTAATTAAACAATTAATAAAATATTTTCCGGTATTACATTCTACCCTCCTTAAGCAATTCGACCCCAATTCTAACCGCAACCACAACAGAAACAAAACAACCAACTAGTAAAACACGCACCGACGTGAACAACGCCGGTCTTGCTCGCAGCATGCGAGACTCCAACTCCCAAGTTGCCTCCCGCTCGGTCTGCTGCGACCAAAGCACTTTGACATATAGCAACGTCTTGTTTCTCAACACTTTTTCTGACCTTTCTAGAATCCGCACTGGCTTGAACTCAAAGGACAAATCTTGCTCAATAACCAATGGCTCTAAAGCGATGTGAAATTCTGGATCTCGCAGATACTTTCTAAACATGGACACGTGAAACACGTTATGCACCCCGCGATAGACTCAGTAAGATCCAAGCGGTAAGCCAATTTCCCAATTCGCTAGTATGGTGAAGGGTCCAACGTGCTTGGGCTAAACTTCCCTATGGTACCGAACCTCACCACACCCTAGGTAGGAGATACTCTCAAAAGCACCGATCCCCACTTCAAATTCCGATCCCTTGTTCTCACATTCACATAGCTTTTACTCGTCACTGGGCGTACCAATGATTCTATCTCACCAAGTCCACTCGTTCAACTATCTTTTGGACCCAAAGCGGTCAACCTCAGAATCCTCGCAACTAACCAAGCAATTAAATACACAATGGGTTAACATTCCCTTTGGTATCAAACCACACAATCTGCACAACCCATAAATCTCGAGCTTTCCACGCTCAATCGATCTCTTTACCTTAGCAATGAGCACCCCCTTAAACACGGGCGCACCACAGGGCTCAAGGTAAACCCACTTTTTCATAGATAGAATTCAACCGAACATAGAGAATTCTCATCGCAACCACACAAAACCAACTCCCCATAAAAGGATCAAATCAAAAGAAGAGAAATGAGGATTCAAGACGAAAAACCTCCCACTTTCAAGTAGGTAGTTTGCACATAAGCAACATATACGTAAACGGGAATCACTCAAATATCAAACCCGTCCATTTCTTTTCTTTTAGGAATAAACTTCCTCTTGAATCACGAGGTTCCAAATCATCCCATACCCTACTAGTTCAATTCTCTTAAATTTGGCAACATCAACTCTATGTTCAAACCGAGTGCATCCAACACACTTTTGTAGAGGGACTCTACTATTCTCATAATAACATACTCTAGTCAACTCCTCTACCCACATGATACTTTAACGAATAATTTCTAATGCATCTTATCGTTATTCTCACCCACCATCACTTTACCACAAATCTTAAGGACAATCAACATGAATTTCTCGGCTCCCACACTCATTTACTACACCCAAAGAATACTATCAATGAGCATCAACTATTTAGAATCCACTTGTTGCACTATTTTCACACCACATCATTAGCCTCCAAGGTTCTAGTATAGAACATCCACCCAAATTTTCCATCTCTAGGACTATTATATATATATGTACTTGATATATTTGACACAAGGCTCTCAAGTTCGGTGACTAACATCTCCACCATCAATCATGCTCAACCCTTCACGACCATATGAAAACATAATCTCAACCTCGATTATCGTAGGAAGATACATGACATAATTTCAACAATTTCTACTATCCCAAAATTCCCATAACAATCCGCCTTCTTCATAATTATAATCTCATCACTATACCATCATAATCGTCCTTCTAATCCTTGCAAAGTACCCAATCATGATGGTCCAATAAAATTGATCAAGATTCTCATACTTTCAATAATTCCAACGTTCCAAAAAATAAGCGTAACACTCATGAACCATAACTAGGTTCTTCTAGTTGCGACAATATAACTAGTTAGCCCCAAGGACAACATCTTCTTTTAAATCAAATCCTCACCGAGAATTAGTCGACAAGATCAATTTATCACTCCAAAATCTCAAGCATCTTGATACCCACAATCTCACCCAAACCAATCACAAAACCACACCAACCAGTTGCCATACATATCCTAAAAGGGCTTGCAACCCAAATCGGTTACCCTTTCTTAAAAGAGGCAAGAAGAAGTAAATTCAACACATGGGAAGGTGTTACCAATCGCAATAAACACTAGACCAAGGGAAAGAGCAAAGATCTTGGACAACAAACGTTAAGACCACGGTGAAGGCGCATGCCTCCTCGAGAAGAAACCATCAAATCTCAACCAATACGAATACATTATTATCATTTGAGCTCAAGAAACTCTTAAGCGGCGAAAATAAGAAGTCAAACACACTTCACAAAGATTACACAACTTGACTTCAACCTCCAAAACTTTCATCAAACTTTTTTCCTTTTAACAAAGAGAACAACCTTCTTTGATTACGGTATCACCTTAACAATTCCAACAAAGAAGAGTTGAAGACCACAACACATTAATTCTTTAAGAACTAATAAAACCCTCAAACACTTTGCTTAAACAATTTCAGCTACTACATAAGTCATGAGATCAAAGATCGCATACACACTATCAAAACTTTTGATTTAAATAGTATCATGGAATTTATTCAAATTCTTCTATTTAATGAACCTTCAACATTACCATCATAACCACAAATTGACCAACATACTAACATCAGAATATTACATTCTTAACAAGCATCATCATATCCTCAACTCCCTTCTTAAACTTTTCCAAAAGAAACATAAGAAATCACTTCATCATGTTTCTAATATCTAAATAAGATTGCAACTACTTAATCTAGGAGAACCTAGTGCATAGCCACATAAATAGAACAAAGCTCTTAAACAAGGTGATACTAGAACATGACAATCTCACAAAACATTCTAGCATAAATCCCTTACTAGATTTCGTATATTCAATTCTTGTGGATGCTCAACTCTAATTTAGCACAAATTAATTGTACTCTAGTCGTTACTGGCAATTATTGATTACTATTTTATCACAACGGCATTCATGATCCTAACTTCGTTTTACAATCATAAAACAATCATGAGCATAGATTATGTATCCTACCTTACATTCAGAAATTAGAACAGAAATAACTTTAATCTTCAATAATACCAGCTTTGTAAGACTAGATTCTGCAAGTCTATACATCAACATTCATCTATTTCTTTATACATATTTCAATAATCTAACATGGTAAAAGATAGATGAAACTAGCAATTGTGCACGCTCATAAAGTATCTAAATAAAAGACATATTAAAGATTAATATTACCAAGACAATATTCCCACACCTTCTTCTTAATAATTCCAAACAGTTAGATTAATCACTAACGACAAACATAATTCCATGTATCCAACATGATAGAATTTTAATCAATCATAATAATCATTGTAACTCTTTTGCACTCTCCTCAATAACTACATGGGTTCCAATCATGTATAGGCAATTTCTTAATCAACGTTCTTTAATAAACTATTATAAGCAATATCAAAATTAATCAACTACACTTCCAAGGATGCTAGTTGGAATTAATTATGCACCACGCTAACTTCACAACTTGACAATTCATACCATACGAGTTAGCTTAGATGATCACCACCTTCTACTTAAGCATAGCAAAATAACATAAAGGATTTTAACACTCTCTTTCAAAAGAAGAGGAACAATAAACTTCAACGCCGAGATACGAAATACAAAGATCCAAAGCTTTCACATAACAATGAGTTTTGCAACTCAAAACTTGCATTAACAAGAGAAAATACCAAGCGAGCCAATAAGTCATGATTCACAACAAGACAAAAGTCCCACGAAGGAACTAACCTTACAAATCAACAATAAGCACGGTAGCAAAGTATCTCGAGAGTCCGGAAAGAAACAATAAGCGCTTCAAGGAACAAGTAGAGACCAATTGCATACCCTCAACTGCAAGAACCACAATCTCAAAAGAAATTCATTAATCGCAATCGACCAAGAATTGGCGAAATCAACTTAAGGATAATAACGACTTTTCTAATAAATTCACCATAACACCGCAATTAAGTTACCTGAGGTAACTACATTGCTAATCCTCATACTACAAACAATTATATAATCTGGCAATACCAAGGTAGCACATCACAACATCTACATCATATCATTGACTATTCTCAGTCATAACAGTCATATGAGCAAATCATAATCATACAAGATTATCAATAAGCATACAAGATTATCTCATAATGTAAATCATCAATATAACATGTCAAAAGCATAAATGCAATGCTTGACCCATCCCATCCTCATGCACCAAGTGTGTCAATTTAATAGTTTAATTACCACGGACCTAAAGCCCGCTCGATACCAATCAGAACACCCCACCTAACATAGGCCCGAAATGCTACTAACTATCCACAATAAAACAACAACTAATATAGGTTACCTAAAAATTTTCGGCATAACCTCCTTTGTTTATTAACCAGATGACAGTTTAAATAAGCATGAATAGCACAAGTTCTAAATAATGAGCGGAAAGATAATATCCAATGATACTAAGTCTTTATTACATTTAATCGATGGAATATAAACCGAACCAATTAAGCTAACAAGCCAACAAGATTATCATGACTGTCTTTATTTCTTATTGAAGGAATAGTGCACGTGCAACGGCTAATCCTTTTTGATCCCATATATGCCATTCTCACATTGGTACCTAAAACAAATAAACAAGCGACAAGAGTGAGTCCAATGACTCGGCAAGTATATCAACATCAATACCAATTATCATTAACTGTCAAGTTAAACAATTAACATAGAACATCATGCTATGCAATATGATCAAAATCTCCTCTTTCTCATCTCTTTCGCATTTTACCGTGTCGCGGAGTGTGCATCCGTCAATGCACACCATGCCTGCACCCTCGGCATGGGGACCAATGCCCACACTCCGCAAGTGTGGGGACCTCGATCTTGATCACCGCATGACCAAGACTTCAACAATTCTCAATATGATGCATATATGTGAATGTATCAAAAGATAACGAGCATTCACCATACTACGCATCAACCAATCTCATAAATGCCATAATGTAAACAGAACATAAATAGCATTCTCAATTCATCACTTACTCATACTCACAATTTAAACAGCCATGATTCAACCATCATCCAAACAATTCAACAAATCCATAAACACACAGATTTTCACATCACAAATATACTTGCCTCAACCGCGAAAATGAAGAAGCGTAGAAGGCACAACCCCGAATCCGCTCTCCTCCTGAATAATTAATTAATAATTACTAACATAACAGTAACGGGTTTCTAGATACAAAATATCAGCAACCCCAAATTCCCCAACAATTTATCTCAATTAAAATCCCCAACTCCCCTCGGCCAAATCTGCCCAACCACAGACAGCCGACTTCCAAAAATCATAACTTTCAGTACGTAACTCCAAATTAAGCGTTCTTGGACTCTCTGTAAAGATAATTAAATTATCTACAAGAACTTAGTTGGGGAGACTCTCTGATTCGGCCATTTACTAACAGATCCAAACCCTTTTAGAAAGCATCCAAATTCACGTCGGACTCTCTGACAGCGCACTAAAACAGGCATAACTTTCGCCCAGAAACTCGAATCCGGACTTCTTTACCTCTATTGAAAGCTAAGAAACTTATCTACAACTTTCTCAATTTGAAGGACTCCTGAATCGCAACTATTTCCGTCGCACAAACCGATCTACTAAACTCTGTCCAGAACTACCCGATCTGCAGAACAGTAACACTAGAAAATTCATAACTTTCGCTACACAAATCCGAATCACGTGTTCTTGTACTCCCTGGAAAGATAATTAAACCCTCTACAACTTTCTAGAAGGGGTCCAGACCTGAATCCCGACAAAACTAGATCAAAACCGCCGAGAAACAACTACTGTCCCAGCAGCCCAGAAAACCGACGAATCTAAATCGATTAAAACTCATCTAGAGACTACCGGGGATTACCCTTGACGACACGACGGCGAACACGTCGGCGAACACGACGACGAACACGACGACGAACACGACGACGAACCCGCCCGCGATCTCCTCCTCTCCTTCCTCCGGATCCACGCGGTACAATGACGAGCGTCGGCGGCGGCGGGGGGGGAGGAGACGACAACGGCGGCGGCGACGACGACGACGACGCGGCGACGATTTATGACGACGACGAAGGGCAGCAAGACCACGGCGGAGCGGCGACCCGCCAGCGGCAACGCAAGGGACAATGGCGGCGGCGGGCAGGGAGCAAAGGCGGCGGCGGCGGCGGGCGGGCGCCTAGGGTTTTAAATGGTGACCTCCCTCCCTCTTGGGCCTAGAAAATCCCACAGGCCAAGGCCTAGGCCCGTGTTGTCTTAATTTTCCAGAAAACCCCCCAAAACTCTTTTAATTTTTAATCTTTTCACTTAAGTCCCTCTCTTTATTAATTAAACAATTAATAAAATATTTTCCGGGGTATTACAGAAATACTTCTAATCATGAAACTAACGGCCATGCTAACTAGGTCACGACTGCAATCGATATGCTCGATACCATCCTCAGAGGGCCCAGTTTTACTATCTCGGAATCCTCGTGATTTAATACACTATTCCACGGATCGAGAGATAGTGCTCACGATTCTGAAAATGAGTATCAAATACATACCATGCGGAAGCATAAATAAAATAGTAAACTTACTCATGGGCGATTAGGCGAAATCGATAAATGCGGCGGAAGAACGAAGCACAGGTGGGACCTTGAGGACATGCCCACAGCGACCAACCGGAGGTTCGCGACCTAGCCCTTGACATCCTCATCTTCTTTGTCATTGTGAGCAATAGTGTTCTTTGGCGTAGTGGGTGAATCACGATTCGGATTTGTTATGAGAGCGAGTGTGAGCACACTAACCACCGTGCTCATGAGCCAATACAGTAATGCAAATATATAGTATGCATGGCTTATCAAAGGAAAGGCTCGGGTTATTTTGTTTGCCAGAAATCGCTTTTGGTAGCATTGTTATTATTAAACCATAGTGTTATTACTGCTACCTAGAACCCCACACGGCGATTGCCATAGTTGACTCACTCCACCAAATGCCATAATTGACTTAATCCACCAAAGACACAATTTCTGTACTAAGTGTTGTCTAAGACTCCCAACAGCGAGCGACATCATTCAGTTAACCCACCGATCATATACTTTCTATCTATTCATTTTGAACCCACCAATACTTTTTTATATTCCAAATTTCTTTAATAATCCAATCCTATAATCACTATCCACCAGCTCCTCACCTCTGAATTCTAACGATTCTCTAACCTGATTACTTTTTAATCCACCGAGAACATTCGTACCAGTACTTTCTAATCATTCAATCCTTTCTGCTAATCATCCAAAACCATAATAAGCTTTTTCCATAATCAACCTTATTTGTCACTAATTGTCTCTAACTAATTCATCAATATTTCTCCGCCGAGAATATCATTAATCAAGTTTATACTCCAATTATCATATCTCCAAATTCCCTCAAATTCAAATCATCCATCTAGGTCTAATCCTACTAATCCCATTAACTCCAACAATTACCTTTACACTCTTCTAATTCCCCAAAATCATTGATCCAGATTATACTCTGGTAATCATTATTATTCCTCCGATATACCCAAAATTCAATTTCTCCTTCTAATATTTTTATCAAATCCTATCAATCACATTATTCCCAGCCTCTTCCAAGAATTCATACTATTTGTCCATATCGTAATCCCGTAATTTCCCTTGCACTTCCTAATTTTCCAAGAATCATTTAAATCATCTACCTAGCCTACATATTCATTTAGACTCCACCCACTTATTTCTCCTAGACTCCTTTCTGTCATTCCCTTTTTATAATCGACATGAATCCACCAATCATCGTTATGTACTTACCACAACAGTCATCCTCTTTTCCTACGACTCTATTTATTTTTCCTATTATTTTACTTTGTGGAAGAAGAAGCTTTATCATCGTTTAGCCTTTGAAATATAATCCATAGAAAACCTCCTGAGACTTAGCAGTTTGAACAAAACATAATGTATATGAGAATGCAATAACAGTAGCGGTTCAGATTCCATCCACCGTTACATGGCATCTGCACCATATGCTTAATCCTTCAGCGTTATAGCCGCTTAACTTATCACTGGGGCGACACCCAAGGCAACACAAATCAGGGCCTTGCACTGCCCTCCACTTTTCCATTCCCACCCACAAGGTTTTTGAAATAGAACTATATCTAGTTAAGTTCCCATGTCCGCCCATGACCGTGGGCACGGCTATTCGAATAGTTTTGACTCTGCAGAGCTTGTACACTTTCACCACAAGAGACAATCAACTCGTTGTCCCAAACGATTCCTTAGTCATGTGGTTGAGCAGACCATCACAGTGACTGTTCAAAGTATCTAATTCCTTTTGTCATCTCACCTTATGGGCTTCTCCCACTTGCGGTGGGTCCCATCTATGCACGGGATGTTCTCCACAGTTACTAACGCAGCCGGGCTCCACTTCCCGCAACGCTTAGAACAGCTGGAAAACTTCACCCTTCCCTTGGTGTCCCTTTAGGCCTCCCCTTGCCCTTGCGTATCCACTTCACTCCACTACCAGTGAGATGAGTCCGGGAATTTCGATAAATTTACTTAGCCAAGTTGTACTTTACAGACTTATGGTTGCACTGTTTTACGTGGGAGATCATGACAAGATTCAGTCCTTAGGGGTATCTGGGCGATTCTACCACAACCCACTTTGTGCCTCCACTGCACCATTCACACACCCTCGAACCATTCGTCCAGATTTTGAAGCAAGTAGGGTTTTGGGAATGTAAAATAATCATATCGAACATATACCAGTCATTACCACCATGACTGTCCAACCAAATTTTCTCATGATTAAAAGTGATGCTTGGGCGTTCACACCCATGAATATCTATGCAACACTACGCATGGCGTATAAATTACGGACTTATTTTCAAAATGTTACTATCATAATTTCGCTAGGGCGACAAGGTTCATATATTCAAATATTCAACAAGGGGGTGTAATATTAATCAAGGCAAACAATGGCATATAACTAGAATCTTGAATTAAGCATGTATTTGTATATAAATTAACAGCATGCAATTTGATAATTTAAACAAAAGTAATTTGCAGAAAATGTAGGTTCAACATGATCAAAGTATTGACTCGCCTGGCACGGTTTACTGCGGTCTTGAGCTCACACCATGTTTCTTCGAGAGCTTCTGATCTTTATCTTTACTTCGCTCTTGATCACGCTTGATCCATTAATTCTTCAGTATGCCAACTTCTAGTTACGTGAAAACAATTGAATCCAAATAAATGCAAATAACTCAAAAGATCCAAATAAATCCGATTAAACTCAATTTAGCTTTGTTATGTGTTAACTGGTGATTCGAGGCAGGATCGGTGGAGGAATACGATAACTCGATTTTTCTATTAATAGCCCCTTTTATTATTCTTATATTTATCAAGGAAATTCCATGAGTCAGGTTAAACCTATAGACTGGTGTAAGAGTTTAGTGTATTAAACTTATCTTTAGGGTATGTATTCCTTGCAACCTAGGTTAGGGTATTTTATGGGGTTCTATTTACTAATTATTCGAAGTATTCCCCTAATGTCTAATTTAATAATTCGTCGAAGCACGGGAGTATTTAATTATGTTGTTTCATAGTAAAGTTTAGTCTATTCCTATTTACTACCACTTTTACTATAGTTTCTGCTGAGACTTATTTATCGATGACACACTAGTAATGACTACTATCCACATTGCTACATTAGACAGATTACTTTTACTATCTGATGACCTAGGGGTTACTTTATTATAGCTGCCACATATATATATAAATATATGCACATACATATCTTTCTAACAAGATGTTTCTACTTAAAGACGCCCCTTTTTGTTAAAGGCTGTCATTTAGTGCAAATTGAGTCTTAAAGAAGAAAGTTGTACATATATACATTTAGGTGACAACCTGGCTTGCAATATAATTAAATTTACCATTGTTATATATTTGATGGTGGCATGTTAAATGTTGAAATACATGTTTTATTCATTAGTAAGGATAATCTTTAACTTAGACGTCTTCCATTAATATTTAGTCTTTTAGATAATTACTCAAACCACATTAATTAATCATGAACTAAACCAAATTTAAATCTTATTTACATCCTAGTTAAATTTATTAGCTTCTCTAAATTATTTTCTAATTTTTCTTGATTTTTTTTATTAAGACGGATTACAAAAATACAATAAAATGGGTGGAAAAAGTCTTGACCGACTGGTTCGAATCGATGACCCGAGGGTGAGATCGCTAAGTCTTGTAGAGCTAGCCAAGTGGTCAAGCGGTATTACCTGATGGGATGAGGCGAAGGAATATAGTTGAGCTGGGCATGCGGGGCTAAAACAGAGGAAGCTCGGGGGCGGTACGGCCGGTGGCGTCGCCGGCGGGGAGCGGCCGGGGAGTCAAGGGCGACGGCCAAAATGGATACCCGGCGAGGGGAGGAAGCCCCTGGGGGTGGAGGTTCCGGCCAGGAGGTGATGTGGAGGGCGGCGAGCACGGGCGGGCGCTAGATGGCTTCCGTGGAGGGCTCATGGGAGGAGGTGGCGGGGAGGTGGTGGTGGCGTCGCTTGGTGTTGAGGTTGAGCTCAGGCGCAAGGAATTGAAGTGGGCGCGCGTGGATCGAGCAGTGCTAGCGGTGGCGGCGGTGGCGGTTTGGGGAGACGACCGTGCGGCATGCTGCGGTGGGTGGTTTTCAATTAAGCTATCGGAGATGGACTAGATGCTTAAGAGCAAGGATTGATGCACTTGAATTGAAGGGGGAGGCACCGGGGTGCCGGCAGAGCGAGGAGGCAACGGCGGCGGCTCACGGGCATGAGGTGCTCGAGCTCGGGCTGAGCAAGGGAGGAAGGGAGAGGAAAGCCAGAGGAAGGCAAAAGGGGCGGCAGGGCTCTTATAGCCGCAGAGGGAGGCGTGGTGGTGGGCTCACGGGCGTGCCCAGGCGAGGGGTGCAGCACGCGGCGTGCGGTGCGGCCGGGAGCGGTGGGCGCGAGGCGATGCGACAGGTCTGGACGGAGGCGACGGGACGGTAGTAGAGCTCTGACGACGCGGCGCATGGCAGGGAGGCAGGGCACGCTCGCCACGGGGTTCGGCGCATGGGAGAGAAGAACGAAGGAGACGCGGACGGCTTGCGGCCACAGAAGGGAGGAGGAGAAGGGAAAAAAGAAAAGAAGAAAGGCGCAGGCGCTGAGGAGAATCGGGAGGAAAGAAAGAAAAGGAGAAAAAAAAGAGAGAGAGGAAGAAAAGGAGTGGGGCCCGCATGGAAGTGGAAGAGAAAAGGGAAAGGGAAGAAAAATAGAAAATGAAGGGTCCAGCCGAGACTTGAAAATTTGATTTTTAATTTACATTTTTAACTTACATAAGGATTTATTGGTTTTGAGTTTTGCGAAATTTTCCAAATTTAGAATTCTCAGTTTATTTATTTAAATGCGCGCTTTCAACTTTTGTTTGGTCAATTTGATTTAGGGTAGATTTTTATTTAACTTGATTTCCAGGTTTGAGTGCAAGTTAGAATTAGCTCGAAATTTTGCGATTCTTTTGTATTAAATTTTTCCCATATCTTTCATTGACTTTATTATTATTATCGATATGACCTCTCAACATATTAATTTGTATGTCACAAAACTCAGGAGGCTTCATACAAATATTCAGAAGAAATTCGAATGTCGGAAAAATGCGAGAGAAAGTTTTAAAGTTTTCATATTTTTGACTATCCAAATTTCAGGATGTTACACTACCCAAACAACAAATCAACTCAGAGCAAGAAGAGAAGAACAGAGGGTAGAGCAGAGACAATCTAAAAACAAACCGCAACACAGAGAGAAACCATAGCTCCACAACATCTCAAAACAGAAGGCTTCTCAGATTCATACAAATACATGAATGATTACACTGGATTGTTCTACAACAAGTTCAAGCCATTTATCACATTCTTATACCAAAAGAAGAACACATGCCTGAGAGAGAGCAAGAACACAACACTGACCCATACGCAATTAGCAAAAGCAAAACAAAAACTGCATACACCACCAACTCCTCAACAACTAAAGCCTCAAAGCAAAACAACCTTCCCAAAGGCCATTTTGACTAAAAGCAAAAACCTAAAAGCCATGCACTCCCCTCTCAAGACATGCATGCACCAGGAGACATCCCCTCCTTATATAGGCTTTGGCTAACGGGTCTCCAACCCGTTTTGCTCGCTAAGCCCAAACTGAAACCGCCTCCACTTGTGAGCTTTGCATTTTTACCAGAACGCCCCTCCTGCACCTTCCGGAAAGCTTCCGCATTCCTTTTCGTTCAACCCTCGCAACCACCTCGAGTCCTCGCCGTCTTCAGCACACCTCGACCGTTCTGACCTCGGCACCGTCTGCGCCTAGTCCGGTCATCCCGTGCCTCGCCACGACTCCGTCTCGACGTCCTGCAGCTATCACAGACAAGAAACATATCATATAGCACCGTTTGACACATGTAAACCTCATTAGCATCAATAAATCGATCTCAAGCATAAAATGACCCAAACGACCAATCGGGAAGAATGATATGCAATAAGTCTGTCTAACCAAAACCGACTGAGCCAAATGCCGTCATGGCACGAACCGAACCAATCAAACTCAACTTTCCAAAATCCTCGTCAATTACTCATCACAAACATGGGGTCATAACCACATGGTCTCTCAATCTCCCCCTTGATGATTGTATTGACAAACCCATAAAAAGCATAAAGTTGAGTTTGAAAGTCATACACGGTCCAAAGAAATGCAAAGAAGCTTATGACCATGTTGACAAAAGAGAATACTAGAGCAAAAACAGAAAGAACAAGTTTTCCTCAAAAGCTCTAGAAAATCTCCAGAAATAGCTTTTTCTCCATTATTCTCCCCCTTTTGGCAATAATATCATCAAGATATATGGAGGAAAATAAATCATGTTTTGGATGAAATGGCTGTATTTTATTCAATTGAAGCATTAGAGCCATGACGATTATCCAAAATGACCTTCAAGTATTACACCAAGCCATAATACAAAAGTATGCTATTTAGATCATGATAGTCCATGTAAAAGCAAGCTAAACCAAATAAGTCATGATCTGAGATTTAATCGAATTTCTTAGTATGTCATGGCAGTCAAGATTATAGTCTAGCAAAGGTATCAAAAATGATGCAAGCCATGTCCATAGACTTAATGGAATCAAGAAGCTAGTATTGAGTTACTTTAGAGTTCTATAAGCTCAAGAGTGAATCATTAGTTCAAGTTCTTACTCTTTTGATAAGATGTAACTGAGCATAACTTAGCACAATTGACAATATTTTCTTTGTAAAATGCATGGTTGTTTCCAACCGATTTTCTTAGTCATGTGCTAGATCTCAAGTCTTATGCGATCATTCCAAGCAATAAGCTTAAGGAAGTGATCTAGATCATCCAAAACTCCCCTGAGTTCATGCCTAGTGCAATGGCAAGTAGTCTCATGAGAAGGAATTGGTGAGATTAATTTTTTCGCACAAAAAAGATTGTTATGCATTTTTCCTTTTAAGAATAGAAAGCTAACTCATGCTTCACTAAGAACTATTGTATCTCAATCTAAAGCTCAACAAAGACTCAAGCCTCAACTAAGCCTATGTGACATGACGTGAATCATAAGAGGATAACTAAAACAGACTAATCACAAGAGCTATCATGACATGACTTTAATTCAAGTTGAGCATGTTTAATTAGATTGTTATGACAAAAGCTAGACTACACATAGATAATCATGATGAATCTAGCAAGTAAGCATATATCATGGCAAGATGTAACGAAGTATAATCATGTCATAACGGATAATAATCATGGCTCTATGAGGTTATCTTACAATGCAGTATGACATGAAAATGCAAAAAAATCCAGCTCCCCCTCAACAATAGATGCACTTTTAGTTCAAGTAGAGTTATGTCATCATTAAGATCCAGAAAATCCCAAATGTACTCCCCCTGAACCAAAGCAATAAATATGAGAAGTTGGCAAAGAAGTCAAAAGGCACTCCTTAAAGGATAGATAAGATATAGAGAAGACTATAGCTCAGACTGACTCTCATCTACCCCATATGTCTCTAGGTCTAATAGCTGGTCTACTAACTCACTAGGGAGTAAGCACGTTCCCTGTCTACCCGAGGATGGCCCAACCCTCGCTAGTGCAATGCATCAGAAAGGAGCAAGAGCATAATAAACAGGATAGATCATGAAGCACAAAGCTCCCCCTCACAGCAGTCCATAAGGACAAACCACCCCAAACTCTCCCCGCAAGGCTGAAAACCTAGAGCTATCCAAAGGCTTGGTAAAGATATCAGTCAACTGGTGGTCACTCACCACAAACTGGAGCACTATGTCACCCTTCTCTACATGGTCTCTAAGGAAATGAAATCTGATACCAATGTGCTTGGTCCGAGAATGTTGCACTGGGTTCTTGGCAATATTAATGGCAGAAGTGTTATCACAAAGAAGTGGAACACTATTTATGACTAACCCAAAGTCACGCAGGGTCTAGCCTAGCTACAGGGGCAAAGGTCTCCTCAAAATCTAGACCATCAATCTGGGAGAAACCCTAAACTACCAGTCTAGCCTTGTTTCGAATGACAACTCCATCCTCACTCTGCTTGTTCTTGAACACCCACTTAGTTCCAATGACATTGTGACCTCGAGGAGGCTCAACAAGCGACTAGACCTTATTTCTCTCAAAAGTTTCTAACTCCTCATGCATGGCATTGACCCAAGACTCATCAGAAAGTGCATGGTCAACATCTTTGGGCTCGAAAGAGACAATGAAGGAAGAGTGGAGACAGAAGAGCGACAAGCCAGATTTTGAGCGTGTAACGCACTCAAAGAGATCTCCTATTATCTGCTCTGAATGATGGTCCTTTTGGATATATCGGGGAGGTCCTGGATGAGAAGAAGAAATGTCGGGCTGACGAGGTAGGAACAGAGCCACTAACTCCAGAAGATGTGGAAGGAATGGGCTGATCTCCCTGAGGTACTATGGAAGAAGGAAGCTCCTCAGGGGGAGGAAGAACTGGATCGGGTAAACAACCCTCATCTCCATCCTCCACATTATCCACGAAGATGGTCTCGGACTGCTCTAGAGAACCTGAGATATCGGGCGTAGTCCCCAGATTGGCCTCATCGAAGGTCACCTCACAGGTTTCTACCATTTTACTAGACTCGCAGTTCCAGACCCTATAAGCCCGCGAAGAAGTCGAGTAGCCTAGAAAGATCCCATCACAAGAACGTGATTCGAACTTATCTAGGTTCCCAGACTTCAGAATAAAACACTTGCAGCCAAACACATGAAAATACGAGACGCTGGGCGTTCGACCATATCTCAACTCATAAGAAGTGCGATGCAAGTGTGCCCTAAGAAAAACTCTGTTCGAAACATGGCACGCGGTGGCGATAGCCTCAGCCCAAAACTTCCTCGGTGTAGAGTACTCATCAAGCATCGTCCTGGCCATCTCGACCAAGGTACGGTTCTTCCTCTCCACAACGCCATTCTGCTGGGGGACGTATGGAGAAGATAACTGGTGCTCTACACCTGTCTCATCGCAGAACCTCTCGAAGTAGGAATTCTTGAACTCCGTGCCGTTGTCACTGTAGATCGCTCGTAAGGCACCCGAAAGCTCAACAGAAAGCCTACTAAAAAGATCTCACAAATGTGTAAACGTCTCATCCTTTGAGGCTAAGAAAAACACCCAAGAATACCTCGAGAAGTCATCGACCACGACAAGAACATACCACTTCCCAACTGCTGACTGCACTCTAGCTGATCCAACAGTGTCCATATGGAGCAGCTATCCTGGTGCATCTGTCATAGTCACTGTAACTGGAGGATGTGAAGCGGCAACCATCTTGCCGTGCTGGCATGGAGCGCAAACAAGATCTTTGACCATCTTGAGTTTCGGCAGACCACGAATGAGATCATGGCCGCTAACTTGGGTCAAATGGTCAAATCCAATATGACCAAGTCTCCTATGCTAGAAAGAGAGGTCACGGGACTCAGAAGCAATTAAACACCGGAGAGGATCACCAGAAGACTCAACAAAATCAGCACGAAAGATCCTCCCATAACGATAAATCCCGCAAACCAGACTACCCGAAAAATCAAGAATTTTGCAAGCGTTTTTCTTAAAGCTTACCTCGAAACCGTCATCGATAAGCTGGGAAACCAAAAGCAAGTTGTAATGCAGCTTACTCACCAAGACAACATCTTTTAAAACGAAAGACTCATTAACACGCACTGTACCTTTGGCGATGACACGCCCAGAAGAGGCATCTCCGAAGGTGATCGTCTCATCACCTGGAGCACGGGCTAGGGAAGAGAACCAACGGGAGTCTCCGGTCATATGACGAGAACAACCGGAGTCTACAAACCAAACCTCTCCCTTCCCAGCCCAGCGAACCTGAGTCAAACAAAGAGTAAAGGCTCAGTACTGGGATAAATCAAGAGTGATTTTGGCACCCAATACTGAGCCAATATAGTACAAGTGAGCACATGGACAAGCACAACATGCCAATTATAATCAAACATGAATATAAGGGTATGAAGATATAGGATAGCTCACAAAATAGGTGAAAATGCCAAACGTGAAAGCATATGCCTCTTAGAGGCCATTAAAAGGAGCGGAGAATCAACAAGTGTTCTAACACGTGATGAAGCAAAAGACTAGAACCCAGTCAAGCACATGTTCTCTATCCTGTGTCCCGGCACCTACACATGAGAAGAACAAAGTGTCCGAGTCTTGGACCCCGAAGGGTTAGTAAACATGTACTTGGAAACCCAAAACTTTGACACACCCACAATAGAAGTATGCGAGTTAGCATGATGAAAAAGATGGTTCATGCAAGAGAATCCAATCCTGGAGGGACGCCGCAAGTGGACAACTCAGATGAGTAAAACGGATGCTATCTCTGAAAAGCGGCGAATGCCTTACTTGAAAGCACCAAGATAAGAACCAACAAAAGCACCAGAAGAACTCACAACTCCTCGCCGTAGGTGCGCACCTGGATGGGAGAACGAGGTCCACCACTTGAGAAACGGCGGAAAGTCTTCCTTGGGACAGTATGTGGACTAAAAACAAAGATATAAGAACCATATCCACGATACTGGATGACATCACTAGTAAGAGTGACAAAGAATCCATAAGCCAAGCGAACCCTCATGCTATGCTCACAAGTGGTCATGTCATGAGAAAGACTATATCCACCCGGAGACTTAGAAGCATAGGCTCGATGTATGTGTTTGGCATGCCATAAGCAAGATTCTACTCTATGCCCATCCTTCTCGCGGAATAAGCAGTGATGCAAAGGTCTATTAGGAGACACGGTCCGTGAGGACACAACATCAGCAAGTCTCACAGAAGAAGTCCTCTGGGCAGAGACTGAAGAACCAGATGACATAGATCTAGAACCCACTGGAAACCAAGAAAAGAGGGATGAGTTACCTTAGGGCCGGTCAGACTGCCATTGATTGGTCAGTCTGATCGCCTTGCGATCTGACGGCAGGGGTAATGGCGGTTTGACCGCTCCCCTGGGTCCAGACTCAAAAACAACAAGATTGTCACTGCGCGTTGGCTTCCAAAATCGAGGTTTCATGTTCTGCACTTGATAGTTCATATCATGGGCAAGACTATGAACACCAAGAGACTTTAGAAGCATGATCTCGATGACACACTCAATTCTTATGCTCGGCATGACGAGAGCAAAATTCAACTTTGTGCCCATCTTTCTTGCAATATGTGCAATGGTACTTAATTTTGCATGTAGTACCAAATGTAGTAGAAGCACCGTCATTGCTAGAAATCCCTTGAACAACACTAGAAGAGCCAACAAGAGTTGCACTAGACAAAGTAGAAGCATCTAAGCTATGACACAAGTGCCAACAACGATAGACCAGGTTCACTACTAGAAAGATCCAATCCTAATGCAAGGTGTCTAAGTCGCAAGATTCAGCACTCATATCATCGCGCTCTCTCCTCAAAGCATTTACACCATCTCTCAAAGAATGACAATATATGCAAGATATGAAAAATGCAAGCAACCAATTAATTGGACCAACATGAGGAACATAGCTAGTACAAACATAAAACAAGAGAAGCTAGGCTATCAACATGAGAATCATGAACAGAAACACTTGGCTCACTAATCCCAACCCTAGCAAACCCAGCTCCTTTACACATGTGCGGTGAGTCAATTTTAATTTCTCATTTTCAGATTTTAAGCATGCAAGAGAAGTATTCAAATTTTCAGTATCCACATGTAAAAACTCACAACCTACACATGATAAATGAGATTCCATCCTAGCAAAATCATCATCAAGCAATCTAGCATTCTTATTATCTAGACATCTCATATTATCCCTAAGAGCAAGCATATTCTTCTTGGACAATGCCAAGGTCACATGAGATTTTACCTTACTCATGATGAGTCGAAGCTCTTCCTCATTGTCAATATTATCATCATCCGTGGACTCCAAAAGCTTCTTCTCCCTAGCACTTGAACAACCAAAGGTAAAGAATATACCACAAAGCTCACACTTGTGGTTTCTTGCAAATAAAATCACTCCCTCATTGAGTTCAAACCTCTTGTCACAAAGGACATCATTGGCAAAAACACCCCGACAAGATGCAAAGAAAAGATCACAAGTTTTCCTACTAGTTGCCATGCTCAAGATCAATTAAGATCAAACAAAGAACAAACATGGCTTTGATACCACTTGTAGGACCAGATAGGCAACAGAGGGGGGTGAATGGTGCCTTAAAAAAAATTTTCCTAAGTGTTCACTTATCCTTTACTCCGATAGCCACAAAGCTATGAAGATTAGCATAAAAATTCTACTTGAAAATCAGAGGATCACAGAGCTGAGAACAACCAGATTAGAAAACACCATGGTCGGATTTCAACTCCCAGTTGGAAACCAACGTGGTTGGAATTCGACTGCCAGTCGGGATCACAGGGCTGAGAACGACCAGATTAGAAAACATCGTGGTCTGATTTCAACTTCCAGTTGAAAATCAACGTGATTGGAATTCGACTGCCCGTCGAGATCACAGAGTTGAGAACGACCAGATTAGAAAACACCATGGTCGGATTTCAACTATAATGGTCAAAGACCAGAGAGTGGTCAAAAACCAACGTAGTTGAAAACCAACGTGGTTGAAGCCACTATGGTCGAAGCCAACGTGGTCAAAGCCAACCTGGTCGAAACCATTGTGATCGAAGCCAACGTGGTCGAAACCAGCGTGTCAAAGCCAGTGTGGTCGAAGCCTCTGTGATCGAAGACAACGTGGTCGAAACCAACGTGGTCAAAACTGACGTTGTCGAAACCAACGTGGTTGAAGTCAACATGGTCGAAACCACTGTGATCAAAGCCAACGCGGTCGAAACCAACATGGTTGAAGTCAACATGGTCGAAACCACTGTGATCGAAGCCAACGTGGTCAAAGTTGACGTTGTCGAAACCAACGTGGTTGAAGTCAAAATGATCGAACCACTATGATCAAAGCCAACGTGGTTAAAACCAGCATGGTCAAAACCAACGTTGTCCAAAATCGATGTGGTTGATATCCAGTGTGCGGTCGAAAGACCATCGGGGTCAAGGACCAATGAGTGATCGCAAACCAACGTGGACAAGACCGACGTGATCGTAACCTTTATGGTCGGTGTCAAGAAGCTACCAGTTGGAAAACCAACTCCAAACGACCAAAAGGGTCAACGATCAACTAGTGATCGTAACCAGAGTGGTTGAACCACTCCCACTCCAAACATCGACCAATGAGATCGACTATCAATGAATGATCGAAAATCAAAGAGCGGTCGAAAAGATTCGAACTTCAACCTATGAAGTCAACTATCGATGAACAAACGAAAATCAAAAGGCAATCGTATGAGCAGCGTGGTCGAAGACCATTGAGCAGTCATAACAAGCAACTCGAAAAGTAGTGGAGGTGCATAACCAAAAGATCTAAGATCATTGAGCGGTCGAAATCAGATGATCATAAAGGACTAGAAGTATCAGAGGAGGTGGACAACCACCAGATATAAAATCCTCAAATCTTTTGATTAAGAGATTAAATGGCCGTGAAAATTTGTAAGCAAGATGCCTAAGGTCTCAAGAAGCTAATCCAATCTTGGATAGAAAACTCAGTAACAAAGTTAAGACCTTTTTGTGATTTGATCAAGGGCGCACAAAACAGAGACCTGAGATCGAAACGACGAACAGACCATGCTCGTGGGAAGAGAATAACCAAGATGACTTCAAGTACAATCCCACAAAATACAACAAGTTAGATCATCAACATGATTAAACAAGAACAACCTCTCGGATCAAGAAGGAAAATGAACAGAGCCGAGAAGCAGAACCGAAAAGAATAGAGGAAGAAACAAACCAAAGTAGAGCAAACTCAATCAGACAAAAGATACATAAAAGCTACACCAAAGATTGATGTATTGCACACCTAAGATGATTGATTTTACAGCCACTCCATTCAGGAGGACAGAGCTCTAAGCTAAGAGCACACACCCACTCTCTAACCTAACTCCCATAGGAGGGAGGAGGAGCTAGCTACCAAAAGGCCTGGCCAACTTTCCCAAATCATAGCTCTTGCCTTCCCTCCCCTTATATAAGCTCACAATCTAAACCAAAATCTAATGGATCCACCCATTAGACCAAACCGAGGATAACCCGTTAACCCCACCTAACACCGAGTTTTACTCTCACGCACGCTTCTCAAAGCGGCTTACAACCATTAACCTATTAGTGAATCAACACTTGATTCACTTCACATTTTTAGCACATACAAGACCTAGACCACTTAGACCAACTCCGCGGTTTCACACACCACCACTTTTCTTGGTATTAGGCAATTTACCAAAATACCCCTCTACCGCCTTCCTCGAAGCTTCCCGCTTCCTTTGCCACAAAGCATCGTCCATGCTTCGCCATCTTCCATGTGGCCTCGATGACTTGTTGCCAAGCCTCTCACGCATCCGGATCCCACAGAACTGTCTTTGCTTGCAAACGACCCAAGTCACTTGGTGCACCACGTGCTTCTCGCGCATGACAGCACCCAGCATCCTCGACCGCATAGGACCTTGGCTCCTCCCTGAGCCTAGTCCCGATCCACCTTGCCGTTGCTCGTCATGTCCACCATCGGTAGCTCCCGCTCCGGTTTCTCGTTGTCCCGGCTTGCAACCACCCCGCAAGCCTCAGTTATCTTCAGCGTCTCCCTGACTGATCTGGGCCTCAACACCACCCTGTGCCTTGTTCCGGTCCTCCTACGCCTCACCATGACCTAGCTCCAAAGTCCTGTAACCAACACCAACAAGCAAACCGTCACATATTACTGCACAATATACAAAGGTCATCAATTTGCGCAATTTATCATACAATGCACGGTACAAAAAGTATGCACCCAAATTACTGATCCTAATCCTAAAATCAAGCAATAAACCCATGTGCACGCATGTAACAACACCTAGGTCAACCCATGACCAAACTCCAAGAATTCCATAGCACAACCTCAGACCACCGAGAGAAGCTAGTCCAACCGCTGGCTGGTCTGACACGAGTACTCGGATGCTCAAGAAATGAGGCACTCGAAGCCAACGAGTACCTACCAGAAGCCTACGACCATCGATCACACAGGCTACGACTACCACAATAGATTGCTACGACCACCGCTCACAAAGGCTACGACTATCGTCGCCACGGCTTACGACTACCAAAAACCAACCAGGCAATGAGCTACGACCACCACAACATATCGCAAAAACTTATGACTACCGATCGCAAAGGCTTATGACTATCGATCAACGACAATCGACCATCCTTGGTCGTTCAGGCACTGACGCTTTTGACCACCCTGTGGTTGTTCTGCCGATCTTGTACAATTGCCGAGCAGACCTGCCAATCGGACTAATCAACACAAAGTCATAAACAACGAATACTCCAACAGTCAGTTATAGGCCAGACTAATTCGTAAACCAAAAAGCAATCTTTTGCAAACTCTTCAAAAAGCAAACTCACTCTCCGGAAATACTCTAATCCAAAAGTTAATTACTCATCACAACTATGGGGTGACCTCCACATGGTCTCATACTCCAAAACCAATTTGGCAATGTGTCCACTATGCCTGCATGAGAATTGTCAAGATCCTCGATATTTTCTTGTTGTTTGAGCCATGTTGGGAAGGGAGGGCCCATTTGAATATCAGCAAAATTGGCCTGGACCAATCTAAATGGAGGAGTCCAATTTGAACCCATCTCCATCTTCAAAGGGTTGTGCGACAAATCCAACGATTTCAGACTCACTAGATTAGCAAAATGCTCTTCTGATAAAGAACTAGTGAAATTGTTGTACTGCAGAGATAGGCTGGTTAGCTTCGTGAGTGTGCCAATCCCTCGAGGTACTTCTCCTACAAGCATGTTATTAGACAGATCAAGATCGGTTAGATTAGACATTCCACCTATCCATTTCGGCAGATGCCAAGATAAGTTGTTCTTTGACAGATGTAGCACATTTATATTTTCCAGTGCACATTGTGGTAGCCTCTTCATGAAATCCACCATGCTCCCGTTGATCTGATTCATCGACATGTCCACAATTTGCAAGCTACATAAACTCTTCAAGGTTGCTGGAATCATTCCTGTCAAGTTGTTTTCTGCCAAACGAATGACTTGAAGATTGGTCATGTTACCTAGTGCATCAGGAAAAGGACCGAACAATCCATCGTTAGAGAGATCAAGATACATGAGGGTATATACATCCCAAAACCATAATCCCAAGCTTGGGCTGTAAATCGTGTTTGATGAGAGATCAAGTTTACGAAGCTGTCATGTGAGATTGGAGCCAAAGAGTGGCCCTGAAAAGTTCAGTGCACAATTCGACAAGGTGAGAACACTCAAGGATGGAAGCCTGCTAACAGCCTGAGACCAGCCAACAGCTGCACTCAGGTTCACTTGGCTCATGTCAAGGTACTCCAACGAAGACAAACCGGTTAACCACGAGAGATCTCCAGAGTACAAGCTGAATCCGCCTCTACTGTAGTATGAACTAGCAGCTTTGCTGCTCAGATCAAGGTATGACAGCTTGGACAGATTACCAAGCTGAGGAGGTACCCTACCAAGGTAGTTTGTATTGGAAAGGTTGAGATACCTCAGGTTGTTAAGCGAGCCCAAGAATTTTGGAAGAGGAGCACTGAGCTTTCCAAGATCATTCGCACTAAGGTCTAGATATCTAAGATGCTGCAACTTGAGCAGAGATGAACTTATCTCGCCTCCGAGGCCAGAGCTCCCGTTGCTGAAGAAGGTGTTGCGGAGCTTGAGCTTCCTGACATGGCCTGTCGTGTCGCTGCACACGACGCCTTCCCACCCGCAACAGTCCTCGGCATGCCACGACGAAAGGCGGCCATCAGGGTCGCTGGTGAGACCCTTCCTGAAGGAGAGAAGAGCAGCTCTCTCACTTGCGATGCATCCATAGCAAGCACTTCGGATGGACAGCGGGAACACACAGACTGTTACAGCTGCCTGCATGGTGAATGGGGGCTTAATTTGGTAGCAAGCACATGTGTCAAATCTCGAGATAAATTTGAGGGTGAGTGGTGCTACTATAGATCACCTATATATGATTCTATTCTATCTTCAGGCAATACAGACTCAAAAAGTGTAACATAAGCCAATTTTTTTTTGTCACCTATGTTATAAGCAATGTGCCTAATTTGTTTGACTTGCTAATCAAGTGTTTGGTTTTCAGAGATGACGCATTTTGTCCACCTTTTTGACCAAAAACAGGATTAATCCCTTTCATCAACCATTTTTGACCAGATGTTTGAAGAAATGTTCGTTTGAACGTCTTTTCAGCCTTTGGCAGCCAAGAAAGTCGTTTCAGCCGACACTAAGAGCCTGTTTGGGTATTTAAGGGGGGAAATTCACATATGTTATGGGATTTCTAGTCCACATAAATCTCACATGGATTCACACTAGAAAAAACGCACCTTGCATGTAGGGGTGCAAACGGAGCGGAGCGGATACAGACGGATATTGCTCATCCCGTATTCTTTTCCATATTTTTTGTCGGAGTCGGAGTCGGACACGGATAGTGCCGGATACGAATACGAATGCGGATATTCTTGGTCACGAATACGGAGCGAATACATGCCACTCCAAATACAGTTAGTCTCGATCATGAATATTTAATCGGATAATACGCGAAAGCAAATTTCACATGATGATTGTGATAAATTAAGCAACTAGTAAATTCTAGCTAGCAAAATAGCAAGTAAATGGTAGATGCTAGTTAAACAAGTAGTAGCTAACTTGCTACATGCCACATGGTTCAAAAGTACAAATTGCCCATAGCCAAGTAGTCAAGTACATCACTCATGGGAGACTGCCTTTGACTTCTTTAGTGGATATGCAAACTCAAATTGAAAAGATGTCATATAAGTTCTCACCCAAGACACATTCCCCCACTACGATATATGTGTGAAGCACTTAAACAAAATGTGATATCCAGGGAATTAATTGCCAAAGTCCACATCCCATGTGCACTAGAAAGAATAAAATAACATGTGCTATTTTTTAACTCTAGCATGCAGATTGTATTGTTCAAAACTTACTATACTTCTTTCACATCAGTCAACTCAAAACAGTGTGTCCAAATAAAGTATCTAAGCATACTTAAGTGAGAGCAATGAAAATGAACCTGAATCCAGAAGAAAACATAAATGACAATGGTTGATATGTATTGCCACCGTTGGCACTGCCATTTTCTCGAGCACGAGGGGGTGATTCAACATTCAAACTTTCCTGAATAGCTCTTGCAAGTTGCTCATCCTCCTCGAAACGCAGATCCTTTTCTAGAAGGAAAAAACAAATGTAACCAGAAAGTATTACACATTAAATCATGGATTTATAGGAAATGATTGAGTGCAATAGCATCGGAAAGTCAGAGTACAGTGAGCTAGGATAGCTTGATGGGAAGATCCAAACGACATAACATTTTCACATAATATTCTCACAGCAAGGATGTACTTTTATTACTTGGTCTCAGTGACAATACAAACATTCAGTACATCAATATATGCAAATGTTTACTCCAGGAATTTTGATTGTTACATCTACAACCATAGAAACTGGACCAAACTTTTTTCCAACCCATCTTCAAAAATAAATTCACTGATGTTGATGGAGTAGTTGAGATAACCAAAAAAGTAGCCACATGTATATTACTTTTTTCTTACCGTTGGAACTGTTTGTGCTCTGATGTATGGATTTTACTTAACGCCACAATCCAAAGACATCTATGAAAAACTATTTCCACTCAAAATCAAAATAACTCTGACCAAGTTCTTATATAAATGTCCAAATGGATAAAGATCAACCAAGATCAGAAACAAGAAATGTCAAGAACTTACTATCCTAAACAAAGGGTGGGTTCGGGAAGACTGGCTTTGGCTTTTTGGCTTTTTGCTACTATATCTAGATTTTAAACGGTCCGGGAACATACTATAGTAGTAAAAATGTGCAGAAGGGGCTTTATTAATACATTAAGCACCTTGGCAGATGTCATGGCATGATAATGACAAAAAAGAACGGCCACTGGAAATGAAGTAGCAGAGGATTTTCAGCCTTTTTTTTTTGGGACAATGACTTAATGAGCACTTGAGTAGCAGGAGTAATAGATACAATACTTTCCTATTGCTTTTGCCTTTCTTTGTTCCTCTTCTGGTAACTGGGGACAGTAAATATGTTGCAATATAAGGACCTAAATTTGCTACTATAGATAAATTTTTTCCTGTGAACTTGACAGAGAAGGAGTTGGGACGGATGTTTACAGGTGACGGAGGTTCTTGAGAGTTCCAAGTTCAAGGGGGATCCGCCCGGTAAAGCAGTTATCATGAAGATACAGATAGCGCAGTTCTGGTAGGTTTGCAAGCTCCACAGGAATTTCACCTTTGAAGTTATTGAAGCTCAAATACCTAAAGAATATTTTGTAACTGTTAGAGGCACAAAAAGTGAATCATTATTAATCCATATAAACTCCATGCATTCTAAAAATAAACTTACAAGTGTGTCAGTTTCTTTAGTTCACCAATTTCAGGTGGAAGCAACAAGATAAGAGAATCACCAATCACCAAAGGGCTTGATGACTGCTGTCCTGTCCTGTCCCTCCCACGAGCTGGCTTCACCCAAAGAAAAAGACCACCAGAGATATGAAATATCCGAGGAAAGCCCCAAAAGGGATGAGATCACAAGATCCATGTCACCCATGGATTGAATAGAAAGCACACACAAAATTAGAGAAACAAGCGAGAGCACATAAATAATTTGAAGTTAGTCTGTGTTCTATATTACAGTGGTTACACAAAGTAAGGTTAACCAAAGGGAACACAAAGATAACATAGCACACCTAATATTTTCACTGACCTAACAGACGACTGACAAATGGTTTCACACCAAAAACTTCAAACCCATTAATGTGTTCTCCAGTTCCAATAAATATCACTGGACTTTTTGTTGCTGCGACCCTGAAAAGAAACAAGGATGTTTGGTATGTTAAGATGCTTTCAGATTCTGAAATGTTGATGTTGTGATGTAGAAGTGAGATTCAAGCACGGTATCAACCAAAAGAAAGCCTTATTTCACACAAAATAATGATTACAAGAATGAAGATAGTGTTTTGCATAAAGTAGCACTAGGCTTCAAGTACATTATCCTGAAGCACATACAATATGCTGTAACTGTTTTGAGGATACCACAATCCAAATGCCGCTATATCATAACTCCATCCAGCTCTGGTGCTTGTTTAGAATCAATGTTGTGTTCACTAAACTGACATTCATGGTTGAGTTCTCATTATATAGTTTTGCTGTAGAATGAAACACAGCTCTAGAAAGAACTATTTGTTAAAAATGCAACCAGACTATAGTGAAGGTAGCAAAGGTCTCAACAGAGCAGCTACTTCAAATTCTTTGAAGACAATATTTTTCATAAACTTAAATGCCCTCCTGAGTCCTGAATCCTGATCTCCTTAACTGGACACTGGACACGGGACACGTCACACCGGAGAAGGAAGAGGAGGAGGCCGGCCTTGGGTGCTCACCTTTGTCTTACCGAATGTGGCCAGAGGATTGGAGAAGAAGCCAAGAAGGCGCGGCGGCGGCGGCGCCGGTCTGTGCCTCTGTGGGGGAGGAGAGGCGGGCGGCGACGGCGCCGCCAGTCTATGGGGGCAGAGGCAGCGGCGCTGGTCTGTGGGGTGGAGGCGGGCGGCAGCGATGCCGCTCTGTGGCAGAGGAGGCGGGCGGCGGCGGCGCCGGTCTAGGGGCGGAGAGGCGGGCAGCGGCGGCGCGGGTCTGCAGGGGAGGAGAGACGGGCGGACGGCATTGTGGGAGGAGGACTGAAGGCGGCGAAGGGCGGAGGAGGAGTAGACGAAGACGAAGCCGCTCGATCTGATTTTTTTGGGCTCCGCAGCTGCCGCTCCCGCTCGCTAGTAGTAGTCGCAAGCTAGGGTTAGGTTAACTGGGCGTCGTCGTCGCTCCCGCTCGCTAAGTCGCTGGTCCGGATTGGCCTTCGACGTTTACCAGAAAGTTACCAGATAATAATCCGGTAACTATCCGGAAAAATACTCGGATAGTTCTATATCCGTCGGATAATGTCTTTTTCGAATCCATTTCCGTATCCGATAAAAATATCCGACTCCGTTTCCGTATCTGGCAAAACCGTCGGATATCCGAAAATATACTCCGAATTATATCCGAATTAAAATGGATGGACGGTCGGTCAGAAAATATCCGCTCCGTTTGCACCCCTACTTGCATGCGAAGAGTCTCTCAGCCATTTGATCAAACACCTTGCACGCAGCAAACAGCAGGCAAAAACCCAGACATGCAAAAGAATGGTGATGGTGAGTCACGAGGCCCTGCACCAAGAACGCGAGGATGCGACGGCCCCTTTCACCGCGCGGGGGGGACGGGCGCATCCACGTGAGCTCGAGCTCCAGGCGGGCGCCGCCGTTGCTGACAACCACGAGCACGCATCACGCGCCACCAGAACCACGGGGTCTGCGTGGTCGCCGAAACCGGTGCTTCCCCTCGCTCTCCCGCGCCGTCCCCGGCGCCCGCGGCAGTGGCCATGCATGTACATGGCGCCGTCTCTGCCTTGCCATGCCATATGCAGAGGAGCACAGTGAAAAACTGTGCTGCTCCGACTCTAGGGGAGGGAAGGAGAAAAACTAAGACGCTACGTGTCAGTAATTTAAGTGTTCACGAGTTATTAATCCTCAATAAACACAAAGCAACACTTGTCGATATGGTTGCTCCACATGCGGGCGCATATACTCCGTAAATCAAAGAGGGGGGAC